>CM045558.1:25760224-26360224 GCA_024721245.1 Mitragyna speciosa
CAAGGAAAAAAGTGCAGATGATGTTTCACTAATGTCTAAATGAAAGCACTAAATCATCATAGGTTCAACTTTCAGCAAAAGGGACTTCCATGCAACCTCAAAGAAAGGAAACATTTAACATCAGAATTTCAGAAAGTTGACATTGATTTATGCAGAGGACTGGACAAACCATATTACATAGACAAGTAAAGAAAGGAGCAGGAAGAGAGGCACGTGTAGACAACTAACCAAAGATTATTATCATGGAAGCCCTAGGACAAGGTAATGGTTATCCACAACCTTCAATATAACTTGTTTCAAACACTAAACAATTACATCTAAAGCATGAAAAGAAGTCATAATAGGACTTGATCGTAAAACGTTGTCAAGATTTATGAATTCTTCATAGAGAACCAAATGAATTATGAGAGCACTTAAAAAAGCCGGCGCTAACTCCAGCCAAAATTACTGATTTCTAGACTTAGATTTCACCTACAAACAACAGAAACTCATGTGCAACACCTTTGTTTCCAACCAGGTGATGCTCCAAAGTGGTTGGTAACTGTTATATACCAAAAAAAACGGAAAGGCTGCATAGAAATGCCAATATATGGGTATTAAAACCTTGGGCAATATTTTGTGCTGCGGAAGGAGAAGCAGAATAGGAAACTACATGATAAGATCAGAATATTTTACAAAATCTGGAGTTTCCCTAATGTTTCTCTTGTATATTTAGCTCATAAAAACAAGATTTCAAAATCTGAAAAGCATTATCTGGTAACCAAAATTATATGCTAGGAGAGAGTCGTCAAAAGTTAAAAGGATTATCAACTTAAAGTACCTACCTATTACCCACTCCAGCCCCTCCCCCACCCCAATGAGCCCTTATAACAGACTACTTTTATAGCCTTCTAAGATAAGTGAAGTCAAAAATAGCCCTAGCAGATTAGTTTCTTTAAAAAAAAAAAAAAAAAACAACACAAATCTAAGATTCTAATATTCAGAATCACCAAAATCAATAAATAGATAGCTAATTCCAATGCAAAATAAGTGAAAGACAGCTTAGAGGCATTATAAAAATTATACTAACTAGTGAGTATGAAAACAGTGATCTCTGATTATACCTGCTGAAAGTATGGATTGCACTTCAGCAGTGTTCTCTGAAACCTCATGCTTCTTTTCCGATTCGTCATCTTCGTCATAATTTTCATCATCAAACACAGAATTAGACTTGCCCAATGTACTAATCGATATTTCTTTAGAAAAATAATCCTTTCTTGGCAACAGAAGATCCTCCTCGGTAGCTGCTTGGACCTCAGGCCCTTCATACTGCTCCTCAATATCTTCATAATCAACAGCATCTTCCGCCTTCTTATCATAATCTAGTTAGCAACAGAGAAAAAGGATGAAAGAAGGAGCTAATAAAATCCATCACTAGGTAAAGAAATAATAAGTTTGCCATAGAAATCAAACCCAGTTGGGGTACCAAGATAGCTGTAAATCAGTTGTCTAAGATAACAATTATAAGCAAGAACTATTTCCAACTATGTGGAGCAGAATACAGGAACAATAATTATTGGGACTACATATTCCGCTATTGGAAGCTATCATAAAATATACACGCATCGACCAAAGAACGCTTTGCTTCCTTAAGATCCTACAATTAATATAAAAACTAAACCTTATTGCAAGGTTCCTGATCAACATTGAGCATAAAGCCGCATGAACTCAAGGAGTTTTAGATTTTTCTAAAGCAAATGTCCATGTAAGAATTTTCAATCTCTAATCTCAAAAAATTCCATTGACTAGGATCCTTTTTCTTCTGTTTTTTGATAAATCTAAGGCACGATCTTGTACCAAGGTATTGAGACAGGGGTGAATGGTTTCAAAAGATTCCACTTCCTTTTTTCCCCTGCATCCACCTGGGGGGCCTGGGGTGAGGGGCTTGTTTGACGGAACAAGAAATTTTATAGATCTACAAGAAACCAATGTTCCCATATGTGACTTTCTTACGCACTAGAATTACTTGCACACTGTCCCAATAAACCAAATAGAAAAACATAACAGCAATACCAAAAAATCCATCAAGTACTTCCTAAGACAGATAATCACCTTGTTCGGCGGCATCGGAAGGTGTTTGTGGTGTTTTCACTGACAACTAATATTCAGAAAAGAAATGAGTCATCAGAAATATGTGTAACATATTATATATTTTTGTCACTACAAACTATAAGCCTCATAACATACATCTATATCTGTCAAGGATGGACCAAGTTTGTCTGCAAGCGCACCAAGATGCTCCTTTGCCTCCTGAAAAGTCAGAATCATTTAAGTCGTTGCTCAATGGAGTACCAAAATGGGAAACAAAAAAATATATATATAAAATAGAAGAAATGAGTCAGGATCAACTCAAACCAGGTAGCGCAACTTAATCATTTCTTATACACCTCATACTACAAAAACCAATATCAACTACCTTGTGTCTATATGACCATCACGCCTACCGAAACTTGAATTGATATACATTCATGTGTTCAGAAATTTGCTCTCATCTACCTTTTAGACTGATATATTAGCATGTTTATGGCAATCTACTTCTTGGTCTTGGACTTCAGTAATAGTTAACAATCTTAACCCAATCATAATTCAAGACAAAATAATGAATAATTGGAAAATACATGGAAGAGATCAAGAAAATCTGAGGCCTTCAGATGAAAATACATACTGAAAATTTCAGACCTTAAATACCAACCAACAATAACCTCACCAAAAATCATTTCACTTATTCAATATGACGTGAAAAAATTAATAGGTTTCAACTAATTCGATTTATAATACAACATCAAAGAGAAACTGGAAAACAGCTTTGATTTTGGAGAATGTTGGAAAATCAAGAAGGCTACAAGGAAAATAGGGAAATACAGGAAGACTCCATATCAAATATAAGGGACTCTTAGATACATAACAAGTATTAGGCGTCAAATATGTCACATAAAACGTCACAAACACTGAAGAAGCCCATTTCACAGAAAGCTATAAAACAAAATTTCCAGAGCAAAGCCTTCTATGAAATGGGAAAGAATGAAGGAAACTTAATGAGAAGTAGAAAGGATAAGCCATCCAATTTCATTAGATCCCTTTTTCACTCTTTAGAAACTAAAACATGAACTTAAACCCCCCAAAAACCAACTCTAGATTCAATTAAATCCGGTTCTAGTTCTTACGTGCAACAAGCCAAATACTTCCACTGGGGCTTGAATCCACAAAATGCACCCAAAAGGACCAATTTCTCAGAGCTAAACAGAAGGACCAGTAGAAAATTGTTTCAAGTTAAACATGGCTCTACCATTAGCATAACTAGTTGACCTTTTGTATCTAAACAATTGTTTAACAATAAGTCAGAACAATAACTATAAGTTATTTAGGTTACTTCCACGGTCAGTAATGAAATTGCTTTTTGTAAAATTGGCAAATATTTCCTTTTATGCTGTGCAGGGGAACTTGTGTTTCCCCTTGAATAAACAATAACTCACATATACAAGATAACCACCTTGGGAGTAGAGTGTGAAGTTTGTTGAAGCAGCACATTTCATCAACATTACAAATATTGAGTATAAATACTATATGTAAGGTGTTTGTCCACAAGTACATAGCCAATCATCAAGAGACTTGATAGCATTTTACACACAAAGGTGTATGTACCATTGAGACTTCCTTTGCATCGATATTCTTGTTCACCAATCAAAAACTAAAATTGGAAACAGAATATAGAAGACAAATACAGAAAACACATCAAAAGAGTGCATTACCTCGTCAAGGTAATCAACATCCAAATCACCTGAGTTGTCAACATTTCCAAACATGAAGCCCAAAAGATGGTTACCACCCCCAACCTCCTCAAATTCGTCTTCATCATCTGCCAAATCAACGTATTCACTTTCTTGAGCTATACAATCTTACAAATAAGACAACAGAGATGTCCAAGAAACACAGTATCATATTACAAATATATCCTCCCTGTGAAAAAATATTCAATTTACAGATGGAAAATAAAATCCATGCTGATACTAGTCCAGATATTCAACATCATTATCTACCTAATGGAAAACAAAATTCATGCTGATACTACTCCAGATATTTACCATCATTGTCAACCTATCTATGATACACACAATGTCTCTGTGCTGCCACATTTCTTGGTGCAGGAGATCCAACTCAAACCAAATCGATGATTGATTATAGTCCAGGTCAGCATCAATTTCATAATTTATGCTACATTTTACATACCATTCATCACTATTCTTCTTGTATGAGACTTCATAAAAGAAGAATAGTAACTCTTAATTCTCTGTCAGGCCATGATACAATATTAATGAAAAAGAAACTAAGTAACCATCAAGTAAAGCCTCAATCATCCTGGCTACCACCAAGGATGACAATTCTTCTTGTAGGCCAGTGTGCCCAATACTCAACACTTACGATTCATTGCTTTCAGCCATTTTACATTCATTTTGGTTATACAAATTTCATTACTTAACCAACCAACTGCACTCATTTTCACTCATATTTAAAATCAACATAGCCAACCCCAGACCAAAATAAATGAAAAGTGTTGCATTCACTAGTCCAGCAGAAAGTATACTTTGCTGGATCTTCATTTGATTGGCATTTCCTCATTCAGTTCTGAAACTAAGCTTTTCATAGACTCCCATTATCATTCTTCCTGTTTTCAGAGTTCAATAAAGCAATAGTGAAAACAAAGGCACTCAGAACTCAGGATGTACATAGAACTAGATATTAATGTGAACTTCACCTTGAAGATCTCAAAAAATTATTTTAGGTTCAACTAGTGCTCCAAAAGCAAAGACGAATGTAATCATGAAATAGTGGAAATGAAAGCATTAAAGTCATTCAAACTCCTCCAAAATGCATCTTGTGCATGGCATAGAAACAATCAATTAAAACTAATTAGCAATTAGAACCAAGGCTGCCCAGAATCATAAAAAAGTTTCAGCCTTGCAAGGTGATTCATACAACTAACATGAAAATAAACATTTCAGCAATAGAAACAGTTGAAGAAGTTGCATCAACTCCCCCCGTTAATATCTTCAATTTACATGTCAAGATCAATGCTTGGAGTGCTCAAAACCATTCTACTTAGTCATATAGGGTTGTACTCGCATTAAGCAAAATTTTCTTGCATCATCATAAGTTACCCGTATACTTGTTTTTTGGGTCCACCTCTTCTTAGCTTTACCTTATGAACTCACCTTACTAGTGCAACATTAGGGATTCTTCGAAAAGCTAAAACCAAGTCAATTCCCTCTTAATAACCCTTCTCTATAAGCTAACTTTACCTTTTCCAGTCGGCGCTTCAAACCTTCTTTTCTAATTTTTTTTTTTTTAATCTTGCATTTCTTGATCCGTTTTACTAATCCAATCTGCCTATTATTCCTCAATGTTCAACAAAAGCTACTACCTCAAAAAAAAAAAAAAAGATAGAATTACAAAACATACAAGTGAAAACCAATGAAAAGGGGGAAAATAAGCAGGAAAAAAAGAAAGAATTGTCATATACCATCATCACGTTCATCAAGGCCATCGTGAGATGAGCCGCCAACCTCGTATCCCATCTCGAATTTGACAATCTACAATCAGGGGAAAAAAAAAAATCGGACCAAATAATAACAGCCCTCTTGCCCCAATCCACTAACCTATGGAGAAAACAGCAGAAACTTGAAGCAGGGAAGTGCTGACACGACTGACAAAAGGGTATTTGATGGAGGATCAAACAAAAGCTCCAAGCAACACTCTCTCCACCCAAACTAATATTGGTAGTTCTTGAAAAAGAAAAAGAATAAGAAAAATGAACAAGAAAGAAAATGGAAGAAGAAAGATTGAAACTTTCAGATGTGGGCTGGTATTGGAATAGGATTTGGATTGTGTCGTTGAATTGAAGGAGAGGGAACGAGGATTTTCTATGTAGGATTTTTCTTGGATTTATAGGTCCCGAGGAAAAAAAAAGTAAAGAAAAAATTAGTAGGCGGTTAAGGGGTATCAGTTTGTGTGTATATACATAGGTAAAGAAATTTGCTAAAGGCAGTAATTTTGGAGGGGCAAAAGGATACTTTCAGTACCCAAAAGAAGAAAAATACTTTTAGCGAAAAGACAAAAATACCCTCGAGCTGGGAACTTTGCATTTCCAATCAGTGTTTTGAGAACCGGACTGGACCGACTAGTTCGAACTAGCCATGACTCCAGTTTGATTCTCTATTAAAGCCGAAGGATGCCAATGAATCGTGCAAACTGGAATAAACCATTCGAACTGGGAACCGCCAATTATTTTATTTAGGCTTTGGAAAACAACTTTGTTTTGGTGCAAGGTGCCCAACCACCCAACCAAGCTTGCTTGATATGATTGCATATTACAAATCATTTTATTTCTTCTTTGTTTTAGATTTCCTTTATTAATCAGTTTTAATAAAATTAATTGATTCTCACATTTTTAGTTTTTTATTTCCTTTATCGAATCATATTTAATGAAATTAATTCATCCTTACTTTTTTAGTTTCTTTATTTGCATCAATCATATTTAATGAAATTAATTGATTCTTACTTTTTTAGTTTGACATCCAAATTCATGATGAAATCTAGGATTTATTTTTACTAAAATCGCTCATATTAAGAATAGTATTTTTATCAAAATTTTTTAATTATTCATTTATGACTAAAGTATTTTCCTAATTAAAATTTTAGCATTTGGCTCCTTGAAGTTAAAATACAAATTCAAACTCAAAATTCCAATATGTTTTTTGTATTGACTGCCACGTCACATGCATGTGACTAGGTTATATTTTTTATATTAACTGCACGTGACTACATTATATTTGCAATTGTTAAAATTTTGTCAGTCGTCCCACTTTGTCTAATATTAAAAATTTTAAGAACCATATTTGTTTTAATCAAAACATTAAGCAACCAATTTCATGCACAACCAAATATTAGGGACCAAAATTACAACTTTTTCCTTAAATATTATGGACATTTTAATTTTTTGCACGATGAAACATCTATCTTTTACCACTAATATTCTAGACTTTTGACAGTATTCTTTTTCATTTTAGCCAACGTTAACTAGAGCAAAGCCTATTTGATCTCCTCAATATTTTTTACCCTTTTCATTTTTATTTTTTAGTAGTGAATTGCTATCAAATCAGAAAATTTCTACACTAGGGAAAGTATTGATTTGAAAGTATTTCAATGTAGCCGTCTATTGGATAGTGGTGAAGATAATGATTGGTAATTCTTACTATTTTAACTACAAGTGATGATTAGTAGCAATTAAATTTTTAGGTATTTAATTGTATTCTTTTCTCTTTTAAAGTTTTTTTTGGTGTTTGTCTATTTTCTTAGTTGATTTTTTTTTTTTTTTTGAGTTTGATTATCGGACTTCTATCTTTGTGTTGAACTTTTGACTTTTTAAGGTTAAATTGAAGAAGTTATCAAGATAGTGATATTCACATGGGTGTTGTTGCCTTGTGGTGATAATGAAGGAATTTTGTCATTGAAATTATTTATCTTTAACATTAGTTATAAATTTGATGATAAATATGATATAATTAGTTATTAGACTCTGTGTATTTTTTTATGAATCTCTTTAATATATGAAAGAAAAATAAGCATGTAATTTAATTAGCATTTGTATTATGCTTATTAATATTATTTATATTTGTAATGAATTTATAAAAAAACTTGTGATGATGTGTATGAATCTCTAAGTTTCAACTATGAATATTAGAAGTTTCTTATACAATTGTGAAAAAAAAGGGTAGAACCGTCGGTCCAATCAGTCCGACCGATTGGACCTTGAACCGGACCTCCTTCGGTTCACTGGCCGGTCTGATATGAAAACATTGCTTCCCGTAGGAGTTTTTGGAACGCAAGGGATGAAGGAATGAAAGTGGAGCTCGAGTCCATGAGACAAATTACTGAGATTTTTTGTGGGTTTGGGATTCATTAAAGAATATATGATAATATTTGTGATTTTACAAGAAGAAATATTTTGGTGCAAATTACTCTGTTAACATGGTCTTCCACATGTAATTTTATGTATTACTAGTTGTTTTTATTTTTAAAATTGAAATTATCCACTTCTATGTAGTACTATTTGTTTTTATTTTTAAAGTGGAAATTAGGCAATTCTATGTAATGCTAGTTGTTCTTATTTTTAAAGCTGAAATTACCAACACTGGTACAAATACAATGCATTAATAAATTGTAACAGCTAATTGGACCATAAAATTGACTTTTACTTGTATTACGATAAGTAATTAAAAATTGTCTAATTTTTAATGGCTACTTGAACTATAAAATTTACTTGTTACATCTTGGTAAAATATCCATTATTTTTGTGGTTATAAACTTATTTGTTTGACATGAAGCAACTTAACGTTAATCAGTTACTGAATTCATCGTATTTGCTCAATTTGTAGAATGTTCATAACACAATGATAAACAGCACTAAAATTTTCAGTTTCTAATTAAATTGCTCGATAATAAGGTCTCATGCCTAATGAACCCGCAAAATAACGGTTATAGATCTTTAATTTGCGAAGTTTCTTGCCCGTTCTTGCCCGCCAAAAAAAGGATAAGAAATTTATCCTTATCTGTTAACGGATGACGTGAAATGTGGCTTCACCTATCATTATGACCACTTCATTAATTTTTGTCCCTCCTTGAAATTAAATGCATATCCTTAATGATCTGATCGTGACAATAAGTTTATATGGAGTGAGTAAATAAAACAAAACTTTTTTTTGGTTTTTTACTAATTATAAAAATGAAATATTACATGTTCTAAATTCATTGACAAAAGCTTGTTGTTTCAATCTTATGTAGTACTACTAGTTTTCTTGGACTGTTCACCGGATTTCCAAGAAGAAATAGAATTAACAAATCAGAAATTGGCTAAATTTCTTTAGCCAACAGTGACAATTATGAATTACTACAGAGGATGCAACATCATTGACGTAGAACTTCAAAATTACAGGCTTCTTAACAAGAAGATATTGATTTAGGAATTAGAATCGTTAATATCATAACATAAAATAAGGTCTAGAAGCAACAACAAAGCAGAGCTACATCTCAAGTCACAACCTTTCCAGGACTTTGAATAAAATGGCCCTCTTGTAATACTTTTTAACCTTGGCAAATGACATACAGATTTCTGTGAATGGATTTTAAGGAATTGTAGTAGTAGTCGTAGCTGCAGGAGGGGGGAGCATTGAACTTGGATAATATGGAATAACTGGATTTCCTGGTGTGGTTACTGGACTAGGAACGTATGGGACAATTGGTGGTGGGATGACTGGACTTGGAATGTATGGAAAAATTGGTGGTGGGATGACTGGGGTTGGAGGAGCTATTGAAGTTTGTGGTGGTGGTTGTGGTGGTATTATAGGACTTGGAACACAGAAAACAATTGGTGGTGGTGGTGGTGGTGGTGGTAGGATCACTGGACTTGGGGGAACAATAGGAATTGTTGGTGGTGGTGGTGGTGTTGTCACTGGACTTGGGAGTTGGGACATATGGAACAATTGGAGTTGGTGGTGGGATCACTGGACTTGGGGGAACAATTGGAGTTTCTATTGGTGGTGGTGGTGTTACCACTGGACTTGGAACATATAGAACAATTGGTGGTGGTGGTGGTGGTGGTGGTGGAAGAATCACTGGACTTGGGGGTGGCGGTGGTGTTATCACTGGACTTGGAACATATGGAATAAGTGGTGGTGGAGGTGGGATTACTGGACTTGGAGGAACAATTGGAATTTCTGGGGGCGGTGGTGTTTTCAATGGACTTGGAACGTATGGAACATTTGATGTTGGTGGTGGGATCACTGGACTTGGAAAATATGGAACAATCGAACTTCCAGGGACCGAAGGGTGGTAGGGGGTTCACTACTTGGCGGATCCCCTCCGAATCCTGGAAAATGGAATCTTGGTCTATTGTGCCAACCTAAACCTGGTATGTGTTCTGGTGGACGGGGATATGGTAGTAACTGAAGGCGAGCTTCACCATTGCCTGCAAAAGATGCTAGAATGAGAGAGAATATAACTAAAAAATTGAAAGAAGGCATGGTCGGCTAAAAAAGGTTGATCAATGCCTTTAACATTCAAAGTTATGCTAGTGCAACTTGTACTGGTGCTACAGTTGCAATTTGATCGTGTTAGGAAGCCTGTTGGCATATGCATGTTTATATAGGCAGGTCACAAGGCATTTGGAACCATACAAGGAAAAAATCGAGTAACAAATTGAATCCAACTTGTGTGTCCTTGTTTTAAATGCCTACTATACGGTTGATCCCTAAATGAATCAATTAAGAAAGTTGGTATAGTTTTAATACAAGAATGATACATCTGTTCATAATTAGAATGACAGCAAAACAGGAAATGCACAGGAAGTTTGATACTATTCCTACCACGAAATTTAGTTAAGGGCAGCAAGTTGTCGTGCCTGAATCTCAGGCTACCAAACCGAGAATTCCTGTTTAATATTTATTTTCATCTCTGTCATGATAGCCTTTTGTTCTCGTTCATTGTTTAGGAGCGTATAGTTCTGCTTCTTTTTCCTTTCTTTCACCATTTTGGGCGGGGAGTAAAGCCAACCTTCCAAAGTTTATGTAGTATCTTGTTCATTTTAAGATTGTGGCCACGTCCAATTTGTCCCCAAATAAGTTTTATATCTTCTGAATGAAATTGGCCGAGAATGAAAATTTTTCATTTCTGTAAAAAAGTCATATTCTTTATAGTTGGAGTATTGGCTGCTGAGGTTTCGGCAATGCTGGAATCTGAGTCTTGGGCGCAGTCGGGAGGTGGGGATCTCAGACTTCTGCTGGTAGGAATTTCGGGCTTAGAACATTGGCAAGTCAGGCTTTGGGAGTGCTATGGGCAGCTCAGGATTAGGAAGCTCAGGGAAGTTTGGGGAATGTGCTTCACCTATCATTTTGACCACTTCATTAATATTTGTCCCCCCTAGAAATTAATTGCGGTATGGATTTCTCTTTCATTTCCTTGATCTGATCGTGACACTAGTTGTAGATGGAGTAAATTGAAGAACTTTTTATTCTTACTAATTACAGTAATGGAGCTTAGCATGTTCCAACTGCAATGGTAAAAGTAAAATCAGTTTATTCAATCATCTTAGCGTCCGTCTTGACGCTATTGTCAAGTGGAAGGTTACTCCAGGAGCTCTTGATTGTTTTGTTTGCATTATTTCAGCAAACCAGCGGGAATTAGTTTCATTCAAAGAGAACTTTAGTCTTTACTCCACCTCTGAATCACAGCAGATCATATTCCCAAGATTGACATGCACAAGCAAGCATTACTGTGATACCAAGTTGAAAAAGAATGAACATCTATCGCAATTGTTCTATAAATCTTTCAAGCTAACAATCGTGTGTATAAATTATATAGGATACAACAATATTGATGTATACACTTAAAAACCACATCCAATCCAAGATACTAATACAGGAACTTTAACCATAAACATCAAAATGAACAATATGCTTCTCAAAGATATAGATGCAAAAATTCAATGTATTGCAGTCAGTGACTGGCCTTCTAGGACTTGGTACCATATAACATACTGAAACATGCAGGCAAATCAAAATACTTCTCATGCGTATAAGGTAAGCAAGCGATATCATGCATATCAAACAAGTGCAGTAATTAAATGGAAGTCAAGGGCTGGCAGTGCTGGTAGTGATTGTTGCAGGAGGTGGGAGCACTGGACTTGGCAAGGATCGAACAGCAGGATTTTTGGGTGTGAGCACTGGTGAACTTACAAAGAGTGGAACAAACAATTGGGGTTATAACATCTGGGGTTTCAGTTGGGAGCTCTGCAGGTGGACTTGTGGGTGAATCTCTTCGGAATCCTGGAGAATGGTGCAGATAGTAGTTGGGACAACCTGCAATGGTTATTAGAGGCATCTTGGCTTATGCAGTATATAAGTAGGCAGACTTTGAATGGCATTTGGAGCCATATTGGGAAAATTATAATAGCAACAAATTGAGTCCATCTTGTGTCCTATTTTAGATGTATTCTACGTGGTTGATCCCAGAATGAATCAATTAAGAAAGTTGGCATAAATTAAATACATGGATGGATATGTCTGTTTATAATCAAAAGGACGGCAAAGAGATGCTAAAGTAACTTCAAAAGTAATCCTTCCAAGAATTTTAGCTATCAAGAAGCAAGTTGTCCTGCCTCCATCACAGGCTACCTAACCCAGAAGTCCTCTTGAATGTTTGTTTTATCTCTGTCGTAATAGGTTCTTTTATTCCTGTAATCATTTACGCTAATATATTCCTGCATTGTTTTTGGGGTTAAATGACCTTTTGCTTTCAATATTTATGGAAAGAATACTTTGCACATTTTGATACCAATGCCAAAATTACTTGATTCCATCATCTCAAAATTGTTGTTTATTAACAGACGTTTTCTTAACTGGTCCTTATGAAGGAACTTCTCTTTTTGCTGGAAACTCTCTCAGTTTTTGTTTGTGAATTAGCAAAGCACCTGAAATTTCTTTCACAGAACCGTGAACATTGTTAACTCTGTCTACATATTGCTTTAGATTAGCAGATTCAGCGACATTATTGTTTGATCTTGATTTATGCAATCCCATGTTAAAAAAGAAAAAAAGGGATAACCAAAATATGTGAAATTTTGACCAGCAAAAACCAGAAATTTTGAATCACATAGGATTTAGAATTATTGATGTCTAATAATATATTCCGAAATTGAAACCACAAACGTTACAAACATCGAATATGCTTCTCAGGTATGGAAGCAACACTTTAGTTACTTAATAAAGCATATACGACCAGAGACCAATCTAGGACTCGCTACATCATAATGAAACATGCACCAGGTAAATAGAAATAGTAATAAGCTGAGCACGCAACACGCGTACAAGGTAACATTAATTTTTCAGATTGTGACTTTCAAGGGCTGGTACTGCTGGTAGTGGTAGGCACCGGAGGTGGCAGCACTGGAAATGGAAAATTTGGAACAACTGGATTTCCGGGGAAGGAAGGACCAGGGAATGGAAAAGATGGTGGTAATGGAACAGTTGGTATTGTTGGGAGGAGTGGTGAACCTGGAGATGTAGGAACTCTTGGAAATCCGGGGCCTCCTGGAAATGGTAGCATCAGAAGGCGGCGGGATGAAAAGGCTTCATTGTAGCCCGGGAACAGTACGACGAGGAGAAACAAGATCACGAACAACTTGTACGAAGCCATTATTGTTAAGTTAGAAATAGTTGGTCTTTGAAAAACAAAGGTTTGTTTTTTGAAAGTAGCAGTGGTGAATAAAGTTGCAATGTTGTTGATGTGAAGGCTTATTGGCCTATGCTGTTTATATAGGCACAGTTACTAGGCAATGACCGAACAATATGTGAGGTACAAAGGTAACAGGTTCAGGAATTCATCTTCATGTTTTGCTTAAATGCCGTCAATGTGGTTGAGCACTGGATGAATGAAGAAATAACAGGGTATTGATTTAATACAGAGGAACAATAATTTGTTCAGATTTGAAAGATAACAAAAAGGAAGACAAAGGAACTTCATGAAAACAACTCCACTCACAAACTTTTGCTATCCAGCAACAAGTTGTCCTGCCTCACGGGTTATCTAACCTACTACTCCTCTTTAATCTTTATTTCATCTCTGTCCTGATACCCTTTTTTTTTTTTTTTCCTTATTGCAGTTGGTTAGGGCCTTAGGGGCACGCATTTCCGTTTCAGAATGGAAGGGGATTAAACACAACAATCCCTTTGAACTTTCAGAAATTTTAGTAATAATTTTTGGATTATGAACTATAATAAGGTATGAGGCTGTCCACTGACTTCAGGTTATCACATAGCTGCACAAAGTGTTCAATTTGTTAACTAACAAGACATAACAGATCTTCATCATCTAATCTTTGTTTACAAGTACGAATAAGATTTATTTACACAGGTCAATAAAAGATTGATACTTCTTATGAACTTGGTTACACCACAGTACGTCGAATTTGAAGGAGGACAGAGAAAGTTAACAATATTCTCCAGTTAGTTGCATTTATAAAGCCCCGTTGGATTAAATGGGAGTAGTACATGGACTTTAGAACCGTGAATGCTGTCTTTTGGCTCTTTTGGCTAACTCTTTTTCTACCAGCCATAGTTAAGGTTATGGACGTAAAAGTTCACTTGCAAAAGTGCAACCCGTTTGAGTTGGGGAGCTGCAACTAGGGCCCTGAAAATAAGCGCATTTAACATCTAGAATTCAGCTTCAGATAATCAGTGACACTTATTCTACTACCAAGTCATCAGTGTCACTCTTCTACTGCCAAATCCAGTGACATTCATGAGGAGTTGTCGCCTTGCATTCATACCTGACTTGCGTTCACACAGAGGCGATAACTCATAATAAGAAGTATTGGACTTGACGCTGGAAAGAACAGTACTGAGGATCGGAACAGTCATGAATTGAGCACTAAACTATACTTTTTAAATTACAAATTAAATAATATAACCATTAAGATATCGGAAAAAAGTCCAAAATGATTCCTTTCATTTTCACCTTAATATTTAGAAATCCTTTCATCTCATTTTATGCACAAAGTTTGACCAAAGTGTTTCAACATCCTTGATTTCAGAAGCATTTTTTTAATACTTTTACAATACAAAGTTCAATATAATGCCAGTACCATTTTTAATTGAATGGCAAAATACTTTTACTAAAAAGGTGAAAATCTTGAAAAGCATTCGTGTTCAAAGGTTGCAAAGCATTTTAAACCAAGTAAGTGAATATCATGTATTAAAACAAAAGATCTTTCAAAGTCCAAAATGAATTTAATTAGTTAATAGGTACAGTCTCAGCAACGGGCCCCATACTTGGGCATAAAACGTTGCATTCTGACAACGCTTTTTTTGTAACTATTGACTAAAGGGATGGACAGTGGTCATGAAATAACATTTTTAAGGATGTTTGGAGCTTTTAAGGATTAGATAATCAAACTCGCCTAATTCAACAACGGTTGTCCAATGGCAGCCCACTTGGATCCGCCCTTGTCGGACTAATATGGGTCACATAGGACTGCAGCCCAAATTTAGGCCCCGATTTAGACATAAGAGGTCTATTCAGCCACAAATCGGCATTGTTTTCCACACAATCCAATGGAAAAGGTTTTTGTACCTTTAATGAGTCCTGGGGCTTGAAATTTTACAAATAGGAGGGTAAATAAACATTCGGGAAACAAGATTTTGCACAATCTCTTCTCTCATAATAATAATTTGCAAATTATGATAATCTAAAGATTTTTTTTTCTTTTTTGTTTGATTAAAGAAAGTGGGAAACAAGCAATGTTACAAGATTAGAATCGAGACAGTATTTTAAATTTTAACACCAAGATATAAGATTAAAAATTACAACTACGATCATAATACCACAATTGCCATAGTGGACAGTTAGATATTCAGGAAACATTTAACCAAATTGTACATAAATTATATCATAACCAGCATTAAGAAAACAGTAAATTCTTGGCAGCATCAGAGATGAACACACCAAGGGTTGCAGGTACATGTAATTGTAAAATATATATGTAAAGGTAGTTTTAGCAAGACGAATATTGTGGCTTAGAGAATTAAGGGAAGCTGGGAAAAAACGGCAAAGTTGTGATGGTGGTTGGGAATGTGGGAATTGGCAGCGGAATAGTTTGTATCTGGGGCAATGGCAAATCTATTGGTATTGATGGTATTCCAGGGTCGGTATTAGGAACGCTAGGTACATCATCAGCTGGAAGATCAGGGCACTGTTGTATCCAGGAGACTACGCGCATCGGCCAGGATTGATGCCGTGTTACTAGTTAATGCCAGGGTGATCAGCAGAAATGAAAGTGCAAATAATGGAGATCTTTTGTGGGCTTCCATCCTTCCTTGGGAGGAGTAAGAAGGGGTTCTTGAATTACTTGTTTCTTGTCTGAGAGAGTGGAATGTTGAGGAATGAAGAGATGGATTTTTATAGATAGGAATGGAGAAAATAAGAGGTCTAATTGGTAGAGTGTTTGTAGGAAGATTTATCTCTTGTTTGTTCAACCATCTGTCTTTATTTAGTCTTTACCATAGGTATTAGAGAAAAAAGAATTTAGTGGTTTTCTGTTTTCCTAGTTAATACTACTGAAAAACGGAGTAATTAATTAATTAATTACACAATCGCATTCAATTCAATTAAGTACTTGATATATCTTCTTTCTTTCTCTCTGACATTAAACTGCTAGATTAATGAATCCTTATCTATAATTCTGTGATTTTAGATAAATACAATAGAAGCAAGAATCGAAGCGAGATTGGCAAAAGCACAATAGAGAGTTCATCATAGAGAACAGAACATCGTTTTTCCCTCAGACCAGAAAATTAAGTTCATTTTCAAATTTCTGATGGTTTAAAGATTTGTTGTGGAACACAAATTTCAAATTATGAGATCAATTTTGAGGGCAAAAGATTTAGTTCCTTTACCTCTTGAAGAAATCACAGGATTCTCCTCCTTTGCGCACAATTGATCAATATCAATAGCCATGACAGATTGATGTGGCCATGAATTCACTCTTTTAATTGCATATTCATATAGTCCTTTGTTTGTAAGAAAATCTTGAGCCATCTATCTGCCTCTCATTTATTTCCCTAAAAGAAAGTGACGAAGAAACTCGGTTCATGTTTTAAGACTATTTTTCTTCTTGTTCTTGGAACCACTACTACATTCTATGGTAAGTAATAAAGTACAGGTTCCAAATTGAAGTCGGTAGATATTCTTGTATTACTTAGAAATAATTATTCCAATAGAAACATAAAATTGATAAATCAAACGAAAATGCAATGTTGATAGAAGAACATAAGAAAATACAATATACCAACAGCTACAGATACATGGAACAGTATATCACGGTAAATACTACGACTGAGACTCCCACATACATCAGGGGGTATAAAATATCAATATATCAAACACTACAAAATATCAGTTCTGAAGAGAGTTCAAATGAAGCGCCATAATAGTGAGTCTAGCTACGCTAGAATAGACTTCATGGAGTGGTGGTGGAGTAAGGTGCGGTCTTAGGCAGCTCAGGCTTTTTAGGCACCTCTGGCTTGGTCAAAGTTGGCATCTCAGGTTTTGGCAATTCTGGAATCTGAGGCTTTGGCACAGTTGGCAGCTCAGGTTTTGGCAGCGTGGGAATCTCGGGCTTCGGCATATTTGGCAGCTCAGGTATAGGTAGCGTGGGAATCTCAGGCTTTGGCAAGGTAGGAATTTCAGGATGAGGCAAAGTTGGCAAGTCGGGCTTTGGAAGGGTTGGTATCTCAGGCTTAGGAAGCTCAGAATCTAGAAGGCGACGTGCTTCAGCTTGGAGAGAATTGCTTCTTATGGACGATACAGCAACAAGCAGCACGAAAAGAAGAGATAAATGGTTGAAACTAGCCATCTTTGGAAGAGATTAAACAAATTGGGTATTTAAAAGTTGGAACACAGCTTGCAGAAAGTACTTTAGGCTCCTGTTTTGTTTGTGAGTGCATGGCATCTACCTGTAATGCTTTATATAGATGTGAGAAGTGGAAAACAGGAAGGCTGCTTGTCTTTGGTTGGTGAGAAAATTGTCTGTTAGTTCACCTTCTCAACAATATTTCTCTGAAAATAATTAGAAACATACAATGTGTATTTGCTCATCCATATCATATATATATTGCTAATTTGTATATAACGTGTACTCCAAGTAGAACCTTCATTCCAGTTGAGGCATACCAAAATGTGTTTAATGGATCATTTGTGGACAACTCACCCCGTCAAATTTAATAATTAATGGTTAACGCAGGTAGGTAAACCTCTCAGAAATCCAGCACCAAGTATAGCTAGGAGATTCAAGAGCTACATTTGGCCAAACACATATCCCTCTTGAATATGGTTCTCGAAGTAAACAATTTCCCTATACCTTTCTTACGAATATATCAACCACTCTTCTCTGCACAAAATCGCTATGACGATCATGTTATAGTGTTTTGATTGACATATGCCCAATTAAATTGATATATAAACCTTTCTTCTCTGAACCACATCGTTATAACAATCATGCTATAGACTATAGTGCTTACATTAATATACACACAAGACTAAGTTAATTAAATCGACATATTAACCTTTCTTTTATCGATGACACTGTTATAAGCTACAAGAATCAGCTATAATGCTTAGATTGATATTCGCACAACACTAAATCACGGCCAGATAAGTTCAAATAAACTTGCATACGTGTTGAAGGATGAGATTGATTTTTATGCCAGGGCCCCAATCTTAGGCCTGATCCCATCTCTAAACTCTAAAATTATCCAGCTCCTTGGCCCAAAAACATATTCAAAGTTACTACTTTCTTTCTTTCTTTATTTTCAGTTGCAACTGTAAGTGGTTGGAGTTGTTCTGAATATTGTAGTTTATCTATAAGTGTAGGATAAGTTTTTTTCTCATTAAAAATCACTAGAATGAAACAGTACAGAGTTTCCAAAACAAATGCAAGAAAAGAATTTCACCAATAACAATCTCTTTCCGAAAATAAAAAAAAAAAGAACTCCTTTCATAAGGAATCAGTACTTCAAGAGTATGTCATTCCATATTATTACATCATCATCATCAACAACAACAATAACAACCACCACCGCTACTATTTCTACAAAGAAGAAGAAGGGAATAAAGAAAAGGAAAAACAAAAAACAAAAACTGGACATGTACTACGAGATTGAGCTCAGCACCAATACTCCCGGTTCATGATGGAATATTCACCGTCCACATTTGACTCGCTGCCCTTGTAATCAAGGGTCCATTTCTCAAATGTACATTCAACAAAATCATAGTAGCCCCCATGAACTGAGAGCCTACCGTTTGCCACCTTTTCTTCTATCCACGGATAAGTGAGCAGATTCAACAAAGACTGGTTGATAGATACCTACGCATGGAACACAAGTTTCTTTAATATTCAGTGAGAAATTATATCCATACGACCTAGGACAAGCAGTTATTGCTGCCAGTTAATGTTGAAGGACAACCACCCTTGCTGTTCAGAAAACTTGACAACAAAAAATGAAATAGCACATTTATCTTGACGAGGTCAAATACTTTTCCATACTGAGATTTCATAAGGATAAAGTTGAATTGGCATGTAGAAGCATACTTGAAGGTAATTCCAAAATACAGTTATTCCCATCTTTCGAGAAAGTAACTAGCCAAACTCTCAGTTGCTATCAATAATTAAAGAAGTATAGATTATGATTAAATTAAATGTAGAAGCCAAAATCTAGAATGTGATGAAAAGATTTGACAGTCAAAAGATAAGGAACCAAGCCAGAATTAGACAGGTGGTTTTTTTCTCCATAGTTTTGAATTGAAGCTTCCTGAGCATTTTCATTTTCTTAATAGAGATACATACTTCAGTTATGCAAAACACAAATATAGATTTTCTTGGTCAAAGGTGACAAATGTAAAAATAACATACATGAATAAGATGTAGCACCTTTTCACAGTGTCTGCACTGCTGATCAAAATTGAGGTTGGAAGCAGCAGCAGTAGCCTTGGTGCTTAATTTTGCAGGTTTTCCAATCCGTACCCAATTTGTTATGAAACTACTGAAAGACAAATATAAGATGGATAAGAAACTTGTATACTCAGGTGCAAACTAGAGATGTAAACATGACAAGAGCACCTAGAATTTTTTTTATCTTCCATGCCCATCAAGGCTTGAATGCCTCCACAGCAGCTGTGACCAACAACCAATATGTGCTCAACCTGCAGAAATTTACAATAATCTTAGAATAATAGAAAGAGGATATAGTACAGTTGCTTGAACACCTTGTTAGCTGTGAAATTTAGCTTTGCTTACTTCAAGAGAATTGACTGAAAACTCAAGGGCAGCATTGGTTTCTGAAGGTCCATTCTGCAATAAAATAGGTAACACATTGGGAATCTCAGAATGCAAAGGCTCATCATCATTTTAATTTAGTCAAGCTTCCCAGGCAGAAAGTGCTGGAGGCACAGTAGAGAAGCAAATGCTAGCGGTTTAGGGTTTACACTACCTCATATGGGGGAACCAGATTGGCTACATTTCGGACAACAAATGCTTCTCCTGGTTGAAATCCTAGGATGCTTGAAGGACAAACTCGTGAATCTGCACAGGCAATTACCATGAACTATTCCCAAAATTGTCAGCTCATAAGAACCTACACACTGGTCCTGTAGTTAAGCAAATTGCCTCAGAATACCACATGAATGACTACCTTAGGAGCTTGAACCTTGGCAAGATTCTGAAAATATTCTAGGTTCTCCCTGTTCCACCAAAATAAAAGGATTTTTTTTATCAAGAGTATGAAAATGAACTTGCTAAACAGTGTGTACAGGTTTTCTGCAGCTTACAAGTATTTATCTTTCTTGAAAGTTAGAAATCGTTGCTTCATCTCACTGAAAATATCAGAATCATTGCCCATTGTTTGAGCACGCTTCTGCCTGTTATTGTTGATCTCCTGAGTCAGGCCCTGAGTTTCCCTCAAGGCATTCACCCGTACAGCTGAATTGCTCCTGTAAATGTAGAAAGAGGGCAAAAAAGAAGCCTTTCTCAATATTTATCAACTAATTTACAGCTACTAGCACTAATAATCCAAGCCAAAATAAAAACATGCTTATCTCTTGGGATCAATTGTCGAATGTGGCATGAATGTCTTTAATCTTAAAGTGTAAGAATTTCCTATATACCAATCACCAAGCAAAATAAATTAGAAACTTGTTGTGCCTGATTTGGACATTATAAGATTCATAAATTCAAGCTCCGACTTTGAAAATTTGAGGGCATTAAAAAGGGGAGGAAAAATAAAATCAATAAAACCATATCAGTGAAAATAGTTGATCTTCATGGAGAAGAAAAATCTAAAGATTGGTTCGATGAAGGAATTAAGCTAAGGGTCAGTTTCAAAGCATCTCTTCAAACTCATAAATCATAGAGCCAAATAAAAGAGAAACAAAGCAGGATAAAACTAAAGTCCTTTTCTTTTTTAAAAATTTTGGTGAAATATCCTAATAAGAGCCAAAACAGATCAAAATTACATCTTGCATATGGCCCACAACCTCATGGACTAATCTTTGCCATGTTGTTAAATGAACTAAATTCAATGTCCGTTTGCATGTTAGATCAAGAACCTCTAACAGTAAAAATTAGAAACCACTTAAAGGCCACCGGTCAAGTACCAATTAAGTACATTCTGATCTTTTAAACTAGGATTTAATCTAACAAGCAGAATTCAATAAATTACCATCTTGATCAGTTAGCAGTGACTTCATTAAGAAGAACAAAACAAAAGCAACAAAATTCTCCTACATCTTAATAAAAACAAGAGCAAAAGATTAAAAGTTTGAGAAACTTACATGAAAGAATCCATTAATCTAAGATGGGTCTGCTTAGTTTCCAAGAATCTCAACTGGGAACCAAAAATCTGCTCCATAAATTAGCACGAGACAGCAATCAAGAAAAATGAATGAAAACCCAGAAATTAAACACAACAAAGCTACTTATTTACAAATACTAAATCAATTAAGCATTAAATCCTAATATACAGAGCGGAAAGAGAGACAAGATTTACTCCACTGGTTCTTGGAGAAGTACTGGGAAGGTTCTCGGAAATAACAGTAGTTAAAGCGGTGGATTGTGGGACTGCCAGAGCCATTAGGGAGAGAGATCTACTAGCTCTTCTGGGAAGGATAAAGGGTTTTCTGTTTCTATACTGGGAAAAGAAAGGAATGGGAAAGCGAATTCTTTCTTGGTCGTTACAATTTTACCAGACGCGAAAAATTAGGGGTGTAGAATATGTATATATAGAGGCACTCATATTTTGTGCGGACAAGAGAGTTAGTTTGTACTTTGCGTAACGTTGTCTGGCGGATCGAAGGACACTTGTTCTCTCCAAGAAAGACGGAGAAATCTATGTTTTTCTTAGGGACTGTTACATTGACATGGGTTTTATCTTTTTTCCAGTTTTGGAAATTCTGGGCTCTGCAAATTGTACTTTAGTTGCTAATTACAGAAGTTTTTTATCAGCCAAAAAATAGAATTTTGTTTAACTTTTTCTTTTCAATTTTGTTTCATTTAAGAAAGAGATTGCCTTGTAAATTTGCTACTCTATGTTGATGATAGAAAAAGGATGAGAGTAATATTACAAGTGGGAAATGATTTTGGTTAGCCAGCTGCCATGATATGGTCCACGAATGGCATAAAAAAATAAAACTTGATGGGCATATTCCGGTCATATTATATGTTTTTTTTTTTTTTGTCAAAAATATTATATGGGTTTCCTTTGTTCCAATTGGTATTTCTCTTTGGCTCTACCACCTCTTATGGAGATCTAAATAGTACGTTTTTGAAAACTAACTTGGTATGATTACCATAAAAGATGAAGGAAATTCCCAATTTGCTCAAGATAAAATGATTTCCATATGCATACCAAATGAAAAAATTACTATATTTTACAACCACAAAATAAAAAGAAGAAAATTCAAAAAGTAGTCTGAGTTATAAGCAACCTCACTATTCGTGACGCACAAAATAAAGTTCCCGTGTCTTGTATGGACAAGTACCATTCATGGAGAGATGATGAAGATCGAGCAAATGAAGAATGAAAATTACTCTTAGAATCATCAATGTCCTGAAATAACTGTTTCCTTGAGGTTATGACCCTTGGAACCTGATCGTGTTCATTTCTTGGTTCAACCCGGATATTCACCTAAACTGCTCGAGTTTTCCTTTAAACTCCTTTTCACGTTCAACTCATCGAGTAAAACACCAGGCATCCCACCCCAATAAACAGCTAAACAACACACCTTGGCGGTTCTCGCCTCTTGCATTGAACTTTCCCCTTTCCAGGAATTGTTCATGACTTTACCCTGAAAGACACCATAAAGCGAATTATTTTTGTTTGGGATTGGGAATAAATGATTAGCACTTCTGAGTATGCTCCTTCAGCACAAGACAATGAACGGTCAAGGTTTCAAGCCTGTTCCTGATACTCGAGAATTGATGAAAAATAAAGCATGGAATATGGTAATATGCCTAGAAGATAGCCATAACATCTGTACCTCTACAGATGGCAGAGCACAAGTGACAGAAAATTATCACCAATGTGATCACTGGACAAGGAAACAGGCGGCAAAAATTTGATGGATGCACAATAGCAAGTCAGAGCAAATAAACCGGTAATTGTACAGTATTAGTCATATATGGTTCAACAAGCATGCTCTCCACAAGTCTACAGCTGAGCAACAAAGGCGAGTCTGATATTATGTTTTTCAAATAGCAGAATCAACAAAAGCTTATAAAAATTCATTTGAATCACCTGACAATAAAAAGTAGCCAACGACTTAGCAGATTCTAAATGCCCATCTCAAGAATACATTCTGTGTTCTCCAACTATACATAAGATGCAATAGGGGGCAGACAATTTTCACGCTCTGTTTGACAAATAAGCGCTTCTTGCTCAAAGAAGCAGGCCAAAACCTAATGTAGAGAGAGACCAGGCACCCCAGCCGCACCCCCGGGGGGGTGGTATTGGGGTGGGGAGGGGGGCTTTGTGGTTTTGAGAAACAGATGTACAAGAAGAAGTACATTCCCTTCTTAAGCTGGCCTGGTCCTTGCTGCTTTGCTCAAAACTACCATCTCATGATTTCCTCTGTTGAGTTCTTTAATGAAGACAAGGAGAATGTGAAAGTGAAGCGGTGGTTTTTTCCCCCCCTAAAGAAAGAGCAAATTGATTACTGAAATCCATATGAGTAGAAGAATCAAGTAAAAGAACCACATTGCATGTGAAAAAGTAACTGATATTAGACGGAAAAAAGTTAGATACTATCACCATAAAACAAAAATAAAAAAACAGAGACGTGAACTCCCAAAGGCAGCAACACAAGAAACATGGTACCACGCCTGACCACCATTCAATTAAAACAAAAGAAAGAAAGGAGAAGCATACACAACAATAGATTGAAATCTAGGAATTTGCATATGGTAAGCACGGGTTAAGAAGTCCCTCTTAAATCCTTCTTGTCTCTCGTGAATGTCAATATGGTTTAGTGACCACAAGCCAAATGTAAAAATTGAAAAGAACAAGACAAAGGAAAGCAAGTACCCAAGGAACTTCATATATGCGCAATATCACTGTTCCATTATATACAAAGGACACTTGTCTCAAGCTAACATTATATTTCCTTGTCAAGAAGGAGATGGCATTATAAAGTGTCTTTCAATTTCTAGGATGCATACACAGGAGTGGAATCACAGGGAAAGTAGATCAAAAAATAAAACTTAAAAGGAACAAAGAATTCAAACCTTTTATCATTGAATTCTCTCATTTTTGTGTGGTTCTCCTGAAATGCTTCAATGAGAAACTAGAAGGCCATCTGCTGCAATGACGACGAGAGCTTCATATTCACTCAAAGGCTTATGAGTTTGCTTTAGAAGGTCATTCAGAGATCGACAGATTAATTGCAAATTCCATGACATCCCATGTTGAGATGGAACGAGGTAAATGCGCGTTATAACATGCCGCATAAATGCTTTCGTTTAATTTTCACGTCTTAATAATCTGATTTTCTACGTAAAAGACAATAATCCAACCAAAACATGTGAAGAACATTTTAATTGAAAATCACAAAATTTCAAAACTAAAGAGGGTGAAAATAGTTCTTAATTCATTAAATAGCTAAATTCTGACATTTTAGAACATACAACAAAAGGCATTCTGCTGCGGAATGTACACTAAATTAGACTACACAAAAAACAATTAAGGGAAACGCCCAAGTTGTTCTACATCATTAAGTTCTACAGGCATGAAATATTAAGGCTAAAACTACAACAAGACAGAGCCTAATTTCACTAGGCAGCCTTGACCTTATCATCGCCTACAACATTAAGTATTGGAAGAGTGCTTAAGAACTCATCAAGTCCCTCAAAGAAACCACTCCCTTCAATGATATCCTCATCTCCGCGGCCTGTTCCATTGCCTTGGATGATCCTTGGTGCAGGCTCTTCAACCTCGTTGTTAAATTCCACATTCAAGTCTAACTTCCCAAAGTCCTTTGCAACTCTAGCAGAATGCCTCCTTGTATTAGTAGCAGCCACTTTCTTACTTGGCTCTGCGGGGGATGCATTAGGCAGTCCCACACCATCCTCAACCACCAAACCTTCTTGCACATTCTCACTGCCACCCCTTTCAAGATTCTTCCCCTTGTCAACCTTAGACGGTCTGCCCCTTCGACCTGCTCTTCCTGTCCCCTTGTTTTTCACAACCTTTGTTTTCTTCTTCCTCTTTGCAGTTCGCCAATCATCATCAGATTCCTCACTTGAATCCGAATATTCCAAGAAAACATCCTCATCATCCACATAAATCCTTGGACCCGAACTCTTCTTCTTACCACCCACATTCCCGCTCCTTGGACCTGCAGCACCATTATTCCCACTATTCACATTCCACCCCCCAAAATTATTCCAATTCCCTGCATTCCCATTGTTTCCAATCCCTGGTGAACAATTAAACATAGGTGAAAACGGAGTCCAGTTCCCACCCTTCCCCCTATTCCTCTTCAAAATCTCCATGGAAACCCCTAATGGCATTAACCCCCAACAACAAAAGTACGCGTCCTGCCCATCAACAATAGGCGGCGGTGATGGAATCACCACCCCTTGAAACGCCTTTCTACAATTCTGACACCTCAAAGTACAATCAGCATAAACACTAGGATACTCATACATATAATAACAATAAGGACATGCCGTCCAAAAACTCAATGCCCCATCCTCTGATAATCCATCGCGTCTCCTCTCCTCCTCTCGTACATTAACATCACCATCATCATCATTTTCTTCATCATCGCCGTCACCGTCACCCTCACTGGCATCATTGTTATTGCTATTGTTATTATTAGTATTACCAACATTACCAACACTAGTAGAAAAATTATGGGTTACATTGTTACCCATCGAGGTTTCTTTCCTCTGCTGCTGCTGCTGATGCTGAGGCGGCGGCTGCGGATGCGGCGGAGGCTGGGGCTGCCTCGCTTGTTCTCTACTCAGATTCTGCTGCGGCAAATGTAGCCCCGTGGGTTCTCGAGTCAGAGTTTGCTGAGGCAAAATCTGAGTCGGGGGTGGTTCTCTAACCATCCCATATTGGGGCTGGGGCTGCGGTGGCTGCATCACTTGTTCTCGACTACTCATTGCATGCTGAGGCATCACCTGAAAATTTATCTCAAACGGCAGATAGTTTACTTGTTCCCGACTTACTCCTGAGCTCACCGGGTTAAACCCAGGACTCACCGGGTTGACTCTGAGGTAAGCCATCAGCTCATTATCATACATGTTCTTGCTAGAAGGGTTTGACAATACTTGCCAAGCACTAACCACAAGCATGAACGCCTGATCGGCAAACGGCAGCTTATTCTTCTGCGGGTTTAAAAGCAGTGCAAGTTTCCGGTACTGACCGGCGATGAGTTCGGCGTCGCGAGACTGGTGAGGGGTGAGCTGGAGCACAGAGTACCAGTCGGGGAGGTTGTTGATCCGTTTATCCCCGGAGAGGAGGGTGTCGGCGACAGCGATTATTTGGTCGGCGTATAAAAGGGTCGGGTCTGATTCTCTTGCTCGGGCAGCGAAGGATTTGCTACCCACAAGGTCACGCCCAGCTAAAAGCTTCTCGGCTATAGCCAACCACCGCAGAGCTTCCGCTCTGGTGGTGGCGCTGCTGCTACTGCTGGCGGGGGTGGTGGTGGTGAAGAATGGAAGCTCCATTCTTTTTTTAATTTTATTTTTTTATTTTATTTTATTTTTTTTGGGGAAGGAGAGTCTAATGATTTCCAGTGATATGCTTTTCTGCTGAGTACTATAAAAGGGACAGTGTGATTTTTTGGTGGACCAGAAAGGACACGTGTTTTATCTGGAAGGGATTCATGGAAGCATTTTTCTGGAAGGAGATGAGGGGGTAGTTTGGTAATTTCGTGAAGCTGATTTGTTGTGATAAATGTGGGGTGATGAGGGTTTGGATTCTGCAACGGCAGCTTGGTAAAGTGGAAACTTGTAAATGCGACGTTGAAGCCCCAAGTCAAAACGCCGGAGAAAGCCGAATGAGGTTTTAGGCTGGTTTGGGCATTTCGGCCCTGTTTGGGTGTTGGGAATTACGATACAAAAAAAAAAAGAGACCAATTGATGGGATTATTTTTTTTTTTCGTAATAGAGAGGAAATAGTTAAGATTCCCTATTGATAAATTCACTTCAAAATTGGTCAGTTCAAGTGTAAAAAAAATCTTTTGTTTAAAAAAAAAAACGAGGGATCACTTTTGTGATATTCATTTGTTCGATACTGAATCTTGTCAAGAACATCTATCTACTTAGTTTAAGTGTACATACAACTTTAGTATATTACGTTTGACTTTTATGGTCATATGTATTTGTCCAAAATAAGGATGTCAAGAATTATTTGTTTGGCTTGTAAATGATTTTTAAATACAATTTGAGAAAGAACGAATAGAAAGTCGAGCAATTAGAGTTTTGTAACTTTATTTCAAAGGTCGGGGGTCTAAATCCCACCAACACCATTTCCTTTCTCCAATTGTAATAGAATAGGTTTGATTTTTTTTTTTTAAAAAGTACAATTTGAGAGATCTACCTTTGTAAGTGTAAAATTATGGAACAAGTTTCTTTTTCAATGTGACATCTAAGGTACCTTGCTGGATTCAAGCTTGATGCTTTTCTTTGCTTATCCTCTTTATGTGTCAAGTTGATTTTTTAGTTTCTTTCAATTTGAAAAAAGAGAATTTCTGCCGAAAGTTTTTCCTCGTTTTCTATATATTTTCTTTTATATTAAAAAAACCCACGTGTAAAAGGAGTGGAGTTTTTTTTAATCCCATCTTGATTTTTCAATTTCTCCCACTTACAAACTCCCAAACGAACCCTTACTTGGAATTTTGTGAGTCTAATAATAGGGGAAAGAAAGTGTTGATAGTGGCTCATAAATGAGAATGTGGCTAGTGGTTCCTTCTGTCAAAATTTTCTGCGTATAGAAGCGTCGTGGGCAGTTGGAACTGGCCCAGTGGGCTGGTCCCCCCTACATCATTGCCCGATTCACAAAATAACCCAATACATCGTTGCAGACTTGGGTTGGTCTATTTCTAACCACAAAATTCAGCAAAGAAAAAAATGAATAGGTTAGCAGTTGGGAGAAACTTTTTGAAATAGCATAAAGTTGGCTAGAAATTATTCAAACAAATCTTAATCAATTTGGGTGCCAAATTAAATTTACTTCGATGTTTGATATAACCTCAATTTATGCCCTTCGTTTCTAATATTATTCATATTTGCCTTATTTCTAATCTTATTTATATTTGCCGCTCCTATTAGTTTTAGTTAAATGTTTTTTTTTTAATGGGTGCGATTAAGATGGCTTCAAAACTGAAGTTAAAATAGGAGGAGTAATACAATGCAAGGAGATAATGAATTTGAATGTATGTTTTTATATAATAATTTGAGTAATACTAAATCGGTGTCTATTTGTCATTAGTTAAATACTAGAGTGTTAAATAGCTGGCTTGCTAAGATTGACAACACCACCCTATGAACTAAAACTGGCAATTAGTATAATCCGCTTGTAAGTGGAAGATACCCTTTACGAGTAATTACTACTAGATCTTTCGCATGTAGTTAATATTAGAACTGTAAATGAGTCAAGTCAAGCTGAGTATTTTTTGTTTAAATTCATGCTCGCTTAATAAATGAGCAAGCTCAACTTGTAAATAAGTCAAGTTGAGTCGAGTATTTTTAGTTGAAGCTCGTGCTCATTTAATAAATGAACGAGTTCGAGCTCGTTTGTTTATTAAATAAGTTAAAATTTGTGTTTAAACTCAGTCGCTGAATAAAAGAGCTAGCTCGAGATTGAACTCGAGCTTAGCTTATTTAATACAAACGAACCGAGCTTAATTCGTTTACGTAAATAGTCGAGTTCAATCAAGCACCTATTTTTTTATTAAACAAAAAATATTAATAAATAAGAATTTAGTTGCCTTTTAATTAAAGTTAAACATAATAGACAAGTACCATGAGAGGATTTGTAATCAATTATGTACAAACACAAAAGCATCACCAAAGCTTCACAATCATTCGAATTAGCATTGAAAGTAACTAAGCATCACAATCATAACATTTAAACACAAAGTAGACAGTTGATTTGTCATGTAAACTTGGTAGTGAATGATTTAAGGAAAAATACGAAGATGAGATGTACAATATGCTACATTAGGAATTAAAGATTTATGATATCAGGCAATTTAAGGGTAAAAATATAGTATTGCTATTGTTCGCGAACACAAACAAGCATTAACAAATAATACTCATGTTCGCTTGTTTAATAAATAAGCTTAGTTTCTCATTTGAACTGAGTTCGTTTAATTGTACGAATGAATCAAATTTAATTTTTTACGATTTGAGTCTAGCTCTGTTTGTGAACAGCTCTATTCGAATAACAACTTTAATTACTACATGAATTACAAATATATTTCAATCAATTAGTTGTATATTAAATCAATTACGTTCAGGTGCACACATCGTGCACGTCTTTTGCTTGGAATACCTCTCTTGAAAAATGCTTTTATTTCTTTTGTTTCGCCTTTATATAGTTGCCGCATATATTAATTTGTATATATATTTACCAAAATAACCTGCAAAGTATGTAAAATTTCAAAAATACTACGAGTTAATACACTTGATAGCTAAGGTGGAACGACATGTGGAAAAAAATGTGCTTTTCGAGTCAGACAATTCGATATGCATATCTTTATCTTTATTTTCTCTAGTAACCCACCAGTGATAGTATCAACCATATTCAAATCTCAAGAAAATAATAACAATAATAACAATAGAAGCAATAGCAGTAGCAGTAACAGTAATAGTAGCAGTAATAGTATCAAAACTGCATACAACTTTTCGATATGGAGACTTTGGCGTGGCTATCTCGATGAGGGGCATGAGACCTAGCAATCTAACCTTTTGTTATTTCTTACAATTTGACTATGATGTAACTATTTAATATTTTTGTGCAATTGTCCAGTGTTCTGGTATAATTGTTTAAAATTATGGTGCAATCAATTTTTCCTCCAAATCCATCCTATTTTTGCTGATTTTCCAATTCATATTTGTCCACTCGGCATTCATATTGACAATCAATCTTACCCATTAAATCAATGCCATTAATTTGTGAAAAATGAAACTTTTAAAGTCCCAAATCCCTCGATGAGATATGCCATGCTTTGGTGTTTTGTTTCCTGGGAATCATGTTTTTCATGAATTTAAATTATAAGAATCAGATTCCGCATTCACTTTACTTTTTTGATTGTTAAAGTTAGTATTTATCCATACATACGTAGCATGCGAATTTGCCTCTACTCTTGCTAACTTTTTTGTTTTTTGAGAAATCTACTCTTGCTAACTTAACGTGTACAAATAAATTTAATTATATAACATTATTAAGGACCCGAATTTTTGGAACTCTAAGGATAGTGGAAAAGTATACAATACACAACGTGCATTGCCACGTGGTGTATTAGAACCAATAATTTATCGCCATGTGGTAATGATGAGTCGTACCTTGTATTATTTGGCGATGTATGATTGGTTCTAATGCACCACGTGGCATGCCACGTGGCGCGCGTGGTGCACGCAATACTCACTCAAGGATAGTGAGAAACTGTGGGCGGTGGACATCACTCATTCGTGGGAAAAGTATACAATACACCACGTGCATTGCCACGTGGTGTACTAGAACCAATAATTTATCGCCATGTGGCAATGGTGGGTCATACCTTGTATTATTTGGCGATGTGTGATTGGTTCTACTGCACCACGTGGCATGCCACGTGGCACGCGTGGTGCACACAATACTCACTCCTCATTCGCGTCATTGAGTGAGAAATAGTCTCCTTTTGTTGTTGCCAAAACGAGGCCAAAGGTGGATCTAAAATTCTAGCGAAAGCAACTGATTCATTTTTTAGATAATTATGTCAAAATATTTTTTAAAATTTGTTTTTTAATAAACTTTTTTAATATTTTTAATTACCTTTTTTGTTTCGTATATATTATACTTCAAAAAGTATAACAAAAATGATATACACCTCCCAATTAATTATAATTGCAATAGAACACATCAGAAACTCAAAAAATTTACTGGACTAAATTACTTTTTATACATTTATTGTTGGTCGATAGTATGTAGATTTTGAGAAAACAAGTTTATGTTTTGGTTAACTTTTTTTTCCCCCTTGTTTTAACTAACACGAAAGTAACATCAACCATCAATATCAACTGTTATAGTTTTCGTGACCGTCCACAATTTTCATAATTCATTTCGTTGTCTAACTTTCTTTATAATCATACGACTTCATGTATTACTATTCTATGAATTGATAGACAAAGCATGTGAAATAGGCGTGAGGCTTGGATTGACCTTTTTTTTTTTTTTGGTAGAAGAGGATGAATTATAATGAAATATATTTTTTGCGAATATCAAACAAAAAACAAAGGATCCATTTGGTTCATATTTTTCAATTACTATTACTATTGGTATCATTAATCTTATTATGAGTATAAGTTTTAATAATTCTCCCAAACGTATTTGGTTTAGTAATGAAATGTGTATCATTTCTTTTAAAAATGTTAATGAATTTAATAGAGTAGTATTTTGAAGGAATCATGGAGATCACAATTAATTATTTTTATTTCGATTGAATAATAATGATAATTATTTTTCAAGTATCAACAATGACTGTCATTACTATTCATACACATTCCACTGTTCGATTCCTTTAAACCAAACGCCCCCTAAAATTCAATCGGATGGAGCCTAAAAGTTTTTCTTTGCATAGTGTTGGTCCCACTGGAAATTATATTTATGTCGTTCAATTGGAGACGGCCTTGGGCCCAATAATTCAATTTGGAGGGTTTTTCCTAGATTAGATGACAACAGAAAAAATATTGAACAGGTGCAATTCCTGTTTTTAAATATCAACATCTAATTGGACCACTTGTTGGACCACTAAGGCAATTCGGATGTTAACGTAAACGGTCACAACTCGCCGATTCAATTCATCGTTCAAAGGATGACAATTGAAAGGGGAGTTTCATAAACGTTAGTTGTTCTTTCAAAACAAAAAAAAAAAAAAAAGGCTAATTGATAAATTACAAAATAAATTTAGTTTACAGAAAAAATTTAAGTATGTTCTTAACAGTTTTTTTTTATCTATTCTTAATTTTTTATTTTAAAAAATTTATTTTGTGACATTCTTAACTTTTTTTTTGAAATTTTAAATTAAAATAATAAATAACTAATTAATTTTAACTTTTTAAAATTAATTTTTATAAAAATTGAAATCTATTAAGTACGAACTATTAATATATCTTTAAATTTCAAAAGGTCTCCAATCTTTACTATTTATTTTGCAAATAGATAAATTCATATAAGGAAATTGCATTGTCATACATTTTTTTATTTTATTAAACTTATACTATTTCATATTACATTAAGAAAGGAGAATAGTAATAATTAAATTCAAATTATCAACTTTTATAATGAATTCGTAAAATTTTAATTGTCCAACCCCCATCCATTCTCAATATGAATTGTTAGGAACAAGGCAATCTCATATTTGGAGGAGGGAGAAGTGGGGTAAAATTTGACTGATGATAGATTGGTAGAGGGTAATATGGTAAAAATAAAGATTGGGCTGAGGCTGCAGCAGTTAAGGTCGTACAAGTGTCAATGAATGGTGGGAGGCATGACGGGTACGAGGGTACGATAAAGTCATAATAACCTATTTCTAGGTGCTGCTGTGGAGTCCTGCGTGACGCGCCATGCTTCGTTGTACGGATGGCACAACCATCACAAAGCAATTTATATTTATCTTTTTTATTTTGTTTTTTTGTGTGTGAAAAGTGCAAGTGTGAACTGTTGAAACCATCTTTTATATCTCACCAGTTCTACAAACTGCTTTGGTACAAATCAATAATATTAAATTGTTAATCAAGTACATTAAATGAGCAGTAATTCGGTTGAGATTTAATTTATTTCTTAAATAATTTTTTAGAAAATTATACCTTACTTTCTGTTTTTTCTTTCTATATATTTTTTGGTTATTGTTTTACTCTTATAATGACTTAAAACTGAATTCTTTCATTATGAGTTGAAATTTCGATATTTCAAAAAATTAAGATTGTGTGTGATATATATATATATATGGAGTTTTTCTTGGTCAAAAATTAATCATTTTATTAAGATACAACATGAAAGCTATTACAAGAGGAAACTCCTCCATTACATAATATATATATATATATATATATATATATATATATACATACGGATGGAGTTCTTTTTTGGGGAAAAATTTGTTGTTTTATTAAGATACAACACCAAAGCCATTTGAATAGAGTTTTCTAAAGAATTAATTTTAAATTATTTAGACATATTTTTTAATCATCCTTTTACTTCTCGTATATAACTTAAAAAACAACCATCCAAACAGAGAGTAACAAAAATTTGTTGCAAACTCGAAACACATATCTTTCTATAATAATTCGTCAGTAGACATAAAATATATAAATAATTTACTTCATAGTATGTTTTTCCCTTTTTTTCTCTATAAAAAAATATTTTCTTTGTTCCCAAGAAAAAATGTTGCTGGTAGAACTCCATATAAAAAATAGTTATTTCAGTAGATGACTTTGACATCAATATCCTGCAATAAAAAAAAAAAAAAACCTTGGAAAAAAATTGACAGTTTGTTTGGCCATAAGTGGAATTGGTAATACGCAGTGCTAACTTGGAGGGTCTACCCAGTTGAGTTCAGCTTCAGACATCAGATTCGCAAGAAAAAATAGAAAGTATAAGGTACTATTTCTCATTCTACTTTTACTCACTTCTGCTGATGTAATTCTCTCTTCTTCCCTTCTCTCTCTGGCTGCCATTGGTGGAACTGTATCTGGCGCTGTGGATCCTGATAACTAATATCCTGGAAAAGGTAATTCCAAGAAGAATCTGTTCAATCCCTATATCTTTCATGTTTCCACTTCTGCAATTTTGGAACATTTTGATTCTTTTTCACGATTTCTTGACCTTTATACCATCTCTTGGTTTCTCATATTTTCTTCCTCCTCCTCCTCTTCCTCCTCTCTCTCCCTAGAAAGCTTTAGGGTTGTTTTTATTTTGTAACTTTCTACAAGTTGCCTTTCCTTTTTTAACCTGTCTAGGTAATTAATTAAAAATTGTTTCAATCTTTTTGGCTTCTTCAATGATTTTAAATCTGCGTATTTTTTTTATTCTCCCATTATCAACTTGTACTTGATAAAAATACAAATTTTTTTCTGTTGATTTGAGTGAGAAAGGGATCTTGGTTGAAGCTACTGTTTTGTACCTTCAAGATTTTCTTGATCTTTATTTAGTCTATTATTTATACAAGAACCCATAGGGGTGTATCTATTTTTCATCTGAGTACTCCTTTAACTGACACTGATGGCTTTGGCGATGTTTTCGTGTGAAGGGTTGGCGTCTGATCTTCATCTGAGCTGAGAAAAAATGGTTAGACAAAGGATTCAGATCAAGAGGATCGATAACTTGACAGCCAGACAAGTGACTTTCTCAAAGAGAAGAAGAGGGCTTTTCAAGAAAGCTCAGGAGCTCTCCACACTTTGTGATGCTGAGATAGCCCTCATAGTCTTCTCAGCAACCGGCAAGCTCTTCGAATATTGTAGCTCAAGGTCCTTCTCATTTCTTCTGCTCACAACTTCTCACTTTCTCCAACTTGCACTTGGTCTTGCCACTTGATGTATACAGTTTTACCGTCTTACTTAAAATGGTGTCCTAAAAACCCAGAAATTTCAGTTACCTTTTCACTTCTAAGCAACTTCTATTCAAATCTAATCAACCCATTATCAAATTCCTGGCAAGAATTTATTAGGAGAGGGGGAGAGCATCAAGCTGTTTTCAGATCTTAGATCGCCAAGCTTATTTCACAGTTATCACATGGTCTTCAATAGGTCTGCATGTGGGAGAGGGGTAGGAAACACTATAGAAGCTGGTCAAAGAAAAGGGTTGTTATAGCCGCTTCACGGAATCTTCTTATGTATTTGGGTTGATTTGATTCTGTTGGCGTGCAAGATGTAGGAGAAGAATAATAGGCATTATTAATTTTTACCGGGGCATGTCAGAGGCTTTGAAAATTATCGATTGGACATGAAGTTCAACCTGTAATGTCCCCGACTAGGTAACACCAGGGATTCTGATTTCTCTCTGTCTTCTTCTTCTCCTTTTCTTGAAAGGCTCAAGATCACCCTTTTAAGTTATTCATCGAGAAGTAACCATAAACTAATAAATTTTGGGATGTCAAGATTAACTAATATTAAGGACTATTAACTCTAAGATGTGGGTTTAATGGGAACTATTTTTCCTGCAAATATAACTTAGAATTTTGCATAAGGAACTCATATCATGTGTAATAGTAGTAGAACATTCTGAAATTCTGCAAACATTTAACGCATGATATATCTATTAACATTATATACATTCTTGAAATATACAAACGTTTATTGTTTTATTTGCAGTTGACAATATTTACTAAGAATTTTCAAAATTTAGCTAGAAATACTTTTATAAGTTTGGATGTTTTATAACAAAAATTCCTGGTCTTTTCATAGGTCGATTTGTGTGTTCCCCTAATTGAAGGGAGGAAAAAATGCTAACAAAATCCACGAAGGGAAAATGAGTATAACTATTGAGGTATTTCTGATTAGTGAAATGTTAGAAGTTGCACTTGATTCATCCCACAAATAGATGAAAATACTAACGGGGTGTTTGGTTTGGGGGAATCAGCGAAAAAAATGAGTGTTAATAGTAATGGTACCTATGTTAGTGTTTGAAAAATAGCTATCACTAATTTTTAATCAGAATGAAAGTAATTAATTGAAGTCTTTATAATTTTTCCAAAATATATTACTCTATCAAACTCATTAACCATTTTAGGAAAATGATATTCATTCTATTACTAAACTAAACATGTCGTCAAAATCTATACCCATAGTATGGTTAATGATATTCGTAGTAGTGGTAATTGAGAAATTTGAACCAAACGGTTCTTAATTTTTCCTCAATAACCTCTGGGTTTAACTTAGACACATCTTGATGCATGATCTTTGTTCTTGAGGGTGCAGCTTTGACGGTCAGAGATTCGGAGGACACTTATTCTAATTCCTCGTTCCAGAATTCTACAGCTAATAAAATTAGCTAAAGTATACATATGTATCCAGTTTCTCGCGAAAAATCAAAGGGATTTGATTGTGCTTTGCAAGGGTCCTTTTGAGCGCCTGTTTGCATCCCCTAACCTTTGTTTTTATGTTTTGACATGTAGGACCAAATATATAAAAACAAAAAGCAAGCTCATCTATCATTTTTAATCTTACAAAATAACAACTTGAACCAAAATTGATGATGAATATTTAAGGGCTGTTTTTACCCCTCCTAATTATAATATGTAAAATTCTAAAAATTGCGCAAAAAATGATTAAGGCTGTTATAGAAGTTTATATATGTATGTGTATAAGAGAGAGGAAGTGTGTGTGTAGATGTAAGAAAAATTAGTATATTTATGTGTGTGTGTGTGCATATATGAGAGAGTGTGTATGTGTGTGTGTGAGAGAGAGAATGTGTATTTATGTGAAAGAGTGCGTGTGTGTGAGAGAGAAAGTGTATGTGTGAGTGTGAGTGAGAGTGAGAGCATGTTTGTGAGAGAAAATATGCATGTGATATAAGAAAAGTCTATGTAGTTGCACTTGTGTGATATAAAGAATGTGTTGTATATTTGCAAGTGTGAGTTTGTATTTGTCTACGTGAGAGAGAATGTGTGTGTATGTGTGCAAGCGTGTATGTGTGTGTGAGCATGTGTGTGCATATGAGAAAGGGCTCAAATTACATATGTTCAAAATTTAGCAAATTAAATAAAAAATTATTGCATAAAAATTTGTATACAAATTAAGTAGTGATAAAAGAAATTTATTATCAAACATGGTAAATTGAAAAAGCTCTCAATCTATTAATTTTCAACATTAAGTTAGATTATCCAACCTCCCTAAGGGGACCTTTTGATAAGTCAATTTAATGCATTAAACACTACTTAATTTGTGCATAAGCTTTAAAGTGAAAAATTTTCACTTAATTTGTTGAATTTTGAATATATGTAGCATGCTTTCTCTCCCGCACATAGAGATACACTCACGCACTCACACACACACACACACACACACTCTTTCTCTCTCTCACACACACACACATTTGTACACACTTAACACACACACACACACACACACTCACTCTTTCAAACACATATTTTTTATCTCATATGTACCTAGATACATAGACTTTGCTTTTATCACATACGTGGTCTCTTTTCTATGTGCACCCTCACTCTTACACACACAAATGCACCTTTACACAAATGCACGCACGCGCGCACACACACACACACACGCACCTTTACACAAATGCGCGCCCGCACACACACACACACACACTCTCCCCCCCCCCCCCTCTCCCTCCCTCCCTCCCTCCCACATACATACACATTCTATCTAATGCGCAAAGTTCTTTGACACACTTACATACTTTCTCATACCCACACTTTTGCTTGCATGCCTACATTTTTTCTTATTTATGCATACAATTGCTCTCTCTTACACACGAATATATAAACATGTTCTTCATTCAAACACTTGCACATAATCTCTCTCATGTATATATTGTTGCACATATGCACGTATTGTTTCTAATGCACAATCTCACACATAAATGCACTTGTTTTCTCTCTTACACATAAACACACACATTGTCGCTTTCTCTCTCTCACACATGCACTATCCCTAATCTGTTCTATATTTTAAGATAAAATTATTATAATTTATGAGGTTGATTGTTTAAACTTAGTGCTTAAATTCAATTAATTATCAAACATATATAACTTTATCAATTTAGTAACTTAATATTTTTAGCACTTAAATTTCATATTTCAACATTTAAACTTTAATTTTATGAAACATGCCTTGAGTTGCTATTTTTAAGATAATTCGTGCCTCTATAGACTATTATCCGGCGTGGTAGGTCTTAACACATCGCGTTCACAGTACAACAATCCAGTTTATAGTGATTGAATTCTACCTCAATCTACACTGCTTGAGTAAGATGGAAACCTACCATAAGAGTGCTATTTGCCTCGTGCATTTCTAATGCATTAATTTTGTAGCTGTAAGGAAGATAATAAAAAGTTCATATAGACAGATTGAAAAAATTCTTTGTAAACTACTCAATTTATAGGTTTGAAGTATATAGAAGTTACAACAATACAACTAAATGTAATCATTAGAAAATTTTTAAATTTCTAGTTACAAAAATAAATTTGTCTAACTTCATTATGTAATGGTCAAATTGACAATATTATAACCGTTAAAACTGTTCAAAATAGTTTCCAATTATGTATGAAAATCGTAACTTAAAATATCATCAAATAATTTTGAAATAATTTCATTTCTGACAATATTTTATGAAGCTTCAATATTCAAAACTTGATAGATTAGCATATGTTTTAGTAATATGTTCTCTACTGACATTCTGTCATGGCAAAACGGACCTCTTAAAAACAAAGAAAAACAATATGAGAATTCATATATAGCTCTTCTCAACTTTTAACTGAGTCCTTGTTAGCTTCCTGTATAAACAAATTATTCCTTTTCTTTGCCTACCCACAATACATTTTACTATGAGTGGATTACGAACTCTCTGCTGTCAAATTGAAAGATAAGAAAGTTTCTGAAGAAGCTAGATTAACCACATAACTATTAACAATGGCAGAGGGAAAGCTTTGGCTAACGGGTGTGATTATCTTGAAGTATAGATATTTTACTTGGACAATAATTTTCTACACTTCTCATATTTACTCGCAAATAAATAAATAAAAAAGAAGGGAAGAAGAGTCTCATGTTATGCATGTAGACCAACATTTAATATCTTAACTATAAGAAGGTTCTATAAAAGCTGAAAAAACTACAATTATAAAAAAAAAACACTATTTGGATTGAGAAAAGATTTTTCCTAAGTTTAATTGTTAATTAGCACTGACAAATGAAATAAACAACAAAATTGATTAATATGAAAGTAATATTACAGAACAAGATGAATATCTTTTAATTTTTTGTAAATTTTCTGATACTGAAAGAAATTTGAGAACTTTTGCTATATATTTTGGTTAAAGGCTTCGAAGAAAACATTAAAGGAAAATTTTATCTGACTAAAAAGGGTCAAGATTCACTTCACCATATCGTAGATGATGAAATATCAGGTGAAATTTATGCCTGATGTTAGTGTCTTATTGTGGAAGCAGTTAGTAGACATACACATAAAGCACAATAGCTATATTTTTATCTAGCTAATGAGATGAATTTTCTAAATACATAATAGTGTGATTAGCTAGATTAATTTTTGTTTGTGCTTTTGGTTGTGCACGCATCTCCTGAAAACTTATTACAGGAAGTCAGGAATTTTAGGTTTTGGTGAACAAAAAAGTTGACAAATTATGTGTGTTATGAGATAATTAAGATAATAATGGTGGATGTTTATCACATTTATCTAAACCCCTAAGTGATAAAACTCTATCACTATCTCTCAGTTGAATAATAGTCTATCACTATCTCTTAGCTACTAATGAGATCTTATCATTATCTTTTAGTTAGTTGATGTAATCTAAACTCTCCTATACTCCTCTATAAACAGGGGTCACCCCCTCTTGTATCAAATACATAACCCATTTTGAGTGAGTAAAGAATCTCTCTTTCTTGTCTACTTCCTCTTTCTCTCTACTTTTGTTCATTAGTTTCTTATATTTTTTAGCATAGTATCCACGATAGATTCAATATCATATTAGTATTAGTTTTATAACAATGTGGTATTTGTGATTAAATATTTATATCCATGATAGATTCAATATCATATTAGTATTAGTTTTATAACAATGTGGTATTTGTGATTAAATATTTGTAGTATATTAGACAATTGGTGACACAAACATTTTTAATCTTCTATTTCCCTTCAATTATCTCTAAGTTTCTGTTTTCTTAGCAATTATATGCAAACATACACATAATGAATCTGATAAATTTATTTAATATCTCATCTTATTAGACACTTTGGTTATCCACAAAAGCCCAAAAATCTGTTTCCACACATTGTGATACAGAAAAATACAATAGCAATATTGACAATTAAAATTTGGTTCAACTACAAAATAGGTATTAGACACCATTCATAATGATTTTATTAGAATTATTGGGCTATAGGATTCTTCAAAACCATTTGAATTGGCGTTTATTGAGTCTGAATTTGTATTTTCCCGCGAATCAAAAGAAATGATTCTTGAACTTGTAATACAGAGAAAAAAACTCAGACCACTGTTCATTGTGTGAAATTCAACTTTTGGAATCATTACATTAATAGGTATCATAACTAGGATATTATGTTTGACTTTAAGATTTGTGCAAAGCTATTAAATAGGAATTCATTTTGTCTAAATTTATGGTTTGAAGTTGGAACTAATAGAAATTCTAATGACCTCTAAATGTAATAGTAATCTCAAGTTAATTATTTTTTCTTAATTTTGTTGAAAACATAATTGTTCGCTTAGCGCCAGTTTCTAGGAACATTTTTTGTATTTGGCTTAGTTATTGATGTATGAAGCACAACTTATAACATAATTTATACGTATAATACTTAAAAGGGCAAGCAAATAATACTTTGGAATTTCTTTCTTCATTTAGCTATATCTGGCTTGATCATGATATGTTCAAGAAAAATAGACTCTCTTCAACTTGAAAGATGAAGATTTGATGGTACTTTAACAATATTTTACTATATTAGCACTAAATACTCGAACTATATTGCAATAATTACCAAAGCAAAGTGTGAGAGAATGGTCAGTTGATGCATAATTAGTGCACATAATACCTAAGTGGCTTATATGTCTCAAAATGCCTATCACAAGGAATTATTTTCATTATTATTATCAGTGTAAGCTTAATGAGCCCAAGAACTCATTATGATTTTATTTTCTTCTGAAGTATGATGCAAGTAATTGAAAGGCACAACCTATGCTCAGAGGACAATGAGAGGCATCCACTTCATCACCTGCAGGTATTAAGTTTAGTATATTTCTGTATTAAGATGATAACAATAAACTAGAGTAAAATGGTTTGTACTGTATTGATACACAAAAATCTCATGCTTCCAACCCTAAAGAATACATTATTGCCAATACAGTGAAAGGATATAATTTGGTCCTTATCCCTTTTTAAATTAAAAGAGTATCACCTATACGTGAAAAATTATAAATTAATAAAACTAATCTATTAAAAATTATAGAAGAAAGAACATATAAAGTATCCTGCCATCTTTTGATGAACAAACCACTTAGTTTGAGCTGCTAATAATATGTGAAAATCAAATAAAACCAATAGAATAGTAGTTGAGATGCTACAAATGAAGGAGAGAAACATGTGATGTGATAGCATAATTATAATTCTCATCTCTGATGTACACATTTTTACTTTAGTTTCCTAATTGAAATGAACATCTTTTTTTCCTTTGTAAGCGGGAGAATCATACCCATGCCATGCTTACTAAGGAGGTCAGGGAGAAAACGTTAGAATTGAGGTACGACATTCTGCCATCAGGTACCTTGTAGAAGTTGCTTCATTGTTTTGTGAAATTTATGATTTCTTTCCACTTAGGCATCTCAAAGGAGAAGAGTTGCAAGGACTTGCCATAGAAGACTTGATGAAACTCGAAAAATTGATCGAGACAGGATTAAGCCGTGTTGTGAAAACCAAGGTTCTTGTTAAGCTCAATCTTCTTTCTGTGTTCTTTTAATTGTTGGATAGTGCTGACGTACTATTTTCTGGATTTCAGGGAGACAAATTTATGAAGGAAATTGGTATCCTCAAGAAAAAGGCTAGTGACAATTTTCTTTCTCTTTTTTTTTTTCCTTTTTTGATTTGGCGGAGTGGGTGTGGTTATCAACACCTGTTTGTACATACATATATTTTCAGTCCACTGAGTCATGACCATAGCAAAGAAAATTCATAGAACCAGCCACTTAAAAAACAATTACAAGTGCATTAATCTCTTCCAACAGTTACCCGAGAACTGCCATCTTAGACTAGTCAGGTTTACAAGGGCTAGACCCTATAGTAGTACTTAGTTAAAGTAAACTTGTGCCCAACCATTTATCTGTAAATGTTGCAGTCAGAAATTCATCAAGAATGTTGGATTAAGTTGCTAATCAATTTGGGAATGGAAAATCATGTCTTAGCTCAAGCTGCTTAGTGTAAGCTTTGCTGTGCCAAACATTTTCCTGATTTAGACAATCCACATTACGCTTTCATAGTTGTGAAGATTGTAACTGAATAATGCTGTAGGAGCAATTTAGAGCAATTTACCAGCTAAAGATTTCAATCGAACATGTTTTTACTTGTGTGGAAGTGTATTCACGGTTGCTATTTACCTTCGCAACATGAATTGCAGGAAGCAATATTAAGGGATGAGAACGCAAGGTTGAAACAAAAAGTACGCATGTTGAAGCCTCCCTTATTTCTTGTTAATCGTTTTTGCAGTGCCTGCAGCAAACTTTTCTTCTTGATTGATACTTGCAGGTGATGATCACATCTGAAAACCAAACACCTCTGCAGGAACAAGGGAACTCATCTGAGTCCAGCAACCGAAGCAGCCAACCCGGAAGTCGTCCTCAGGATCCCAATGCCTCGGATACGTTTCTCACGTTGGGGTATGTTTGCTGAAGCCAACCATGCATAAATACTTCTTTATAAGAAATTAAAAAAAAAGAAAAAATTAAATTAGGGATAGTATGTGTAATCTTTTCCCGATTTGGATCTTAACATAAGCACAATAGCGAACTAGTATTTAAGGAAGAAGAACAGAATGAAAGTGGGATGGAATGCTTAATTCAAGGGCATCTGTTCTTTTGATGATGATGATGATGTGAAAAGAAAAGTGAGCTGTTAATCGGCTGACATAATTTATAGTCATTTGAACGTGACTGGATTGAAGTTTTTCTTTAGTATAATGGCATGTATTGAAAGTGTAGTTTGAGACATACTAAAAGGAGCAAATTGTTGCTTGTTGGGCATTTGTGATATGTTGTACATATACAAAATTAGGAAAATATTGTGGTAATATGGAATCAGATGACAATCTGGGAGTTTTTTCAAAAAATTAAGATTCGTTAATAATTATCAATTTGTTGAGAAAATTTATGTTTTTTTGTTGCATCACTTGTACCGCGGTCGAGCTAGCTTATAATAACTAGAAAGTATCTTTGCAATCTGTTACAGAAGACACATAAGCTAACTCTTGGTGGTTGAATTTTGGCAGCTTACCATTTTCGAGCTGAACTTCAGGATGTATGAGATTGTGACTGCAGAAGATCCTAGTATATATATAGTTATTTGAGCATAATTGGCTCTATAATGACCAGAAATTCTAGTGTATGTTGCATTATTTTTTAATTATATTATGCAGTTCTCTTAGTATAAGCCTCCATTCTCTGAAATTTACTTAGACGAATAAATCAAGCCCTGTTATGCTTTTCTAGATAGCTAGTATTTGTATGTATATATATATTCATATGACGCATGTAATAAACGTTGGAGCAGTTTGCAGCTTAAATTTGTTTCTGACTCTGATCGATGGACGAATGATATTGCATGTTGTACTTCATTAATTACCTCAAAGAAACAAAAAGACAAGGACCATAACAAAAATAAAAGAAAGCTTTATTTATAGATAAAGGAGAATTTCAGGTTCATGCGTGATAAAAATCATAAAACGTTAATATAACGTGAATGTGTAGTTTATATATTATATATTATATATGCACATATAATTACAACTATGAGAGTGGCTACAGCATGCCCTCTTCGGGTGATACGGCGTAATGCGCGAAGCAGCTCAGCCATAGCTTCCAACTAGCCTGTCAAACTAGTATTTTTTGAAATCGACTCTATACTTTTTCCATAGACGCTGATTTTGGGATCAAGTTTTGAATTTAGAGTCAAGGGTTTTTATTCTTTCGAGTTAGTAGATTAATGGATATGGATCAATTGAGTATGCATGGATTCTAAATATACTGCAGGTAATGCTTGGGTAAGACATGACATAACTATGAAAATGCTCTATATCATGTTGGCAATACAACGTTTTCCTTTTATGATTAATAATCTTGGTCCAATTGACTTATATTTCTCTAGGAAAACCCTAATTATTGGTTAAAAGTTTTAGACTTCAGTACAAATTTGTATTTCTACGAGATGCCACAAACACTAGAATTTTGAAGTACTGCAGTATCTTTTGTAGAATGTATGATTTCTGTTTAAATTGTACATAAAATTGAATCGCACAGAAGTACAATAACTGTGCTTCATAATTAAAATATCAAAATCTTCTAGGGTTAAGCTCAGTGCTTTTTTATTTTGCGAAAGAATGTGATGCGTTATTGGCTCTTGCTTGATGTGCTGGTGCAAACTACTATAAAAAATGTTAGGAGGCTTTGATTCCATCCTGAGAATTGAAATCAGAATTATAAATTTCGTTATTTCTATTGATGTATGTTATTCTTCCTTACATAATTGGTTCGGAACAAAATAAATTTCATTGTATTAATGAATTAATCAATTCAAAATTCAATTAACAAATAGAAAATGATGGGAGCCAAGTTTTAAAACTTTTAATTTCATATAATGGCTAAACAAAATAATAAATTACTAATACAATTAATTTTGATACCATTAATGGCCTTCGTCCTCAAAAACCAAGCACCCCCTTAAGCAGCAGTAACTTTGGTCTTGATACTAGAATTCTTTGGAATCTACAAGGTTTTCTTCACCAACGAGAAGCTTAGAAGTATTGTTAAGATATTACCATACCGTACTATTTGTTTGCCCTCGAATTTAACTATTAAGGTTCAAGAACTAATGGTACCACGTAGTAAGGGAAACCAGCGGTAGATCACTGTATAAAAATTCCTCAGCATTCTAGTTAGGCTCCCGCTAAAGACCCGTTCTATCTCACACTCGATAAACACTCCCGCGATCTTCGTTTCTGATTGTTGTTGTTATAATTATTATTTCTTTTTGACATTCCTCCATTTTCAGCTCTCTCTAACAATCTCTTCATTCCTGTCTTTCTTGATCCATCTCCCTCCTGCATTAATTCTTTAAATCTGAAATTAATCTATTGACCAGTCAAGATGGATGAAGAGTATGATGTGATTGTTCTGGGCACTGGTCTCAAAGAATGCATTCTCAGTGGGCTTCTGTCGGTTGATGGGCTCAAAGTACGTACAATACATAATGCATCGTATGGGACATTACCCATTATTCATAAATGCATGCAAATTCTAGTCCTGTAGTTGTTGCCCTATTTGCTAATACTAGTACTAAAATAATTGATTAGCATGTTTGATTGAGACACTTTACAATTGATACGAGAGGGAAAATCAAACTCTCTATGGGTGAGGATAAAGATTGAAACTTTCTATGTCTATAAACATCTCATTTTGTGTAGTTCAAGGGTACAAGTTCTGGAGTTGTTAATATTTTTCCCTCCTTTACCTTGAAGAAAATTGAATAAGTCCTGGCTGTATTACTAATTATTTTACTGAAAATGGTATTCTAATAATTGTGGCTCTGCACAGGTGTTACACATGGACAAAAATGACTATTATGGAGGAGAGTCCAGCTCCCTTCATCTAAATCAGGTAAAGTGCTGGTGGTATTTTGAAGGGCATATGTCTGTCTGTGTGTGTGTTTGTGTGTCTCCAGTTGGAGGACCAGAGTAGATTCCATATCTCAAAGTCGAGTTGAAGAGTGATCTTTATGCAGGTATAACGTTTTTCTGATGTATTGTAACTTCTTCTGTTGTACAGCTTTGGAAGCGTTTTAGGGGGAACGAGCAGCCTCCAGAAAAATTAGGCGCAAGCAAGGATTACAATGTTGATATGATTCCTAAGGTATGCAGTGCTCATTTTTTACCACCGCTCTGATATGTGAAGGATAATTTAACCATCAAATGATTTGATGCCCTTGTTTACCTTCCTTTTGCAAAGAAAGTTGAGGATTTGTCCATATGCTGAATATTTTCATTAGCATTTCTTGTTGAGTCAGATATGAGAACTCCATTGTCATGATAAAAGGAGAAATATTTTATGTTATCAACTGCAAATTTCCCATTCTTATTGTCAATCTTTCGCATGTCTGACATGAAACTGATGAAAGTTCTTCCTGTTTCCTTTGGTAGTTCATGATGGCTAATGGAGCTCTTGTACGTGTGCTCATCCATACTAATGTTACTAAGTATCTAAACTTTAAGGCTGTTGATGGTAGCTTTGTGTACAACAAGGGGAAGGTATGCAACTAGTAAGAGCATAATACGCCATGGCACTTAGTTGATTGTTTACTAAGTTCTTATTCTCCTAATTAAACTTGGCCCTCAAAAACTTTTTCATCTTTAGATTTATAAAGTCCCTGCAACTGATGTGGAAGCACTGAAATCTTCACTGATGGGACTCTTTGAAAAACGTCGACTTCGGAAGTTCTTTATTTTTGTGCAAGATTTTGAGGAGAGTGATCCAAAAACTCATGGAGGGATGGATTTGAACAAAGTCACAGCAAGGGAACTCATCTCGTAAATATCAATCCTTATTTGCTAATATTTTTTTCAGCTTATCTACTGACTGAGCTTATTAGCAAGAAATGCATCATTTATATACTTTATTCTGCATTGGTCTTCAACTTTGTTGGCATTGTCTGTGTGACAAGCAGCATAGGAATTTAGCACTCTGTAGCTTTAGTTGCTTGCTGCAAAGCTTCCCTTTTTTCATTATGTTACCGCAAAAACCCTGAAAAGGCCAAAGAATGCCGTCCAATTTCTCATTAATTAAATACAACAAACTTCTACATGACATATAGCTACGTACTAAATGTTGCTGAACATTTTGCAAGGGAAAGAATCTTATGGACAACTTTATCAATATCTTAGTCCATGAGATCAAGATTCTTGATCAGCATAATGAAAAAGGTGTATGCTTTTGCCATTAAGATACTTTTTTCAAGTGTTCCTATAGACGTCCAATGGTTATGCTTTTCACATTTATGTGCTAGTCGAATCTTTGATGAAATTATGGATTAGTTTAGGGGATTTTCAATTGAAAGGTAGAGATGTATGTTGTATAGAATATGGTTTTGCAGCGAGGGAAAAAGATTTGTATTCTTCTCCTCTTGATTTACTTTAAGGGGGTAAGGTTATCTTTCTTCTTGGGAATTTTTTTTATGAATTGAGAAAAGAAGAATACTTTTGAGTTTCATCTCACTAATATTACCAACGAACTTCTGATAAATCATATTTAATTTCTAATAAATCATACTTATTTTTACTCATGTTGTTTCATGCAGGAAATATGAACTTGAAGATGATACAATTGATTTTATTGGTCATGCCCTAGCACTTCAAGTTGATGATACTTATTTGGACCTACCAGCCTTGGATTTTGTCAAGAGAGTGAAGGTGAGAATTCGTATTCAATCTTTAGCTTGTCATTCCATGCTCTTTGACAAGCTTGGTACAAAGGGACCAGCACACAAGAAAAATTAAAATGCCAATTAAACCATTCTTTTGATCTTATACGGTATGTACTGTTGTTTACATTGAGAGCAGTTTCATGTTATTCTACCTGAAGAGTGCAAAGCACTAGAAACTTTTGTCAAGAACGCCATTCAACTCATTCATTTTCCTTTTTCTTAATGCCATGAAGAAAGTATAAGGAAGTGGTTTATACTAGTATCACAATTTCATTGATGATAACATGCATAAAATTAGATAACACTATATTTCTCTTGATGAAAAGTGCAAATGTAGGCTAAATTTGCCATCAATCTTACACTATATACAAGTTACTGGTTTTCAACCATCTTAGAAAATTTGTTGTAGTATTTTGCAGTTGTCTTTTTTAAATGAGGTGACCTAGTTATGGCTTTGTTTGTTTGTTGATGTTTTTTAAAACATGTTTTTTAGAAATTCTAAACACGTTTTTCAATTATCTTTTTATCTCACATACACATTTATCGAATAGAATCTTTAAAACTACTAGAGTAATTATTTTTAAAAAACACCTCAAAAAATAATCATCCAGATGCAGCCACATGTTTCTATAAATAAAACCTAATTAGGGTCACAAGAAAAGAGAGATGCTTGGTCCCATTCCTTTAATAATCTTTGTTCCTTTCAAAAGCTATATGCAGAGTCTCTGGCCCGCTTTCAAGCAGGATCTCCTTACATTTATCCCTTGTATGGACTGGGGGAATTGCCTCAGGTTTGTCCTAACTCATAAGTTGAGAACCTCTTCCATTCCGTTGACCTTTCTGATACATGCATCAAAATTTGCAGGCATTTGCACGCCTGAGTGCAGTTTATGGTGGGACCTACATGCTTAGCAAACCACAGTGCAAGGTAATTTTCTAGATCTTTTGTCATCCAGAAACCCTTCCTAGCTTTCAAATTTCCTATTGTAATATTGTTGGTCAGAACTTTATATATCATATTGAGTGAACGAATGCTTCACAAAAGAAAAGAAAAACAATAGATGTCATCTTATCTTGGTTTTTGAGAACTTTTCATTTCAGTACTTCTTTTCTCCAATAAGAAGGCAGGTCTCTCTATGTAAACTATTTTGAAATCAACTTTGAAAGTGCTCAAATTTACAACTTTTTACGCCTGTATCCTGTATACATAGCGTGGTCTCTGGATTGCAGGTGGAGTTTGATGCAAATGGAAAAGCCTATGGCGTGACCTCAGAAGGAGAAACTGCTAAGTGCAAGAAAGTTGTTTGTGATCCATCTTATCTGAGTGAAAAGGTAACCTCAAACTACCAGTACCTTTTGTAGTCTTCTCACTGTTCTGCCTCCAATGAGCTCATGTCTCAGAATCCAAGTATGCAAATGTTCGACTCAGACAATAAATACTTTTGGTTTTTCTGTATCATAATTTTGTGTCCGAGTTGGTTTGAAAACGAATTCAAATGACAGGTTAAAAAGGTTGGAAAAGTTGCTCGTGCGATATGCATTATGAGCCATCCCATTCCAGATACGAATGATTCTCATTCGTGTCAGGTCATTCTGCCACAGAAGCAACTTGGTCGTAAATCGGATATGTATGTGTTTTCTCCCTTTCTCTTTTTGCTATTCACATGCAAATCACACAAGTATGATGACAATCACCTTATCTATTCTACTTCATTTGTTATAACAACCCTCGGGGTCTGTGTTTTCTGTTATATATTACATATCTTGAACGTTATAAGTGAGATGTTCACTCTTTTTGAGAAGCAGCACTGAAACAGAAATTCCATTGTTTTCACCGTTGTGCTAATATTTGTAATCCAATTCTATTTCCATTCTCACAAGTATATTTTCTTCTTATTCAATCTTAGCCTTGAATTGGAGATTTTCTTAAAGATAATTTGAGTGTTATCTAGCAAGGTCTCGACAACTTCTCCAAGTGCTTATTAAGATGAAGAGCCTCAAACTTCTATTTGTCCTGGCATTCTGCTTACTGATATATAAGTTTATTAATAGAGGATCAGTTTATGTTGCTTGTCGTAAATAAAATTCAGATAAAGAATAGGACAACTGAGAATGAGAAACGTAAGAAAAACACGAGAAGAATATTCATATTCATATCCTTATGCTCAAGTTCCTACAACCAGAAAAATTACTGTTCCAGGTACCTGTTTTGTTGCTCATATGCTCACAATGTGGCTCCGAAGGGGAAGTTTATTGCTTTTGTTGCAACTGAAGCTGAGACAGATGATCCACAAACTGAATTGAAGCCTGGAGTAGACCTACTTGGACCTGTAGATGAGATATTTTATGAAACTTTTGATAGATTTGAACCTACAAACAACCCTGATGCTGATGGTTGTTTCATATCCACGGTAAGTGGAAATTCATTTGCCTTTCATCATTATACAGACATTAAATTCACATTTATTTTCTCTCTGCTTGTTGAGAAGAACCTCGGAAATGTGATGCTAATTTGCTACCTATAACCATAATATGTACATATATCTGCGTGTTGTGTTGGTTCCAAATTGCACGGAAAACAGACTCTTGATTTTCTCTTTGTTATATATTGAGATTCTTGGTAACATTGTCCAGAAATTAAGTTGCATTCTATTCAGTTAGAGCTATTTGTATCTACCATCTAGTCTACCTTGAGGTTTATTGTCCCTATCAGAAGCTACACTTAATTCTTGCAGAAATTATGTTGATATACTATTCAGTTAGAGCAAATTTGTATCTACCAGCTAGTCTACCTTATGGTTTGTTTTCACTAATCAGAAACTACACTTAATTCTTGCAGAGTTATGATGGAACAACACATTTTGAATCTACAGTAACGGATGTAATTGCCATGTACAGCAAAATAACTGGAAAGGTAAGATGTTTAGTACACAATTGAGCACTTCAATTCAATCTACATTGACCAATCCTTTGATCATCATATCTCTCCTTCTTGTTATAGGCTCTGGATCTATCTGTGGACCTCAGTGCTGCAAGTGCTGCTGGTGCCCAAGAATGAGCATTTCATTTTTTGACCACCATAGAAATACTACACGTAATTAAGCTTCTATTAAGCTCCACCAGAAGGATTTGGTTGAGTCATTGTTAGATGGCTACACATTTTTATTTCTGTTTCCTAAAATTCTTTTAGTTTGTTGCTGCTATGATTTTGTTGCTATTTCATCATTCCCAATTTTGTTATAAATGCGGTTTCTTTGACTTAATGAGCTAGACTGACCTTCAAAAATTTGAATTAATTTCATTGCCCCATTTTACTTTATTTTATTTGTTGGGACGCCACGAGAGCCCTAATTTAACTTTTTAACGTTCATTTTTTAAATCATCATTATTCTTTCCCTAATAATAGAACACAAAAAACCTAATAAAATGTTATAAAAAAAGTATATAAACTTTCCTCTTCATCTTCCCAATTTCTAACGGTCCTCCACCCAAAAAAAAAAAAAAAAGAAAGAAGAGAGAGAGAGAGAGGGAGGAAAAATATTTGGTTTTCTCACTGGCGATCAATTTCCACTCAATGGTGAAGCCGAGCAAAAGCAGCGGTAACAGAAACAAAAAGAATAAATTCTCGGTGTACGAATTCGACCACGACGATCATCGCGTCGAGAAGGATTCCCAAAGAATTCTTTCAAAATTTAAAACTAAAAACCCTAACGTCGTCAACAACAGCAACAAATTCTCCTCTTCTCCTGTCGATAAATACTGCTTCCTCCGATCATGTACGTTCCCCACTCTGTCTGTTCCTGCAATTTTTTATTTTTCTTTTTTTACTGAATACTACTATTAGATCACTTTTTTTTTTTTTTTTGTTGGAGGAGAAATGTGATTTTCTGTCTGATTACCATTCTGAAACGATGTCGTTTTATTTTACCATATATATATTTTTTGTGAGAAAAACTTTTGCTATGGTGCAAATTTGTTACTGGAAAGCTTATGACAAGTAGAATCGGAACTTGCAGGGGAGGTTTCTTGGGGGATGGAAATAAGGATTCTTTTTTATTGTTTTCGAAGATTTAATTTCATTGCCATTTTTTAGAATTTTTGGTGAGGGGTTCGACTTCAGCTTACCGATTCATTATTCATCAAGAATTCTGTTAGAATGTTGGAAACTATTGGATTAGTTTTTTGCTTGATTTTTGGAATTTGTGCTAGTGTCTCTTATTCTATAAATTAAGAGGAATTTTACTTCCAACAACGTCCAGGAGCACATGTGGATATTCCTCTTTATGCTTTGCGGACAAAATTTTCATGCACCTCTGTGACAACTACACATGCCATGTTTAATAATAGGTGTCATTGTCGGAATGAATGGAGTAGCCACAGCAATGGGGTTAGTTTTAACATGGACTATCTAAAATGGTGTATTTCGTTATGTTCCATGTTATGATATTGACTGATAATCGGTACCATCTTAAAAGAGCATCCACCGGTGCATTCTAGCCTCAAGTATTTAATTCACCAACATGTTTTACGTGTCATAAGGGTGTTCATTATGTGTTTTCTTAAAAGGTTCGATATAGAATTAAGCTGTTCTGAGTGTAAAATATTGGTTATTAAGTTTTTGGTTATTTGACTGTGATTCTATTCTTCGGTTATTTAATTAGCTGCTTGATTAACTTGAGCAAGAGTTGGTACAATTCTGTGGTGCATTATTATTCTTTTAGTAAATTTAGTCAACATTTTATCTTTCTTTGTTTATTTTATTCTTGTTGTATTGCCCCTTCCTTCCTTCTTAACTTCTAGCTCTAAGACCTTTGATTGAAGGTTTGTCCTCTTACTTTGAACTTTTATGTATTAATGAAACTGGAATTATTTCTTTACATTTTTTTTGTAGTTAATCAAGGAACTGAAACTTTCAGAGGCGACTTTGAAAATGGACCAGTGCACATTGACAATGGTTTTGACCTCATGGAAGAGAGAATTTATAAGTGGAATGCTGCTGTATCAGATCTTTCAGAGCCAGAACCGTTGGCTCATTCTCTCAATGATTTCCTTGACTCAAAGTGTTCCTTTCTTGGAGAAAAATACTCTACTTGGAAAGATGGAAAAGCTGGAGTCAGAGTCAATGATAACAAACTCAGAAAATGTTCTCCACCTCAAATTGTGGATGATGTAACTGTCTACTTCGTTTGGTTATTTGCACTAGAGCAATATTTTGATTAGTCGTACATAACTGCTCAATTTAAAACTTTTTCAGAATCAACCACTTTGTGTAGATTCAGAGGATGAGCAAGATATTGATGAACTTGTGTGGAAAGTGCCAATCTGTGTAGATTCAGATGATGATCTCAGAAATAAATCCTGGTCATCCATTTCTTCCTCAGATCCTGCAGGGGATGAAGGTTTCTTCTCTTGAACTTGTACATCTTTACATTACCGCCATTTCAAACTCTTTTAATGACTCAACATAGATTTTTCATGTGTATTTATCCTGCTGCAGGTTTATTTGAAGAGCAGTCACTGAGTCATGGTTCAGTTGACAGGGTAAGTTTCCTCTGATCCAACAACAAGAAAAAAAAAAAAATCTGCTCAATTATGCGGTTGACAGGGTAAGTTTTCTCAGATCTAACAAGAAGAAGAAAATAAGGTTCTGATCAATTAATATTTATAAGAAGAAACTATATTTCAAAAGTATCAATGCTTAGAATCTACAGAACAAGAAATGACAGGCTGTGAAATAATAAATAATACGCGAGAGATTAGAAAATTTTCACAAAGGAGAAACACTTTTTTTGTTGTTTACTTATTTTTTATGAGTAAAGGAAGCGCACTGAATGTGAAAATAGTCACTTTTTTAAGAATTTGGCATCTTGTATATTTCAAGAACTCTGAATTTTACGGAGAGAAAGTATCAAATTTCCAGATCTGCTGAGATCTGCTTGAAGAGAGAAGGTTTAAATACTTAAACACTGCATAATGGACGGCAAAGTTTTCTTGTGCGTTGCTATATATTTTGACAATTTTATCTTCTTTTCTCTAATTTAGAAAGTGAAAAGTTATGAATTCATATTTTGCTACTAGCACATTGAGAGGTAGATAATCCTACTCTAGGTCTTTGTCAGATTAAGTTGAGTCAATTTTCTGCTTTCAAAATATGTGTATTAATTCTAAGGTGTCAAATTAATTGAAATTATTTTTTTATTGTTTCTTCTGCTGTGTGGCACAATGGCTTTTCTTCTGACATGTGGCCAAAAAATTGCTCCTGCTCTTGTTTTTGTCTATTTTTTTTAGCTTAATGTACTTTATATCTGTAAAAGAAAATAAGATATACCACGCACACATAATAATTGAATAACAAGGTTGGGGCTCAACCTCCTATATGAGTTGCATTGAGTGACAAAATGGTTAAGCTTGCTTGGTCATTCGGCAATATTTCACTTGAGCAAGTGTACCAGATCCTAGTGTCAACAACACAGAATGAGTGTGCATGGTTCTGTCATTGTAGACTTCCTCAATGTTCTCAATCTTACTACCATGCAATGATATGTTCTTGCTAAAGTCATTATTCTGATTGCTTGGTGGTGCATTTTAGATGAGGTCTGTTAAGATGATTAGGCAATCAAGCTTGTATTGACTATGGAAATCTAATGCATGACACGTTCAAAACAGCCTACACTAAGTCTACTATGTTCACACTTAGATTTTGATTTTTAACAAGTTTGAAAATTGCATATGAGTTTGACTTGATTATTGTTTGAATTGTGTATAGACAGGAGGAAGTTTTGTTTAACTAAAGTCAGTCAATTATGGTATTGTAATTATTTACATGTAGGTTCCAGGTTGTGCTGGACTTACTTTGATTATTGATGCTGCAATCTCGAACGAGCTCTTCTAAATCCAAGCTCTAGGGTATCTAGTAGCTTTCTTAGTATCTTACCCCTTACTAATATTATCTTGAAACTAAGTGGAGTATGGAAATGGATCAATTAAGATATGTACGAGTTAACCCTATCATCCAGTAAGTTAAATCATGATCTCAATTTCTATTTTCCTTCTTACCAAATAAAAGTTTTAAGACAGTACTGAAATAACATAGCTTTTATTAGATTTGAACCCTTCCTCGCTTTTCAAATTGGTGATCTGGACTGACATGACTAGCTTTTCTATCATTACATTCATTACTATTGGCGCCTTTTGCAATTTTACTTAGATAATGTGTTGGAATTCACCTGATTTATGTGGTTACTTCTGTTTTCATATAGATTAGTGCCGTTATCCTTTTTCTCTTTCAGTGATGATCAAATTTTCGACTTTTTGGTCCCTATTTGCAGGAAGCAGCTGTTATTGTTAAACCTGATTGCGTTATTTTTGGGGAAATGTACTCTACAACTTCTCAGTTGATATTTTCTCGCAGATTTGTTAAGCTAGAAGGGTCAACCCTTTGCACGACAAAGGGATATTTTAGTTTTAACTGGTCAATTACTGATGTTGTGAAGATTATGTCAGTCTGGTGTAGAGAAGTAAGTTGCTTTATAATGCAGTTTCTCATTCTGAAAATGAGGAATTTGAAAATCTGAAAGTTTTATTCTGGTTATCTCAAGTGTTTTCTTTGTCAAATTTAGGTTGAAACTGCTATGGTTTGCCTCCATCTGAAATCTGAAGATGGAAAAGCAGCGAAAACTAATAGTCGATTTTCAGGTTTTTTGCCATTCTGTCAACTGCTTGCCTGCTGATAATTTAGTTATTTTTTTTAAGTGGATGGCCGGCAAATTATAAGTTTATGCTTGTCTGTGCATAGTCATTCTTGCTTAGCTTCAAGAACAAAATGCTATATCTGCTCCTTGTCATTTGTTTGATAAAAATAGGAGGTAGAATGGGATGGACAAGGGACAGTATTTTAGGTTGTAAACGGGCTATTTTTCTTCTTTTTCAGAACTAAAAGGAGGGACTGAGGAGGTTTCTTCCCCTCGCCACCTCTTTCCTTTTAAGTGGATTGGTGCATGATCTGGGTAGAATATTCTTTATTTGATTAACTTGGTTCTGTACCTATTGCAAATATTCAACCTTTGATTCTTCGGCAAGCAGTTATTAACATGTCAGTGATCTCTAACGTCTGCTTGCTGCACCTTTTTTTCCTTATCATGTGCTTTATGGGTGAGTTTATCGTATATATTAAGGTGGAGTTGGTTTTAACTGGTTTTATAACTTATAAGTTAAGATTAGTGAATCGTTTTGCATCCTTTGAACACAGAATATTGGATTTGTTTCTTTTTCCATTTTGTGGTGTGTCTTGAGAATTCTGCTTTATTAGTGATTGCTTTTCACTGCCTTTAGAAATTTATGTATACATATTTTTTTTTGGGTTGAGATAAATTAAAATAATTGCAACATGCTTTCCAAAAATTTTAGCTAATACATGAGAGAATGATTTACATATTGCTAGCAAAGTGCTTGTCCAAGTATTATAATTGCAGTTTGTCCTTGATGTTCCATTCAATGATCACATTAGATATCTGCGAACATTTTGGAAAACATTTTTCCTGTTCATGATGTGCTGTGTTGTCCATTTCTGCCAACAAACAGGCATTACGAAGTTAAATTTTGCTGTGAATGACCCTCAGTGGTCCAAGAAACAACAAGCAATTGAATCTCTGGATATGATATACAAAGCTACTTGGTGTACTGTTGTAGAGTGAGTTTGCTATGTTTATCAATTCAATCCTGTTGTCCAGATTCTTGTTAGTTGCTGGGAATTTTTGGTTTCTTTTCTGTGAAAAAATGCCAAATTGTACTTGCACCTCCCAAATTCCTTCCCTTGGAAAACTGGCTAAACTATAATGGTTTGCGCTGGCATTTCTAAGCATGTAGCTAGCTAAGTTACATTTTGGTACTGTATTCAACATTAAATCGTCAACTTCTCCACCCTGGTGGTTGCAGTAGAAGTCTGCTGTAGGATTGTGATCGAAGCACATCTTCTGTCATGTGGTCTTGGCACTATTGGCTTCATATTGCATATGTGACAAGGAATGCTTCCGTGATTTATTTATTTAAACACTTTAGAAGATGGTTATATAATGACTGTCTTGTTAGCTTTTAATATTTTTTACAGAGATTTCAAGAATTGTTTTTAATGAGCTAAACCGAGATAAAAAATGTCGTCTTTGTACTTACTATTGACAAGATGGACAGAATAAAGAATTCTATCTTTATTGCTAATGTTGTCAATGTTGAACACCTGACTTCTATTTTCTCATGAATTTCACATATATGCAACTTTACATTGTATTCAAGGAATATACTGGTTTAGTTGAATGCTGTTGTAATTCATATTATTCTTGTATGTCTGGTGCTCATGAATTTACTAGTATATTCTGAGGATATTTGTATGATTTATTGTTTTTCATTTTATTCTATAATTGCATATCTGACGGCATTGTGTTTTGTTTCAGTATTGATCCCCTACCAAGTGAATTTTCTTGTCTCGATCAGAAGTCCAAGTCTTTCTCAAAGGATTGTTTTCCTATGTAATGGCCTATTTTTAATCTTTTGTTTGTTAATAATACCTTAATTTTCTCTTTGATGTACATAGTTTTCTATTTTTCAATTAATTAAGGTGTTCTCAAGTTTCGTATTCACAAATGTTATCATGTCAGTACTTATTACTTCGTTCCATTTCTTTGAATAGACAGTTCATTCTAAATAGCACAGAGTAATAATATACGCAGGTTCTCATTTTTTTCTTTCAGTGGTTGTGAACTACTTTAAGATGATAGAACAGCGATTCACTTTTTTGATTTTTCCAGATAGGTTCTCTTAATATAGGAAACGTGCTCTTACACTTGTTCTGTTGGGTGCTTTGTATCAGTCTCTCAGAAACTTTAGTAGAATGTGCATATCCAGAGCTTCACAAATGAGTGATCAGAAATTCGTGGGAACTGTATTGAACAGATTGGTACTTGGATTATTACAGTAGAAGTAAAGTCACGCAAATTGTGTTTTTTCAGAGGAATCCTGTTAATACTTTTTTCGTTTTTCCTTCTTTTAGCATCTTGATTGAGTTCTCCTTGGTGAGAAAAAAATTGGACGTAGATTTTTTGTTTTGTTGCATAATGGAAAGGGTGCTTTAAATTATTATCCATGATTTCTTTCTTTCTTCGTGTGAACGGTGGTACTGCATGTTAAAATATATTTAGAAATCGGAAAACTAAAAACTATCTTTCTAGTGGACCGAATTTTTGCATTGTGTATACATGTAAGAATGTGCCAGAATCCGATGCACATAAATTTTGTCTTGATTGTATTAGATAATTCCATTTCCTTTGGGAAATTTGTGATGAGGCTTCCTTTATTCATGTGGAAATTTGGATGAAAGGTAAAATCATGTTGCCTTGTATTTGCTTAATTGTCAGATGTTCACAATTTGCAATGTTACCTTCAGCACTAGACTAAAGGTTCTCTCGGAGAAATTGTTCCATTTAGATGTATCTTAAACCTTGAATAATCTTGCATATGCCTGTGAGCTCTATAACAATTTTCTGTACTTTCTTAGGCATTGAGCTGAAGATCTCTCTCTGTCTGTGTTAATTGAATTTCAGTGAGCACAACTGTATTGAGGTCTTTGAAGATATTATCTATCCGCAAGGAGATCCAGATGCTGTTTGCATTAGCAAAAAAGACATTGACCTGTTGCAGCCAGCTACTTTCATCAATGACACTATTATCGACTTTTATGTCAAGTAAGTTTTAGTGAAAACTTCAATTTGATTGTTCACCCTTATTTATATGTTTTTAGTTTGCTTAATATATTTTTGGCACAAGATCTATCTCAACAAACGAACGCATAACCTGGTTGGTTACTTGACCATATCACTCAACATTTTAGTTTATCGCTTATTATTGTGAAAAACGTCAAACACTTGCTGAAATAAATGAGAAGCGAATTTAAAGATGATGTTTTTGGGCAAAAACTAGTTGGTTATCTCACTTTGAACACTAATTTCCAGTAATCCAAGTAGTAACTTTTGGATCTGTAATGTAGATGTATTTATTGTTCTTAACTTTAATTTCTATAAGCTGTTGGTTGTCAGGAAGTTCAAAATTTTTTTGTTTGTTTACTATTACATATATTAATCCCAGAAAAAATTGCTTTACCACATAATCAATTATGCTTTGCTTACTGACTAAAGTAAAAATGGCTTAGCCATTGATTTAATTAGATTTTTGTCAAAATTAGTAAGATAATGACAATCGCAATGAAATAGATAATTCCCTGAATTATGTCATTCCCCACCAAAAAGGAAAAAGAAAAGAGTAAAATCCTTGTCAAATTTTGCGAGTGAATATGTTCAAGTTAGATTTCGCTATGCATTTTTGTTGTTCTAATTCACAATATTGTGAAATTTTTTTTGCTTGTCTGAATCAGAATGTCAGGTTTACTCTTTGGAGCAAACTATAATTCTGATGGAAGAAACAGTTGCCTCTCACTAGCCAAAAAGGGGATAAAAAATCAGAAAAACATATTTAAATGTGCTTGAGTAATTTCATTGATCTCATGTCAACAACAATGAGCATTTTGTTGAATTGTGGTTGTTAGGCTTTCTTAGATTTTGACATGGACAGCAATATAGTTCCAGGTACTTGACCACATGTGAAAAGTCAATGGTAAACAAAATTAAGATGCTAAACTTTTTGCTTTTTCAAAAGCCAAGATGCTAAACTTCAAATAATTTATGTGTTTGAAAGTCATTTGCCATTTAGAAAGGCAGTCAAATTTAACTGATTTGTTTTCCTTTCTTTTTTGTACCTTTTTGCCTTTTTCTCCCTAAGAAAAGAGAAACATTGTTGTTCAGGAATATATTAATAGGTAGGGTCGTAAGTATGTTATGCTACTACACTGAGCAATAACCATGTATTGGCTTCTACAATAGGCAATAAGTCATAATTCTATTATTTTTATTGCCATTTGCCTTGCTATTCTCATTTTAGCTTGTTCAATTGCTTTGAGAAGTTTAGTTTTTTGGAGTGTTTACATAGGTGCCACAATTGATACAAGGGTTTTGGTAGCAAGTATATGTTCTCTGAAGTCTGAACTGTCTTGAGGCCTATGTTTTTGCATAAGGAAAACCAAGGAAGTCCTTAAAAGATTTTTTTTTTTTTGGGGGCAAAGCCTAAAAGAGTTAGTTCCTCGATTTGCCAAAAAAGTGATAGTCATGAACTGGTGATGCAGAATCTTAAATTGAGTACCCTTTAACTGCAAAAGCATGATACTGGGTGAGCATTGAGAATGCACCCTTGAATGACTGAGCATCAGGCAGACTGCTTGAATATTGCTGACAAACTATGACTTGTATGAGCTATTTTCTTTTTTTATTCCATAAATTTCCTTGTGTTGATGGCCTTACACATCCATTTTTCGACATGATTATGTTACTTTTCTGCTTTTTCAGAAAGTGTGATATTGATTGCCTTGTACATTTCCTAGCTTGTACATAAAAGTCATGTTTTTCAATGTTGACACTGATGACATTGACCATTTTTGCTAGTTTGCTGCGTACAGTGACTGGTGATATGATATTTATTTCTACTATATTTCCTATTTTAATGTTTTTCAAGAAGCATAACCCATCTCATTGGCAGATACCTGGAGCAGAACATCAAACCAGAAGAGAAGCATAGATTCCATTTTTTCAACAGTTTTTTCTTTAGAAAGCTGGCTGATCTAGACAAAGACCGATCTACAGATTGTGAAGGAAAGGCAGCTTTTCAACGTGTTCGTAAGTGGACAAGAAAAGTGAATCTCTTTGAAAAAGATTACATATTTATTCCTGTGAACTTCAGGTCAGAAAGTAGTTATTAAACTGTACAAGTGTAATGGTTTTTATGTTAATGCTGTCTAAAATGGATAACTTCCCTTATGCAGTCTACATTGGAGTTTGATTGTTATCTGTCACCCTGGGGAAGTGGCTTATTTTAGAGGTATGTGAATTTGTTCCTTTATTGGGTTATTTTCTAATGCACTTATCTTTAAGTCAATGGTTTAGAACTTTTGCAGATGAAATGGTGGAGAAGTCATCCAAGGTTCCATGTATTCTACACATGGACTCTATTAGAGGAATCCACAGAGGCCTCAAAAATCTTTTCCAAACGTAAGCTGCTTGGTTAGTTATTGGGGAGCAATCACATGATGTTACTAGAGTAAACAGAGGGTCCTGTCTATGTAATGTGTTATTGCATATTTCAGATGGAGCCTTATCTATGCAGATTGTCCTAAATATAGAACTGCTGTCACTTGAGACTCCTCCTCGCAGATTATGGACGCTATTTCCATTTAGGTTTCATGGTCATCATCATGTCCATTGTTCTTGTTGTCATCTCTCTCTTTCTCTCCCTGAGAAATGAATTACTCGTTTGCACAAGAATGTTCCATGTGTAAAACATTTACAATTTACAATTTGCAATTATGGTGAAAAGAGAAGTGGTTGACTGAATTTCTTCTGGTTACCTAATACCTTTTTTCTTTAATGAATTTCATTTTTCATCAGGCTGCGCAAATCACCTATGGATGTTCTTTAAATTGTGTAAATCATGGTGATCACTAGATCACAATGCAATAATTATCTGGCATTTTGCTTTATTAAGAATATGCCATTACTAAATTGACATCTTTCCGAGATGTTTTCCTCAGTGGTTTTTTTTTTGAGAGAGAGAAAAAGAAGAAAAGGGAATTAGCCTATATTTTTTTTCCAATTTGAAGCTTTTTAACAAGGAAAGATGTCAAATATGTTCTGAGATTTTTGAAATCATTCTATGTCTAAAATTCTTGTACAATGTTTGCATCAACTCTTCAGTTCATGTTCGGCCCCATTTTGTTTGAGTTTTAGATTGCTTTTGCAGTCGCTAGTTTTTTCTCAGACTAAAGATTTACAATAGTTTTTTTCAATGAAATTTTAGTTACTTGTTGGAAGAGTGGAGAGAGAGGCATAATGAGCTATCTGAAGATGTTTCGACCAATTTCTTGAATTTGCCATTTATCACTCCTGAGGTTATCTCTCTCTGTCTCTCTCTCATGCAGACACCTTACCATTAGTTTTTGTAATTACATCCATGAAGGGGTATGAGACGTAGATTATTTGGTGGATGGTTAGATAAGAAATATTGAAAATTATATTTTTGTTAATTAGAAATGCGTAAAGAGAATACTTTACGCAGAGACTGCAATTGAGACTTTATTAGTGCTATACACACGCAGCCAAACATATTTGTAATATGTATGTCTTTCTGTGTGCGCGCGCCCCTATTATTATAAGTTCTTGAAAGCATGTTGTCTTTGTTCAGCTTGTTTGTCCCCTTATGTTCCCTACCCATTTGCTTTGTAACTTATAATGTCCTCTAGACAGCATAATCTAACTGCTTTGAACAGCTGTTTTCTGTCCAAGTTTTCCTTTCTTGTTTGATTGCTTATGCGTCTTTAGCTCTTTAATTCAGGTGAGGCATTGCGATCTTTCTTATGCATGCTTTTGGTAGGCAGAAGGCGCTAGTCTTTGGCAAAGATCAAAGATAAAGTCAAAGCATGCTGGTCATTTCTTACTTTATGCTATAAACTTATTCAATTCTGCGAAATGAAAGAACAGATAAGAGAAAATTTACTATTCTGTCCTTCATGATGAAAGTCTCACTAGCTTTATTTCTCCCTCTTAGATAATGTTCACTTCCCTTGGAGGGAGGCTTTGAACCGTAGTATTCTGTTTACTATTAAATAATTTAATTTTTAATTAGTTTTTTCCATACTAGTTCTTTATGTTTCAATTAATCACTCTGGATTACATGATAGCACATATTCCTTCTAAAACATCATTTGTTCTCAACTCGTTCTTAAAACTTGTATCAAATCAAACTAAGTTATTTGATGTGCAAAGAAGAGGGAGTATAGGATCTGTATAGGTTGAGTGATATGGAGAGGGAAAGCATACATGATTCAATTGTGTTAATGTCTTAAAAAGTTTCATCAACTTTTAACATTGCTTACTAAAGTAAACATGACTGAGTTTTTTCTCATTTGAAACTTATCTTCTTTTTCTTTTTCCAAGTTCTACCACATACTTTGCAAAGCATTTGATCTTAGATGACATCCTCATTGTGTTTTGGTTCAGCTGCCACAGCAGGATAACTCATTTGATTGTGGCCTTTTCCTCCTTTATTATGTGGAACGTTTTCTGCGGCAAGCTCCTGTTAACTTCAGCCCTTTTACTGACGCTTCTAGCTTTGTGAGTTGTCGATTTCACCTCTATAGTCTACAATTACATTGAAATGGAATTTCTTGGTTTACCTTTTTAAATTTGTCAAAACAAAAATGTGTCTTGATCGTTGTAATACTTGAAGTTTATTCCTGCAAATTATTGTTTTTCATCTGGAGAGTTATTATCACTGTTGATCTTTTCAGCTCAAAAAGGAATGGTTCCAACCTGCAGAGGCTTCTAGCAGACGTGATTATATCAAGAAAATAATCTACAGAGTTTCGAATGATAATGCTCATAAAGATCCTTCAGCTGCCAATGAACCTAAATATTCTTCATTCTATATGGTTGATGGAGATATTGGTAATGAATCTGTTCAGGAAATGTGTAATGGGAAAAAACTATGTTGCAGTGGTTACTCTGCTCCGAATGCTGAAGAAGAGACTCGTGGAACATCACAAGTAGCAACACCTGTAAGGAATCTGCGGCATTTGGGTCGAATGAATTGTATTCCTGGGGATATTTTTGTTGAAGGACATGCTGCATGGTCTGTTCCAAAACGAACTTATCAACATGATGGGAAATCAGAATTACTTGATCAATCTTGCAATAACATGTCACCAATAGAGGTACATGATTTTGGTTATGTTAACCTCCATTTGTTTTACTTTTTTGAGATATATATATGTTTGTGTGTGTGTGTGTATATATATATATATATATATATATATATATATAGAGAGAGAGAGAGAGAGAGAGAGAGAGAGAGAGAGAGAGAGAGAGAGAGAGAGTTTCGCGTGCTTAGAAAATTTTAGAACCATAAGGTTGTTGTGCCACAGATTTTGATAAACTCATTAAAGGGCAGTATAGCTGGTGCATGGTTTGAGAAAAGAATGATGCAAATGATATCGGCTTGATTAGGTAGAGCTGGTTTTGAAGGAAGAAAAAAGTCTTGTAGATTATGTTTAAGAATTATATTTGAAAATTGAGTTATTAAATGAAAAGCTCCAATTATACAGTTTGGTTTTCTATAAGTGCTTTTGCTGTTGAACATAAACTAAGTACATCCTGTTTTGGCTGCAAATTTGTGTTTTAAAAGCATATGTTGAGGCTTGGTTAATATACGGTGTTTGTAATCTATATGACAGTCTGTCTGATAGTCAGTTTGTGTCTGTCAGTTCATTCTTCTGTTTTTTTTTTTTTTTGGGGTAATTTATGTGATAGTGAAGGACCCACAGATAGGGGTTCCATTGTTTTCATGTTTTGGCTTTCTTGGTGCCGCGGGGGTGAGAGCGTTAATAGGAAGAGAAATGGACTGCTTGCCTTGATTCAGTGAAATTGAGCCAAGTCAACGTCAGGCGCCATGCTGTTCCCAAGTTTATTGTTTTGCAGCTTCAGCTAGGGGGCAATTGAATAGTTTGCTCAAGTTGACTGGGTTAGGACCTGTTTAGGATCTTATGATATGACCTTATCACAATGTGGTGACAGAGATATACTTGCACTGCAACTTTGTGTGTCTTAGCATTCTTATTTTGGAAACAGGAAGAGGAAGCGACTTGGGAGCAAACAGCATCAATTGACAAAGCAAGTGGCAGGCAAGCAGTTGCCAGTGTATCCAGAGCTTCTAATCATCTTGATTATGAGGATGTGGAGATTTTGGCTGTCAAGTCCTTGCATTCATTAGAGGTGCAGGATGAAGAAGGGTTCGTCCCAAAGGTGCTACATGTTTTGGATTCTGAAGAAACGAACAAAAAGGATGATGCTTCTTCAATGTCAAGGGAAGAACTTGATTGCTGTGTCGTTGAAGATTCTACAGAGGGTAACAGGATGCCTGTTACCAATGATTATGAAAATCCCCATTTCTGTGAAGCCAGAACTATGACCTTGTGCAATCTGGAGGTAGAATCTCCAAGTAATACAGACAGCAAAGCTAACCATAATAAACCAGTTGCTGCATCATCAGAAGAGCAAGATATAAAAAGGATGGATTATTTGACTAGTCTTGATGGAAGATTCAGAAGAATCCCGTCAAAAGATTTACCTTCATAAGATGCAATCTGAATATTTTGGTGGTTGAGTATTATTGGTTTAATTGGTTTCAAAGGGTTAAGCAGGTTAGCTTGCAGTCCTCACACTTCCCCTGAATCCAGAAGAATAGTGATAGTAAGTGGCTAGCTTGCAGTCCCCACACTTCCTTTGAATTCAGAAGAATAGTGATAGTAAGTGGTTATTGGACGCTGTAATACACCACTAACCTCTTTGCTTTTAGTTTTTGGGATATGAGCAAGGGTTTCGAGCTGTGTATATGTGTGTCTGTGTGTGTGTGTAAATCTATAGCTATATTAATTCTTAAATGGCGGCAGTACAGGTTCATATAGGATTTTAAATCTACATGCCTAAGCCTGAAAACCTCCCCATCTGAAACCTCAAACGCTACAAAACCCTATCGTAAAACCTGAATTTTTATCTCATCTCTTTGCTGTCATGTTAATTTTTCTCCTTATTTATCAGCTCATCTTTCTTTTCTTTTTTTTTTTTTGGATAAACCTACATTATTACGTGGGGATGGAAAATTTGGCGTTAGTGGGATCAGCTCATCGTGTCTCAAATTTCTCATGCTTTTGTGTCCTGACACTTGATAGCGATAACAAGAAAATCTTTTTACGTGCTATGTAGTAATATTGATTTAACCCTACCCCAAAACTAGCGTGTATATTGGGTTTCTGTGAGAGTGCATGCCTGTGTTTGATACCTATGTCTGTGCCATCTCTGGCAGAGGGAATAGCAGCTCATGGCGCTTTCGCTTGGGGCTTGAAGATGGTTAAAATGCCCTAGTTTCATGGAGGGCCTCACAAATTGTCTAAATTATGAACTGGACCGAGTAAAGTGGAAATTTGTATAAATTGTATGTTGACGAGTGTATTTGTACACGTAAAAAATATCAACTAAAAAAAGCTTGAAAATAGTGTAAATACATCTCACACATGGGCCGGAGGCCCGACTTTAATATATTGCAGGACCCAATAAATCTTGATTACGGATTGAGTCTTAACAGATTAACAATTGGATTTGTTTACTATCCGTAAAATTGTGAAAGAGTCAAGTGGACCCAACCTCAGGTAGCACCTAACAGCATCATATCTGCTGTGTGGCAAATTATTATAACACTAGTTTGAGTGTTGTATTGAATCGTGAGCCCACACTCTAGTTTAATTATTAGTGGGATATAAAGGAAAACACTTGAATCATGTTTTTTCTGGACCAAAGATTACACATAATGTGGAATTGGGCAGATATTTTCTTGACAAAGCATGAGGATTCTTATTACAGTTTATTACCATCTTTAACAATTAGCCAAATACAAATTGTTGTGTTCGATATATGAATCATGTGAAACGGGTGGCACCCCCTCCCAAAGATATTGCCTAGATATGCAAGTTAATATAGCATAGGCTAGGAAAATTCTTAAATAAACTGAACTTGTGATCTAAATAATGGCTACATGAATATTATTATATTGTTTTCTCATATAAGCATTATTATAGTTATACGATTCTCGCTTTCGTCACGTAGTTTAGAAGTAGAGTTGTTTACTTAATCCATATATGGATATCCCAACAAATCATTGTTGGTAAGTAGCAACTTTAATCACTCTAATAGATTTTGTATATTTGCCAGCTTCTAGAATCCAAATCGTTAATTTATTTTAAATGTTTTATTTTTGAATTCCATCTTATGCACAGGTTGGTTTTCCAAATCACGCCTACTATTCGGAATGAAGAAATAGATTTTTAGGATCGTCAAATACAATAATATCCTAATAGAAATGATATGATCATTCCTAGAGACTAGAGTAGTTAGATCATACTAAGATCGTACAGTCCTACGTGCTGCAACTGTGTAAAATTTTCGCAATCTCAGGAGAGTGCAGATGAATCACAAATCTACAAGTGTGACACACCGTAACCTTTATCAGCACAAATATTAGTATCTTGAAATTTGAAATCACACTCTTTATTTAAATGGCAATTGGTATATGGCACCATATCACCTTTTCTGTTCGCTTTCAGCAATGTAACAAACGCAAATGAATCATTTGTCATGTGTTAGTGTCCCGACAAATTTATGAGCATAGTTAGAAGACCCAAATTCTTGGGAGAAACATTTGATAAAGGATTCCCTTGCCTTTCTTATGTAGTTGTTGCATACTTTAAATGTGAACCTTGTAATTTTAATTAGAATCACATCGATTTTTCTGAGTCAATTTCTTGATTCAACATGCATTAACTCATGCGATTATTATTTATGTCACATAGTCCATAAACAGAGGATGGATTGAATCTATGAAAAAAAATCCCCAACTAATCGTGTATTGACAAGGTTATTTGATGCGACAGTGAAAATCTAATACTCGATCCAAGCAAATGGTTGCAAGTCTAGTATAATGCTACGATTCCAGGGATAGTCATAAGTATTCTTCAATATACTTGGTATACGACCCTCATTTGTTTGTGTGGCATTGTGGTTTGAAATAAAGCCACATAAATATTCTTACGTTATTTTACATCATTTTCTTATATTAGTGTACATCACCTTGCTTACTTAGCACTTTTTTAAACTATAAGGTTCACAAGTGGAGCCGTGAAACCAATCCACCTAAGAATCTCTCGTCATACGTATTTTGTTGCAAATTTAATATGACCTATATTTTCATTAATTTCTTTATAAGATGATAATTTTGCAAATTTAATATGACCTATATTTTCATTAATTTCTTTATAAGATGATAATTTTAATAAGACGTGTAATTTGTGCCATCATATTAAAACCACCTCAGCAATTTAAAAATGGCAAACAAATTATTTTTTGGCCCCATAAATTTAATATAAATCGCATGATAAATATCGTATAAATGAAGTTAAATTTTTAAAGATGGTTTATCATCGACTATATATTCGGAGGTACACAATATTATGGTGACTTGTTATAACTTGTAACAAAATTTACCGCTCGACAAAGCTTTGACCAATTAGAAGTTTCTTGCAGGAGTGGCCCTTTTTCACCTTTCACATTAAATGGCTGGAATTGTTTAAAAATAAAACTTGTTTGGCTTACCAATTTAAGCTTATATTAGTTCCACTACCTAATCATTCAACAGCAGAATTTGTTGCTATAAATAGGCAGTCCATCAGCCATATACGTGTAACCAGTTTGTGGCATCAGTATTAGCATAGAAATTGAATCCATGGCAACCATCAACTTGCTGGTTCTTTCCAATCTCCCAACCCCTATTTGTAAAGTGAATAAAGATAACCATTTCAAGTCCTGTCTCTCTTCAGGAGTGGCCGGCCGGCGTATATTCGCTCCTTCTTGTTCTGCCATGTCAACTGCAACTGCGACCACAGCTAAGGTCTGTGAGCAAAGTGATCAGAAACAGCTTATCAATAGACGCTCAGGAAACTATGAAGCTCCACTCTGGGATTTCGATTTCATTCAGTCTTTGAAAAATGAATATGTGGTACTGATCATTATTCCTTTTTCCATATATATCAATATTCTGGTTGATGAAAAATTATTTGTTGATTGCATGCAGGCTGAGAATTACGTTAATCGGGCTAATGAGCTGAAGGAGCAAGTGACGATAAAGCTTGATGAGCAAGGTATGAAGCTGCTGGATTGCTTGGAGCTAGTTGATGACTTGGACAGGCTAGGACTAGGTTATCACTTTGAGGGTCAAATCAACAGACTAATAAGCAGCATGCACGATGATAATCAAGGCAATCATAAACGAAACAAAGAGGATTTGCGAGCAGCAGCTCTTGAATTCAGAATATTCAGGCAACATGGTTTTCATGTCCCCCAAGGTCCTGGGCTACTTGTTATTTTTTGTTATTCTTGAATTTTTTTTCCTTATTATTATTATTATTATTGTATTATCTATGTTGTATTTAGATATTCTTGATTGGTTGCAGAAATATTCGATAGTTTCATGAATGAGGACGGTGAATTTGATGAAAGCTTGTCCAAGGATATATTGGGGATGCTAAGTCTGTATGAAGCATCTTTCCTTTCACTGGAAGGTGAAGCTACCCTAGAATTGGCAAGGGAATTCACAACTAAACACCTAAAGAATCACCTAGATAAACAAAATATTGATCAAAACATTAGTTTTTTAGTGTACCATGCGTTAGAGCTTCCTCTCAGGTGGAGGGTGCCGAGGATAGAGGCAAGGTGGTACATCGATGCATACGAGAGAAGACCAAACATGAATCCTACTCTACTTGAGCTTGCAAAGCTAGACTTCAACATTGTTCAAGCAATACATCAGCAGGACCTAAAACATGTGTCAAGGTTAGATTTTGATTTAATTGAGTAAAATATTACATGAACCAATTTGTTACGTAACATAGACATAAATCGCTACTCCATAATCTCAATGCATAAATATATTATGGCATTTTGAGCTGAATAATTCAGAAATCTAATATAATATTTTGTGTGTAAAGCTGGTGGAAGAACATTTGTATTGCGGAGAAATTGACATTTATCAGAGACAGGATAGTGGAGAATTTCTTTTGGACAATAGGAGTTGTTTTCGAGCCTCAATACGGAAGTTGTAGAAGAATGCTGGCCAAGGTCTTTGTTTTGATTACAATGATAGATGACATATATGATGTTTATGGAACGTTAGATGAATTGGAACTTTTTACCGATGCTGTTGACAGGTAAGCAAATATGCATATGGTACCTATTTGGCAATTTAGGTACTTAATGTTTAATTTATGCTGAGTAACATGTACTTCAATTTTACATGTTCAGATGGGATGTCAAAGCCATAGATCAACTTCCAGACTACATGAGAGTTGGTTTTCTTGGATTTTTCAACTCCATCAATGAGATGGCCTATGATGCTCTCAAAGAGCAAGGCATACATATAGTGGAATATCTAAGAAAAGTGGTACCTATCTCATTGTCAATGCCTTCATTTGATTATTTATTTGTCTCATCATCATATCATTCAATCTTCCTTTGTCAGTGGGCAGATTTATGTAAAGCATACTTACAAGAGGCAAAATGGTACTACAGCGGATATACACCAACTGTGGTGGAATACCTCGACAATGCATGGGTAACAATATCAGTTCCGGTAATGTTAATGCATGTTTATGCAGTTATTACTAATCCCATGAACAAGGAAGCCATGGATGCCTTAGACACACACGATATTGTTCGCTGGTCATCATTTCTTCTACGGCTTGCAGATGATTTAGGAACATCACCAGTAAGTCACTGAAAATTTGCTGACTACTTGCAATTAATAATCCAAGTTGTTAATTTCGGTTTTCATTTCTTGGACTAATTTAATAAACTATATAGGGTGAGATGAAAAGAGGAGATGTACCGAAAACAGTGCAATGTTACATGAAGGAAGCAGGTTGTTCAGAAGAAGAGGCAAAGGAACATGTATGGTTTTTGTTGAGGGAGATGTGGAAGAAGATGAACAAGGATAGTGTTGCTGAATCTCCCTTTTCTAAGACTTTTGTTCGAGCTGCAAAGAACTTTGGAAGAATGGCACTGGTCATGTACCAATATGGAGATGGCCATGGCCTTAATTCTAATCCTGAGGCTAAGGATCGCATCTTGGCATCACTTTTCTGCCCAGTTCCCCTTGCCTGAATTACCCATACACCAAGTACAGCCTGTTTGCTGATCATTTGGAAGAAAAATTGTCAAACTTTTTTTTTTCAATTTCGTTTTTTAAAATAAATTTTTATGGTTTGTTCGCATGATTAATGTTTTATTATTGTATATGAGATTGCATTATTGCATTAAGTTATTATGAATGGACCAAATATGTTTCATTACTACCATTTGAAAAATTATTTCCGAGCCCACTCACTCACCTACCATTAGGGTGCAAGGTATTGAGTTAAACCAATACATTATTTTTTGGAAAAATTTCTTATAAGGGCAGTGGAAGTTTTGTAATAAATAAAGATGGCAAAGCTTTTACATAATTTCTATAAAGGGCATTACTAACAAATACCTAAATCTAAGAATTTTTTTTATTAATATTAAAATAGAATGCTAGTTTATTTATATTTCCAAGGTAGAGAAATAGATTTTTCTGAAATTCTACTTCAGTCAATTTTAGAAAATCGATTTCATTTTCATTTTGGTAGGAATTAATCATTAAAAAAAGGTTTACCTAATAAAATTACAACCTTCATAATTTTGTACCTCAACTTTTGCACTAAAATTAGGAAGAAATTGATTTTATAACTTCGAGAAGATGAATAAAAATGCCAATATATTTTTATTTTTATTAAAAACTCTAATATTTATAATTTTTTTTTAAAAAATTGATTTCATTTTTATTTTGGCTGCAATTGGCCAATAAAGAAAAGTTCATTTTCAAAAAACTTCATAATTTTTGCTCGGATACTTTAGATCAAAATTTAGAAGAAATTAATTTTTCTGCTTTGAGATGATGAATAAAAATGTCAATCTTCATTTTTTCTTTTTGATTAAAAACTCTAATATTTATAAATTTTCACAAAATTTTTTATTTTAATTTTAGTTAGAATTAACAGTAAAAAAGTTCACTTTCAAAATTGTCCCATTCATAATTTTGTACTTGAACTCTTTGAATAAAAAATTTAGAAAATTTTGATTTTACTGCTTGATTTGACAAATAATAATGCTATTTTTTTATTAAAAATGCTAATATTTATGTGAATAACCGAATTATATTATTTAAAAATAATATTATATTTTTATACATGAAATCATATGCTTTTAGTAATAATGCCCTTTATAAGAATTATGTGAAAGTTTCGCCCTCTTTATTAATTATTAAACTTCCACCGCCCTTATAAGAAAATTTTCCTTATTTTTTTGATTAAACCTACACTATTACATAGGGAAGAGAAATTTGGTGTTGGTAAATTCGAACCCCTGACCTCTGAGTGGAGTCGGCCAATACATTATTCAAATTTTGTTAGTTTCATTTTGATGAACTTCGAAATATGTGTCCATACGCATAATTTGCTCATTTTACAACTTTTTTCTTTTTTTTTTTCTTCTGATAGTTTACTAAATGCTAAAACTCAAGTAATCAGTCTCAAACTAATTACTCATTAAGTTATTACAATTAAGTAGCTTAGCACTTGTGCTTCAAGATATCAAGACAAAAGTAATGAGTTAATATATATGTGCTGTTTAGACAAAAATGTTTTTCTCAAAAAAAATTATTTTTAAGTATCTTTTTATTTTATATGCATGAAATTTCAAAAAAATATTGCAGTATCATTCTTTTCAAAATTCTTTTAATTTTTTTAAAAACGATCATCTAAGCAGAGCCTTATTGTACTGATAATATTAGCGGTTAGTAAAACCAAACTAAGATGGCCCATGAGGTTTGAGTTTCATACTATTATTTGGTAAAACATAGAAGAAGGAGCAACCGACTAAAGTGGATAATAATTAGTAATTAGTGTAAATTGTATATTAAGTAGTGTAATTATACATTTAGGAGGCATTAGGTTCACATTCTTCAATCACCATCCTTATAAGTATCATTAAACTGAGTATAGATTTTGACGATTCCCCGTAACATGTTTGGTTTAGTAATGAAATGGGTATCATTCCCCCAAAAGAGTTAATGAATTTAATAGAGCAATATTTTGGGAGGAATCATAGATATCCCAATTAATCACTTTCATTTCGATTGAATGATAGTGATAGTTATTTTTCAAATATCAACAATGGGTGTTATTACTACCCATACCCATTTCTCTTTTGATTCTCTTAAATCAAGCGCGCCTTAGATTGTGAATATCTTTTTTTATAGATATGAATGATTAATGTTAAAACCTGTTTATTTATAATTTAATATAAAATTACCACCGAGTCCATACTTAATATCGCATACGTCTTAATAGTAAATATAAATATGGTGAAAGAAACTTTGTTTAATATGTGCAACATTAGATTTTTAAAATATTTATTTATTTAACTATATAGTTATAAACAAAAAACATATTCTGTCCTTTTAGAATTCAAGTCTTTATTCCATTAGTATGTTGAAAATAGTAAATTTTCAATTTTGTCAATTGAGTGTTGAATTTTCTGGAAAAATTTGAAATGAATTTCATAAAAATTAACTTAGTTGCCTCTTGAAAGATGCAAAATATCTTTTTATCTATTACAATCAAATTAAAATTATTTTACATTATTGATGGGGAACCTTCATTTTTTTTATATAAGAATATCATATAATATCATGTTATATTTATTTATGAAACCTACTTTTTAACATTCTCTTCCAAAATGTAAAGGAATATTCAGACCATAAGCTATCATTTATAGTGTAATCAAAAATTTTTTTGTCTATTTTTTATTTTTGTAGATTCTTGTTTTATTAAAGAATTTTTTTTAAATAAAAGGGGTGCTTTAACAAGTAATATTATGATGCAAAATTTAATGGTACTCATCCAATTATTTTGTGTTTTCATTTTGGAAAATGTAGCTACGTCTTGTACTATTATTATTTATTAGTGCCATGTATATTTTAAAATTTTACTTTGAAAACATGTACCTAATTTTTTTTTATCCTCCATAGATTGTTAAATCCAAAACTCATTAATCATTTAGATATAGTAATTTCTTGTTTGAACTTTGAACTATATATAGAATTGTTTGTATTAGTTAGTCAATCACCAAATTTTAGTTTGACATGGATCAAATAAAAAAAAAAGGAAAAAGGAAATTTTTTTGAAACAATTATTTACTGATTTATGAATATAGTAAACAATTAATAGTAAAATGTATAGTATTATGAACCTAGTTTTGGATCACATTATAATAATGAATCAGAAATTACTATTTTCTGCATACATTAAATTCATTCATTTATAAACTGATAACATAGTTGGAAAAAGAAAAGATCCTTAACTCATCTAATCATGATTTAAAAGGTTAGTTTTGGTTAATGCTATTACCAGAGCAATTATTATCCATCATAAGCAAATTTTTTCAAATGACAATACCAGCCTTACAATTCAACTACCCTTCCCCCATTTGTTTATTTGTTTATTTTTTTTTTTCTAGTCATCTGTTAGCCCTTGACCTGCTCTCTGCCTTTCTCACACTCTTACTCCCTCTCAATTTCCTATTTTCATCCCCATGATTCCATCATTTTCCCTAATTCTGTGCACTGAGATCTTCAACCCCTTTTTTTCTCCCTTTTCCAGTAAATCTCTCTACCCAAACCCATGCTGTCTCTTTACTCTCTTCCTCGATAAGTATGGCGTTTAAAATGAGTTCGGTCGTTTTATTAGATATCTCGTTTTGAATCTTAATGGAGGGCTGTCAAAGAAAGATGAGGCAGGGATCTAAATAAAAGGACTCCTGTATCCATAAGAAGCCTATATAGGACTTTTACTGCCTTTCTCCTATTTTAAGTTTCTTTATTTGCTCAAATTTTGATTCTATGTGAAACTGAAAGCTTTTATTGTAATGCTTTAACTTTATGCTCTGCAGAACCAACGTCGCATCGAAAAAGGATTTTCTTTTTCACTTTTTGGCTAATTGTTTGTACTAATACTGCCTCATCTTGCCCTTGTCTTGCGAGTGAGTATTGCGTGCACCACGCGCGCCACGTGGTGCATTAGAACTAATCACATATTGCCAAATAATACAAGGTACGACCCACCATTGCCACACGGCGATAAATTATTAGTTCTAGTACACCACGTAGCAATACACGTGATGTATTGTATACTTTTCCTTGTCTTGCTCGGCAGTTTAATCAAGTTTTCATAAAGTTTATTGCATATAAACTTTAGAATAGATCAAACCCAACTTTGGTTTGCCCAAAACACTGAATGTTTGGAAATAACATTATGTGAAAATACTATGGGTTGATTTTTTATGATTATTTGAATTTTTTAAGCAAGATAAGTGTTATCTTGTTTCTTGAAGAGAGAACCCATTTCAAAATTTGCCATATTTGCAGAAAAAGATGACTACCGGCGGCAATGAAAGGAAGGGTTTGACATGTCGAGGGTAGTTTTGTTATTTAAAGTAAAATTATTCTATCAATAATACCAACCGTTACTTCTGAAGTAAGAAAACTAATACTAAATTGTGCTAAGACTTTTAGATTCACTATACTTTTTTATATATAAGATAGATTTTCAACTAACCAAAAAACGATTAAAAAATGTAATCATATCTCACTCATGAACCATGAAACCAGTTTAGTGAGGTCTTGAATTTTCTAGATCCTGCATAACCCAATAAATCTTGATTACGGATTAAGTTTAACAGATTGACAGTTGGATTAGATTACTACTAATAGAATTGTGAAACACAAGTGCTGTATGATAGCTTGTTGTACATCCCCAAAGTCCCCCGATTTTATTTTTAATTTTGTTTCTCTTACTCTTCTGGCAAATCATTACAATACTAGTTGAGTGTTCTATTCAATGGTGAGCCGACACTTGTTTGAATGTCAGCGAAATATGAAGGCGTACACTTGAATCATGTGGTTTCTGGACACATGTTTCTTTAAACAGTTTGATTCATGACCACCACTTTTAGCAATCGGCCAAATGCAAGTTGGTGAGTTCGATGTACGAATCATGTGAAATGTATGGCGCACCCTTCCCAAAGACATCGATTAGATATGCAATTAATGTTATATTACACAGACTAAGAAAAATCCTTAAATGGATCAACTTACAAATACTGGCTATATTGACGTGTTGTTATATCATAATCTTACATCAACGTATATTATTATTTTGATGTAAGTCTTGTTTACATTACAAACTTTACAAATGAAACCGTAAATCTAATTTATATAAAATTTTAATGTCTTTTTTATGTTTGCCACCTTCCATTACCCAATTCATCAATTTATTCTAAATATTTTATTCTTGAGGCTTCCAATTTATGCATAGCTTGGTTATCAAAATCACACCTGAGTAAATAAATTGAAATCACATTTAGAATTGCATAAAATTGTAATAAAAGAGACATGATGGTTCCTTGAGACTAGCGAAGTTTTGGATTGTACTAAGATCGTACGATCCCATGTGCTGAAATTGTACGAGATTTTTTCACAATCACACGGGAGTGCACGTGAAGTACAACTTCACAACGAGTGTGATGCACCACAAATGTTAGTATCTTCAAATTGGAAATCACACTCTTTATTTAAATGGCAATTGGTACTCGGCACTGGATCACCTTGTCTGTTCCTTCTTAGCGAAAAAAACTTAGTGAATCTGGTTTATAAGCGGAGTCTTAAATCTCGTGATTCAAAATTATCCACGTCAACAATGGAGGGGAGTAAGTCCTTAGTGAACTATAAGATAAGCCATAAGATAAGCCAAACGTGATTCATGACTGACGTGAATGATTTTAAACTAAAAGATTCACGATCCTAATCGTAAACTCAGTCCGCCTAAGTGTTTCTTTCCTTCCCGCCGTATAACAAATGCAAATGAATAATTTGTCGTCCACCTAAGTGTTTCTTCCTTCCCGCCGTATAACAAATGCAAATGAATAATTTGTCGTGTGTCATGCGTTAGCGTCCCGACAAATTTATAAGCATAGTTAAGCGGACCCAAATTCTTGGGAGATATCACACTACGAACATCAGATCAGATAAATGATTCCTTTGCCTTTGTTTTTTTTTTTTGTTTATTTATTAATTGAGGATAGTGGAAATATTTTAATACGTAGTTGGTGCATACTTAAAATGTGAAATTTGCGATTTTAATAAGAATGACATGATTTTTTTACTTTTACATGTGGTTCAGTATGCATTAACTTGTGTGATTCTTATTTATATGACACAGTCCATAAATAGAGCATCCATTGAATCCATGAAAAAAGCTCAAACTGATAGTCATTTGCAACTTTATTTGATGTCAAATCATATATTTGTGTCAATAAATGTTAGGTTGTTGGAAAGATGTACGCGTTCACGTGCGACATTGAAAATTTTAATAGAAACGATCGTAGTAAATAGTTACAATTCTAGTATAATCCTACGATTCCAGGGATGATCGTACATATTACTACAATTGCGATTCAAAGGGCTTTTTTTATTAATTTCTAGTTTTACGATCCAACCATCCAGATGGTAATTTTAATAAGACTTGTGTAGTTATGCTTTGTGCCACATGTTGAAACCTCTTTAGTAATTTAAAGAAAAAAATGACAAACTAATTATTGTTTGGAACCTGTGATAAATCCTATGATATAATTGTCTTACAAATGAAGTTTATTTTATTTTTGAAAGATGGCATATCATATTCTTATAACAAAGTATATGACAAATTTTCATGTCATTTATTTGTCAAGTGAATCAATTTATCTATTTGAAAGTAGGCAATCTCAAGTTTGTAGTTTGTATCAAAAGGGTAAAAAATAAACGGGCCAAATTGAACTAATAAGGTCAAAAACGAATCTAAAAAGCAACATTATTTCACCTAAAAACTAGTTATACTGCGATCTTATAAAGTTACACAAAAATATTAGATAGTATATAAAAATGTTTGGCAATTACAACTATGTTTAACTTGCGGGATATGGATAACGAGGAAATTGTGAACCCGTGTCCATATTTTGGTGATGTTGGTTCGTTATAACTCGCCTTTCGCATTCAATAGCTGGGACTATTAAAAAATGAAGCTTTTTTGGCTTATAAATTTAAGCTTATATTAATTCCAATACATTATAATTCGAGAGTAGAATTTGTTGTTGTAAATAGGCAGTGCTCCATTCAACATATACGTGGAACCAGTGTGTGGCATCAGTATTAGCTTAGAGATTGAATCAATGGCAATCATCAACCTGCTGGTTCCTTCCAATCTCCCTACCCCTATTTGGACTTGGAAGGTGAATAAAGAGGACCATTTCAGGTCCTGTCTCTCTTCAGGAGCAGCCGGCCGGGGTATATTCACTGCTTCTTGTTCTGCCATGTCAACTGCAACTGCTCTCAAAGCTAAGGTCTGTGAGCAAAGTGATCAGAAACAACTTATTAATAGACGCTCAGGAAACTACGAAGCTCCACTCTGGGAATTCGATTACATTCAGTCTTTGAAAAATGAATATGAGGTGCTGATCATTATTTCATTTTCCATACACACACACACACACACACACATATATCAATACTGTGGTTGTTGAAAAATTAATTGCAAATTGCATGCAGGCTGAGAATTACGTCAATCGGGCTAATGAGTTGAAGGAGCAAGTGAAAATGATGCTTGATGAGCAAGATATGAAGCTGCTGGATTGCTTGGAGCTTGTTGACAACTACAAAAGGCTAGGACTAGCTTATCACTTTGAGGGTCAAATCAACAGACTAATAAGCAGCATTTACAATGCTAATCAAGGCAATCATAAACGAAACAAAGAGGATTTGCACGCAGCAGCTCTTGAATTTAGAATATTCAGGGAACATGGTTTTCCTGTCCCTCAAGGTTGTTGATTACTTGCTATTTTTAGTTTTTCTTGTGTTTTTTCTTTTTTTTTTTCCTTGGTATTTTTGTTGTATTCTCTATGTTGTATTTAGATATTCTTGGTTGGTTGCAGAAATATTCAACGGTTTCATGAATGAGGATGGTGAATTTGATGAAAGCCTGTCTGAGGATATAATGGGAATGCTAAGTTTGTATGAAGCATCTTTCCTCTCATTGGAAGGTGAAGCTACCCTAGAAGTGGCAAGGGAATTCACAACTAAACACCTAAAGAACTACCTAGAAAAACAAAATATTGACCAAAACATTAGTTTTTTAGTGTACCATGCACTGGAGCTTCCTCTCAGGTGGAGGGTGCCGAGGATAGAGGCAAGGTGGTACATCGATGCATACGAGAGAAGACCAAACATGAATCCTGCTCTGCTTAAGCTCGCAAAGCTAGACTTCAACATTGTTCAAGCAATACATCAGCAGGACCTAAAACATGTGTCAAGGTTAAATTTTGATTTAATCGAGTAGCATATTACATGAAAAAATTTGTTACGTGACATAGACAAAAATCTATACTCGCTAAATCTTAGTGCATAAATATATTATGGCATTTTAAGATGAGTAATTCAAGTAATCTAATTTAACATTTTGTGTGTAAAGCTGGTGGAAGAACATATGTATTGCGGAAAAGTTGACATTTATCAGAGACAGGATAGTGGAGAATTTCTTTTGGACAATAGGAGTTGTTTTCGATCCTCAATACGGAAGTTGCAGAAGAATGCTGGCCAAGGTCTTTGTTTTGATTACAATGATAGATGACATATATGACGTTTATGGAACTTTAGATGAATTGGAACTTTTTACTGATGCTGTTGACAGGTAAGCAAATATGTATATGGTACCTATTTAGCAATTTAGATGCTTAATGTCAAATTTATGCTGAGTAACATGTACTTCAATTTTACATGTTCAGATGGGATGTCAAAGCTATAGATCAACTTCCAGACTACATGAGAGTTGGTTTTCTTGCATTTTTCAACTCCATCAATGAGATGGCCTATGATGCTCTCAAAGAGCAAGGCATACATATAGTGGAATATCTAAGAAAAGTGGTACCTATCTCATTATGAATGCCTTCATTTGATCATTTATTTGTCTCATCATTGTATCATTCCAATCTTCCTTTGTCAGTGGGCAGATTTATGCAAAGCATACTTGCAAGAGGCAAAATGGTACTACAGTGGTTACACACCAACTGTGGAGGAATACCTCGATATTGCATGGGTTTCAATATCAGTTCCGGTAATGTTAATGCATGTTTATGCAGTTATTACTAATCCCATGAAGAAGGAAGCCATGGATGTCCTAGACACACACGACATTGTTCGCTGGTCATCAATTATTCTACGATTTGCAGATGATTTAGGAACATCACCAGTAAGTCGGACCCGAGAACATGCTGACCACATGTAATTTAGTAAATAAGATTCTTAATTAGTTTTCATTTGCTGGGCTAATTTAATTAAATTATATAGGGTGAGATGGAAAGAGGAGATGTGCCCAAAATAGTGCAATGTTACATGAAGGAAACAGGTTGTTCAGAAGAAGAGGCAAGGGAACATGTATGGTTTTTGCTGAGGGAGATGTGGAAGAAGATGAATAAGGATAGTGTTGCTGAATCTCCCTTTTCTAAGACTTTTGTTCTAGCTGCAAAGAACTTTGCAAGCATGGCACTGGTCATGTACCAACATGGAGATGGCCATGGCCTTAATTCTAATCCTGAGGCTAAGGATCGCATCTTGGCATCACTTTTCTGCCCAGTTCCCCTTGAGTGAATTACCTATACAACAAGTGCAACCTGTTTGTTGATCATTTGGGGGAAAAATGATTGAACTTCATTCTCTTTTGTCATTTCATTTTCAAAAATAAATGGCTACAGTTTGTTCACATGATTAATGTTTTATTATTGCATATGAGACTGCATTATTGGATTAATTATTATGGATTGGACCATGTAGGTTTCACGAATACCATTTCACCTACCATCAGGGTGCAAGTTAATGAGTTAAAGCCAATAAATTACTGTAGTTTTGCTGGTTTCAATTTTATGGACTTGTGTTCATACGTGTAATCAGTTCATTTTTAGCTAATTCACTGGTTACAAGTTTTTCCCCCTTGTTTAATCATCCTAACTATTTCAGCTTTGATAGACACTGAATGCCAAAACTCGAATAATTAATCTAGAACGAATTACTTCTTGAGCTATCATTGGACCGGCTTAACTTTCATGGTTCATGACACCCAAAAAAAAAAAAAAAGCGTGAATTTTTTTTTTTTTTTTAAAATAACTTGTGTCCAACAACCTTTTTTATTTCATGTACATCTCATTTAAAAAAAAATAATATTATCGTAACATTTTTCCTCCAAAATTAGTCTAGCTCTTTACAAAAATTAGCAACCCCATACGAGTCATATTAGAGGTGACAGTACTGTCTACTAAAACCAAATTAATAAGATGTTCCAAGCATACGTTTGATTTTCTTACTTTTCTTTAGTGCAGTCATACGATTGTGTTGTCAATGAGCAGCCAAATCCCAATCCCTCCCTACACTCGCTCAAGTTCGACCCTGGTTTCAAACTAGCTCCTTTATTTATTTAGGTGAAAAAAGAGCTAAACGTTGGATTTTTGGAATTAGACTAGTATACTGCTGTTGCAATTGCCAAAATATATTAAACTCCATTCTATAAGGTACCCCAAAGGAAAAAAAAAAAAGATAAAAATTAGGAAAAGATGTGAAGGAAAAATACTATATAGTCTCTCTGTCATACATAAAAGTACATAATTGTAAAGATACCACAGTAAAACATGGAATATAAATAACTACTTACAAATCATGCTTACTTACGTTGATGAATAGAAATAGATTAAAATAATTTAAGAAGAAACAATCATCACTTTTTTTTTTTTTTTTTTTTGGGTGTTGTAGCATGTATGATCGTATGATGATTAGAAAATTGATTAACAATTTAAACCACTTGTTTTGGATCTTCGCAAATTTAATTGGGTCAGTTCTTTTTGACGGATTCTCATCCTTGGTCTGGTTGCCTTAATATGGGCTAATTGTGTAATAGCATATTGGGCTAAATCTACTCGCCCCAAAATGAGAACGCCATTAAAAGGAAGAAGATAAATTTAGTGGGGAAAGAAACAGAGAAAAATATCAAATAAAAAAAGATGGGAGACGAGAAGGTGAAGAATGAAGCAATGGAGATAATGGGATTATTTCAAGTGCTCCCTCGCCTTGTCGTCTTCGATCTTGATTACACCCTCTGGCCTTTCTACTGGTGGCCCATCTTCTACTCTTTCCTCTCTCTCTCTCTCTCTCTCTTATTTTTCCTTTATTGAAGATTTTGTCAGTTGTTTGTTGTTTATTATTCTTGAATTTTTAGCCTTCACTATTTCCTGTTTCTTGAATTGCTTCTGTGATCAATTCATATCTCAGTTCTGTGTATGATTTTTAAATATTTTGGGTTTTGCTAGATGTTCATTCATATATGAATGGTTAAAGAAGTGGATGCAAATGTAATTTTGCCTTCTTGACTAAAGTAAACTGTATCAAATGTTATGGGATGCCCCTTTTGCATTTCTAGTATGCAGATTGATGCCCAGTAAAGTATATAAAGTTTTGAACTTTGTCACGATTTAAGTGAAGTTTGGCTTATTTTCAAGGGCCAATCAGTGTTTAGATTATGACAAAATTTGGTCAGAGCAGGACTTTTAATGCCTTTGTGTCTATGGTATATACCTTATTAGTTATTACTAGTGAAGCTCAGTGCCGATGATTTTGGTACAGATGATCCGACAGCAATCATTTTGTGTCTGTCTGTACTTTTACTCTATTATACTGTCTTTGAGAGTATTCTTTCAATATGTAGTTATGCTAGGTGTTTTGTCAGAGGAATGGAGAAAGGTGGAGAAATCTGCTGTTCATTTATTTTCTGTTTATTTAACTGTATGTTTTTCTCTTGATTAATCCTTTGGAAACTCTTGTTTGTTTATTATCTAGTGAGTGTCGCACCAAACGTGAAATGCCGTCACTGTACCCTCATGCCAAAGGTATATTATATGCACTTAAGGACAAGGGCATTGATGTTGCTGTTGCCTCAAGATCACCAACATCTGATATTGCAAATACATTTCTTGATAAACTGGGGATAAAATCAATGTTTGTAGCTAAGGTTAGCTGGAGTCCAAGTATTTTATGTTATATTGTACTTAATTTCATTTACATTGCTGACATGAGATTGTCAATTTGATAGTCTTAAAAAGTCTAGGAGCATGCCATTAACTTTTGGCTTGATCGTGGAATCATTGAGAAACAGGAATGTAGGAAGATGACATGAGAGACAACATATTTTCCAACTCTACAACTTGGTTACAAAATTCTAGGCAGTAATGTTGCAGGCCCTAATTAATGTTCTGGAGCATATAATTGGAGATTGTTTTTATTGAATTAGCAGTTGAGCAAGCATATGATTGTATGTTCTTACATGTATAAATATTCTCTTTGTTATCTTGGTAAGCACTCCCTATGAACCGATAAGACTTTTTCTGTCTTATGTTCCTGTAACTGGAGTACGCAAACTGTGATCCGATGTAAGCACAGTGGACTAGTGTAGGTGTTGAATTTTGTGAAAATCTTTGACCACCTATAACCTTCTTTCATACACCATATTTGTGTATGAAGAGGGTATCAGAATTTTCAAGGGTTGTCAACTTGATGTTCGCACATGCCTATTCCGTGGTGGAATGGTAATTTTTTTAAGATTTCCCACTTGTCTCTTAACAACTGAATTTTGCTTACCAATAATTGGTTTAACCAAAATGAGAAAAAAATGAAATGTTGTTTTCTTGATTTAAGGCCTTCAGGGAGCCTGGTTGCAGAACAGTAAATATTATGAGAAAACTATAGTAAAGAAAATTTTATGAAAATGGATTATGCTGTGTGTTCATCATTGTCCCCAAGAGCTGTTGTTCTGCATGTGGTTGTGTCAATTCCTCCTTTTGCTGAATCGTGATAGAACTGGGTAATTACATAAATAGAGTAATGCTCTTTTTGTTGAATAAAAAAAATTCATTAGTTGTTTTGCTAAAATTTAGATAGGATATCATCATAATAGTGATTTATCAGTAAATTGCTATTTTTTTCTGTACACAACACTGAATACTTGTCATATCACAGGAAATATTTTCGAGTTGGACTCATAAAATAGGTCATTTTTAGAGAATAAAACAGAGGACTAGTGTGCCTTATAATGCAATGCTCTTTTTTGATGATGACAATCGGAATATAGAAGCGATAATGTCTTCTTCCTGTTGCTCCTCTTAGTTTCTTTTGATTATCATACTTCCTTATATGTAATTATTGTATCTGAGCATTGCTTGTTGGAGAGAGTCGCATGCCTAAATTTTGAGGTATAGCGAGAAACTAAGCTTTGTTATCCTGCAAATTCGATTTTTTGAAGAATTTATACATATCTCAAGTCTCAAAAATGGGTGCAACAAGCGTGTTGGTGCAGAATGGAGTAAACCTTGGAGCTTTGAGGGAAGGACTTTCAAAGTTTTCTCAAAATTTAGCTTCAGTCGAGAGGAACAAGCAAAAATGGCTGAAATTTTCACAAAAACCAGGTTCATCAGAAAAAGACAAGAAATGATTTATTTTTTGTTATGAAAAAATGATATTGCATGCCATTTTAAGTCGGAGAAGATCATATTGTTTTTTGTGCTCGGGGAGCGCATACACATGAAATATTCCTTTAATCGCACTTATTAATGTGTGGATACAGCTACTGTTGTACTAACACTTATATCTGGATCAAAAATAGTTAAGATTTATATTTTGTGGCTCATAAGTTGCGTTTGGCATGTTGGTTGCTTGGGGCGAGATGGCAATTTTTATATTCTTCTTTCTCAACTGGTCAATGCATGAGAATTTGTGGTTCATTAACTTGTGTTATTTAATCCCTGATATGTGCTGAGTAAGGGACTATCTCTGAACTATCTACAATTTTGAATAGCTAGACATAGAAAGAGAGATTTGGAACATCATCTTCCAATTGTCCTAATTAAGATCCAGGAAGTGGTTCCTCATGATAGCTGTACCAAATTTGGGCACATCATCAGCAGCAGCAGCATGCGAAGGCTGATAACAGCCGTAATATATTTTAAGGTCGCTGGATTAACAACATGTTGTTTTGCTCAACAATAAAATCGTCAACTTGGCTCAAGTGAAATTTACAATAAAGGGATGGCCAAATAATAGGAGGAAAAACTCCCCCAATAAAAGAACGGAAACCCAAAAAAAAGGAAAAAAAAAAAAAAAAAAAGCACCGAACACCACAACTAGCGGTCCGTACATGTATTAAACATTATTTTACAAAAATACAGTGGGGACTTAGTTTTTATATGGTAGAGGAATATATGCTAAGCCTCCACTCTCTACTTTCCTACCCAGAGGATGAACGAGTCATGAAAGGCTTAACCACACCTATAACTTTGAAATCTTTTGAGAGAATACAAGATCTAATTACTAGCATGTATGTCTTGTTCATCTCAACATTGAAATGGTTTTCATTCTTAGCTGGTACACAAGCTGTCAATAACAAGCTCAGATCAGAAGGTACAACACGCAGTCTATGAGCTTACATACTTTGAGAGGGTGGTGTCTATTATTAGGGTCGCCAGTAATGAGTCACAGATTCTTGATTGCACCAATGGACACTTCTCTTGCTATCTTGGCTCCCCTTCCCTTGGCCATGTAAAGACCGACGCGATGCATCAGTTCCTGCCATGGAAGGATTTGGTCTTGGTCAGCACATAAACTTTAGGAAGCACTGTCAAACAGATAGCTCTCGAGGGAAAGAGAAGTTCAAGAGTATTTGCGAAACTAACAAGGAGGAAAACTGCCATGGAAGGAATTGGTCAACATATAATGCTTATGGAGCACTGGAGATTTGGATAGGTAGGCCTTGGGACGCAGAGAAGTTCTATCTGCTAATCTAAGGAATAAATTGGAGTGTAACCGCTATGTTTTCCGACAAGGGTCATATAGATCAAACTAAAGCTTGAATATGCTTCTGAATAAAAGCATCATGTCCTGATTATATCTGCGTTTGTAATTACCTGAGGATGAGCTAGTACGTCTTTGGTGTTTCCCGCCATAGAAGCTGGAAAATCAAAGGTGGCGCATCCCTGAGAGTACACCACCACTTCCTCCAGAGGTGTAAGAAAACCTCGGTTTTTAGCTGATAAAGTTGAGCAAACAAAATCCAGCACACAAATATCTGTGCATATACCTACGACCAATAGCTAAGCACAAATTGAATCAGTCAGATTAACGCAAGGCAAGAATTCACCTTCTATACATTAGGTTTTCAGTAAGTAGCATAATGGTGATGAGGACACTTTCTAACTTTGAATCAGGAAAACATACTTACAACTTGTATATTGTTGTTTTTAACCCAATCAACAAACACATTCGAACCATCTTCCTGAAATGAGCCTATATAACCATCGTAGCAATCCTTGCGCCTGATTGTTACATTTGGTTCCTTCTCTAGCCATCCTAAAGCTGCAAAAAACATTTAACCCCATGGGCACATTCAACTTGCTTGAAATTGTTTTGGCATGTTCAGGATCAATCTTTATTTTTAGTTATAAGGCTAACATGATATCAATTAAATTAAGGGAAATAGACATGACTATATCTTGATTCAATAACCATACCAGGAACCAAATTGGACTCATCAGTACCACTGATACAATGAGGGGGATAAGGGTGCTCAAGCCTGTCAGGATGGTGTGAATCAAGAAAGGCCAGAACTGGCCAGTTGTTATCACAGAAGGCTCTAGCTAGCTTTGCTGATTCATCAATCATTTGAGAAATCTGCCTGTTAGCTTCCCTTGGGGCCTGACAATGAAAAGAAACAAGTAAAACAAGATCGAACTGCATATAATCATATATGATAAGAGCCAGACTACCCTGAAATCTGGATATGTACACGGAAAAAAAAAAGCTTTGTTTTTCCCCCTTTTTGGTAGTTCTTAAAAAGAGTAGTTTGTAAAGGACGGATTAGGAGGTACCAGATTGCCAGCTCCAACAGTGCAGAACCCATTGATGATGTCTACAAGAACTAGACCGGCTTTAGCATCTTCACCTATAACCACTGATTCTTCGTGAACTGGGATTTCATTCTTTACCATGTCCAATGTCTGCAGTACCATCTTAACTTCAAAATAAACCAAAAATACCTCACAAAACTAAGTCTAGGCAACATGAAGATGAGGTTTAAAGGACAAATATATTTGTTTATATAGAGAGATGGATCCAATCATTTAGCACTATGTTGACTAGTCAAAAAATTAGCTACAGCTAAAAGGAAAATTTGGGACGGAAACTCTCTGTTGTCGTGATAAGGAATGCATCGTCACCCAAGATTTTTTTTTTGGGACATAATCGGGTAGTGCTTTGAAACATAGCCAGATACATCAACATAATTTTCATTATCAGAGTTGACTACAAGACTGTTTTGAAGTGAAATACCAAGGAGAAAACGCTGTCCACATGGTCCTGTCATGAAGTGACCAATATAAATAGTCTTGATAGTGACCTTTTACCTGTAATTGAACTTCGTTGCAGGGTTAAATCATATTAACAGCAGAATTAAAAGAGTTTACACTACTATCTCTTTTTACCCTACTGGACTCGGTGAACTCATTAATCGAAAGAATGTCCTTTTTCTAGTTATCTGCTTTTTTCATTGTTCTTGTTGCATAAGATGATGGAAAGAGACAAGATGAGAACCTGTAAATTGAAGGGAAGGAACAGGAGCTTCATCTATTGTACTCCCGGAGCAGCAAGGATGTATGTTATGGTATGAGTTGAAAAAATAGTTTGTACTTTCTTGGTTATCAGCTGCACTGCCGGTAATGAAAAACAATGAACTCCCCTTTACAATTTACAGTTGCGCTGATATCAGCCCGCAGATAGTAACACAATTACGAAGGTAAAAAATACTACAGAAGCTAAAACAATATAATGATATTTCAAATGCTTAGCCACAGATGGTAAATATTAAACAATCAAAAAAGTTCAAGAATTGCAATTCTAAAACTTTTCCTTTTCGGTCTTATAAGGAAAAGACAAAAATTCATCAGAAAGAAATTAGTAGCCGTTACAAGACACGTTCCTACGCTTGAAAAGAAATTGATCAGCCCAAGTTCACTCCCTCTCTCTCTCTTTACAAACTTGTTGAATAGAAGACGAACAATATTACATATTGCAAGTAAGTGAGTTAATTACATTATGCCTTGGCTCCTTTGCTCTTTCCCAACTTCTTATCCATGCCTTTGCCACCATTATCTCCTCCTCGGCCTACCCCTATGCCTCCACCACCACCACCCTTCTTGTCCTTCTCTTTCCCCCTTATAGCTCCTCCTCTAGCTTCATTGCCAGCACCTTTCTTTGGATTCTTTTGGCTCTTCTTGCTCTCACTTTTTTTACCCCTTCCAATCCATGTTTCACCAGCAGTATCACCCCCTTCTATCCCATCTTTTCCACTCGTCTTTTTCACATTATTCTTGGACCCTTTCGCTCCTTCTCCATCATCATTCTTATCAGCCCCCTTTTGCCGATTCTTTCCCCTGGTGATCTTCTTCTCCTCGCCTCCATCCCATTCTGTCCTACTAGTACTACTCCCATAGCCACCAGATACATCCATATAATGCGAGTCAGCGGAAGGATGTGGATCATATACATCCGGCGCCCACGTCACCGCCTTATTCCCCTTGTTACGCTGCCCCTTACTAGTAGTAGCACTGGTAGTACTTCTCTTCTTCTTCATGGCAGACTTCAGATTATCCGCAGGTAGAAGTGTAGGCGGGGGATCATGCTTGGACGGTTCAATTATTTCTTCATCTTCCTCCTTGATACCATTGCCTCCAACTCCTTTGTACTTGAACTTGCCCCTCCTCTTGGATGACGACGACGACTTTTGTACTTCCCTACGGAAATTCTCCAAGAATATGTGCATGTACGGACATATACCAAATTGACATAGTACTCATCTTGCTCATGCGTCACCTCCTCCTCCTGTTCATCTTCATCTCCTTCGTCCTCGCGCAACAACTCTTTCAAATCCAAATCTTCCATTGATGGAATATTATGGAGTTTGGGGTAATCTGATTGAGGAGGAGATTCTGATCTTGATTGTTGTTTGGAAAAAAATAAATAAATAGAAAAAGAAAGAAAGTTGGAAGCCAGCGAGCAAGCGTTGCTGGAGAACGGAGAGAGGAGTTAAAAAAAATACTAAAAAAAAAAAAAAAAAAAAAAATGGGAGCTCCGCCTGAATAGAAGGAAGGAAGGAAGGAATTTCATGCAATACAGTAAACAGGGTGGGATACGATTTGGACGAAAGTCCATTCCAGCATGAATTTGATTTCCTAGTCAAATTCGGATTCCAAAATCCTTGTGTTTAAAAAAAAAAAATTTTTTTTTCTTAAAAAAAAAGGAAAGACTTAAATTTAAAAAAGAAAAGAAAAAGGAATTACCTTAATTACTTAAATTGAGTGTATTTTTTTTTTTTTAGTGTACCTTAATTGCTAATGTATATACATTATTATACATATATATAAAAAAACACATGCCAAATACGATAAACTCCAAGAATATTACCGCATCCTATCCAAAATCTATAAAGTCTTCTTCCTCTAAAACCTCAAGTCCCTAACATTGTTGTATTAGGTAGTAGAATGCAAGAACCCAATTACCACCACCACCAGCACCACTACTCCGCCACCGGCACTGCCGCCACTGTCGTCAGCGGTGGTGTGGCATCTTCAAAACGCTCAAACAAACCCCAGTTACCTCCACTCACAGTCCCACCTGGACACGTCTGCTTCCGACTCCTCTGCCACGCTTCTCGGGTCGGAGGAATCATTGGTAAGTCCGGCTCAATCATTCGGCAACTCCAGCAAGAAACCTCTGCTAAGATCCGGGTCGGAGACTCGCTCCCTAACTCGGATGACCACCGAGTCGTTGTCATCATAGGCAGGACGTCAATTGTTAAGAGAATTAGTTTCAGTGCTGACAACGGAGGAGATAGTACTGGTTTGAATGATTATGGTCATGCTGATGAAGTGGCTGTTACGGCGGCGCAGGAGGCGGTGGTGAGGGTGTTTGAGAGGGTGATAGAGGTGGCGGCTGAGAGTGGTGGTGACGGGTTGGCTGCGATGGCGGCGAGAGGAGGATTGGCGTCGTGCAGGCTATTGGTGGAGACGAGTCAAGTCGGCTCAGTGATAGGGAAAGGTGGGAAAGTCATCGAGAAGATTAAGAAGGATACTGGTTGTAAAATCAAGGTTTTGACTGCGGAAAAGTTACCATCAGATGAAATGGTTGAGGTAATTAATTAATTAAGGCTGTAAAAATCATGTACTAAGTACATTTTGATATGCATTTTAAGTTTATCTAATGTGTGGTATGTTGTCCATCAATGTAGATTGAATACGGGTAGTTCTGGATTGTTTTTTTGTGAAAGACTAGACTATTTTGCTGTGTCTTGATGGATTAACATTTTATTTGCGCGGTTCAATAGATGAATTGTATAGTTGGAGTATTATGCATTGTTTGTGTTCTTTGTTTTTACTGAGTTTGAGTAACTTTGATGCATGTTTGAATGCTATAATGCGTGCACAGGTTTAGTCAATATAGAGCTTATAGGAGTAATGTTAAATAAGAATGATTCTGTTCTTGATTGGTTTGACTTGAAAGATTGAATTTTGAAGTGCCATGATGGTTTAATTTTGTGTTTCGTGCCGTTTGCTAAATACGAACTATTATAGCTTATGCTTGGATTGAGTTGTATGTATAGTAACTACCACATGGGGAAAAAAATGATGATGCCTTGGCAATTGAATTTATTTTTGGTTAATGGCTTGCTGAATTTTGCATTTTTAATATTTGTTTTCTAAGGAAGTCATCTAATATGAGTTAGCTTGTGGACAGATTGAAGGTGATATAGTGGCTGTTAAGAGAGCACTTGTCGCTGTAACTCAGTGCCTGCAAGACTGTCTAGTAGCTCTTGCCAAATCAAGGATGATGGGAAGCAGACCATATGAAGGTGTACCTCAAGATAATTCACCTGATTTATGTACTATGCAGAGAGCTTTAGTTCTGCAATCTTCGGAAACAAGCTCCTCTGAACGTTCCTCAGGGGATTACCCATTGTGTGTGGAGGCTGACAGGGTTCTAGTTACGGAATCAAAACCACCTCAGCAAGAATCTGTTTTTAAAATTCTTTGTTTGAATGATAGAGTAGGGGGTGTGATTGGTAAAGGAGGTTCTATTATAAGGGAACTTCAAGCAGAGACTAAAGCTTCTATTAGCATTGGGCCTACCATTGCTGAATGTGATGAAAGATTGATAACTATTACTGCAATGGAGGTCTGTTTAGATTTTAGCTATCTTTGATTTTTGGCTGAATGGATTACAGTGACTGATTGTGGACAAAAAATTTATTTTCTTTTATTTCCTTCTTGTTAGAACCCAGATTCTCGACATTCACCTGCGCAAAATGCTGCAATACTTGTTTTTAGTCGGTGTACGGATACTGACACTGAAAAGGGGCTGGATTCAGGCTCAAGGGGCATTCCTGTTTGCGCAAGACTTATAATATCGTCAAGCCAAGTTGGTTGTTTGTTGGGTAAAGGAGGCGCAATAGTTTCAGAGATGAGGAAGGCAACTGGTGCAGCTATAAGAATTTTTGGGAGTGAGCACGTACCAAGATGTGCTTCAGAAAATGATGAAGTTGTACAGGTATGTGCATTTAAAAATTAACATCTGTCTAGCAGTGCAACTAAAGAATTTTTAGAAGAATACTTAAGTGAAGTCACATAAAACTCAATTATTAGTTTGCAATAGTAGAAGTATCAACTAAAATTATCATGCCATTTTCAGCAGAATGATCCTAAACATTTCAGTTAAGACATAATATGTGCTGTAAAATGTGGCAAAGATTTTTTTTTTTCCTTGACTATTTTAAGTGTTGAAAACATTTCTTTTTCTTCCGTGTAACACTAGAAGACGGGTAAGAATCAACAGCTTGTTGTGACAGCCTGGAATAGCAAGAAGAAGAGTTTACTGCAGTGGCTATGATCTAGGTTTAGCAATCTTGATGAAATTTGTGTCAATACAAGTTTATTTGGTATTTACATCTGCAGATAATTTGGATTCGAAATTGGATCACAAAAAATATAGGATAGACAGCAGTTCATTCTCTGCGACAGGAAGTGGATGGATGAAACTCATATCCATGTTCTATATATGCTAGCCTGCTCAGTCAATGCTAAGCTTTTGTCTCCTGTATTTAAGAATATGTAAAATCTGCATCAGATCCTACGGTAAAAATCTCTAAGTTTGCTGGATTATTGATTTTTTCTGTCATAGATGTTGTTTTTCTTTTCATACATGCCTTTTGGTCTTTTGGAAAGGTTGATTCATTATTCTCTTGAATTCTACGAAAAGGTTTTGATGCTTGGTTTTTGAAAGTGGAAAGTTTCTACTTGTTTTTATTATCAGTCGGTCAAAGTTTATATTGCTTGTTTAGAAGTTTTGGAATTTTACCACTCTGGTGTGACAGGATGGAACTAAAAAATCATTGTTCACCTTTTTGACAGATTACTGGTGAGTTTGTGAATGTACAAAATGCATTGTATCATGTCACCAGTAGGTTGCGAGATAATCTTTTCTCATCTAGAATACTGAATGGTGCTGGAAATAGGAGCAGTTCCTCTGTTGTAACTGAAACACTTCCCTTTGGGAGAGCAAGGGATCAGCCTATGCCTGGAACTTTTCCATCTGTCGGTGTCTCTAACAGTCACAGGCAGCACAATGCCTTGATGAGAAGTATGAATAATCTTAATTTTTCCCAAAATGTAAATCGGCCCTCATCACCAACTTTATGGACATTGGAGGTAAAATAAATTATTTCTTATTCTTAATATACCAGTAGTTCTATTCTTCTGTCGCTGCTGCTGCTATTATGTTGCTATTACAATTTGCACGTTTATCTTCCTCTTGTGTGGTGGGTTTTAATTACATATTTTTTTGTCTTTGTTATTGAATACATCTTCTAACTCTTTGGGTTGATTACAGACAGTGCCAGGAGTAGATCAAAGGAGTCTAGTTGATGGCAGAGGATTGACTTCAACCAAAGGTGGTGTGGAACTTGGCAGGTTTGTACTGCAACCTGTTTGGAGAATAGTCAATCTTTATATGCCTTTGCCTAACTCATTGGGCCAAGCTTAGTTTTTTTTCATGTTCTTTAGGCTCTCTTGTAACGCTTCATATGACATTAGGAAATTTGGTGCAGTAACAAATCAAAATTCTAGAGTAAGCTTGAAGTTACTGTATTGATCCACATGCTTGCAATCTGTCAATGGGATTTAGTGCCTGGTGGTATTTTGAGACAGTAGGAACGGCTTGATAACATTTCAAGTATCGTGTACTCCTACTTTGTCTTTAGTATTCTTCTGTAGTTTATGCAGACGTTGATAATTTAGTGTAACCTTTTGGGTACCTTATAACACCTACTTTAGTTTCCTAAATATTTTTCTGCAGTTGATGCTCAAATGTATGCTAGAGAATACATCGATTATCTAATATTATATGTGATGCCAAAATGTATGCTAGAGAATACATCAGTTATAATATTATACAAGATTGGGTACTCTTTATAGATGAACTTACTGGATGAGATTGAAATTGTCATTAGTTGATTGGGTGCTTGTTATAGATGAATTTACTCGATGTTCTCATGCTCATTAGTTGAAATTGTATCATTTTCATAATTAATCTCCACATCATCCAATCAACGTGATTTCCTGAGCTTAAATCAACTATCTACAGGACCCATTCAAGCAGTCCGGATATGTAGTTTGGGAAAATGTCTAAATTATTGCTATTTTATTTGTATTCGTCAGCTATTTATATTTCTTTTTATGTGTTCACAGTGGCAACAAGTCTGCTTTTGTGACAAATACCACTGTGGAGATTGTAGTTCCCAAGGATGTTATTGGCTCAGTTTATGGAGATAATGGTAGCAATTTGGTTCGTTTAAGACAGGTGGGAGTTACTTTTCTACTGCTCTAAAACTAATGAAGCTCCAAAGCTAGGTGCTATGCATCTCAAATGAATAATGCCTCATCTCTCCTGTACTTTCCTCTGTTCATTACATAATTCCTGCGTCATTCTGTCTTTTGTTTCTGCTGGAAAAATTAGTATTAGATACCTCTTCCGAAGGTTTACATCCCGTATCCATCCTATATGTCATCCTAACTTTGAGGATTTATTGGCTATTGATTAGTAATTTAAACATTCATTCTTGATTCTACCCATTAGCTGAACTAGGAAGATAGTTTTAAAGGTCGTTTTTAGCTTTTACAGACTCAAAGAAGAGCAGTTGATGTATTACTCAGGAATGGTGCCCTTAAAATTTTTTATGGTGAGTTGGGAAACATGAAGATGTAAGACAGCATGGAATCATGCGCTCATTGATGATATGTTACGACTTGATGGAGAATATGACCTTTGAAAGAAGTAATTTTAATGATTTGCATTTTAGGGGATACAAGAGGTTAAATAATAAGTAGAAGCTATGGATTTGATGATGGACTTTTTCATTTTTGATGATAAAGTTTTAGGCTTCTCTGTATAAAACCATGTTATTATGCAACAAAGAAGAGTTATTTTTATCTCCAATTTATGTATTTGAATGATTCTTAGATATGCTTCACTCCCTCTCACTCTATGTATACACCCAAACAGACCAGAAATATCCATTAGGCATTGAGGTTTGGACAATCATATATAATTCAGATCCCAACTCTGTAATTTCCTTCTTTTTGGTAGCTGCTGCTTTTTTTTATCTTTTTCTTTTGAGTTCTTGGGCAGTGTAGCTTTTACCTTGTTTGCTCATTATTCATTCCACACACAAATGCATTTGTACAGTGTACTCATACCACTTTGAATTTCAGTTTTCTCTTTTACAATACACAACTGATCAGAGTATTTGTTGGTCATCGTATTGATATTTTCCTTTTCCTGGTGCCTCTTTTGTTAGATTTCGGGTGCAAATGTTGTAGTGCATGAGCCACGCCCGGGAACAACTGACAGGACGGTTGTCATATCTGGGTCTCCAGATGAAACACAAGCAGCACAGAGCCTCCTCCATGCATTCATAATTGCAGGGTCATCATGACAAGATCAATCTCCTTGGTGACAGATTTCTTGTCGGGGAGGAGGGTATATAGCCTCAGGCTTTTCCCTGTTATGCTCCAATTTTGTATATTACTGCAATTTCTTTGATGGCCTACATTCTTGATGAGGAAAGAAAATGCCCTATCAATTTCAAGAAAACAGTTTTGGGCACGTAGCTTCGTTTAGTTGACGATGTATTTTGGTAGCATATAAATGGTCATCTTCTCAAACACTAAGTGGCAGTGACTAGGGCAAAAACCCATGCTTTGAATTGAAATGTAAGATGTTTTGTTAGGCTAATTTAGTATTCAAATGCATGTGCAAAAAAAGATGGATCAATCCGTCTGATTGTGTAGGTACATTGCCATGTATGCTTAAGTTTTGTGTACAAGAATTTCAGGCTGTCATCAGAAGCTGGTCAAGGACCAAACACTATTAGATTCCTGAATAGAGCTTCCATCATGTCTCATCCGCCCGTGTATAAGAAACTAGTTTCTCAATTTGTCAAATACGAATCTCAATCTTATCAAATACGAAAGTGAATAACAAAATTATAACCTAAAATGGTAATTTTTTTCAGTCAATCTTTCACTAGCGCCCATGCTGAACAACACAATGATCAATGCATGAGATGATATACAGAAAGAAACGTACACACACAGATGTGTAATATATCACATATAAAGCAAATCCACCCAAATGCCAGCGTTGGAATGGTATGGCAGAATCATCAACTCCTCATGACAGCGTCAGCTGATGTTGTTGCTGGTGTTGGTTTCAGAACTATTTCCACGTTATCATGAACCCCTTGCAACAGTAATTCACCCTCATATGTCAAAACCTTGCATTTCTTTGCCGCTCTCAACGTTCCAACAAGTGCTTCAAAGATGTTTGCACATCTATCGTCGTTAAATAGCACGCCAAATGTGACCTTCAAGATTAAAAACGCTATAAATTAAGAATCTCCAGATAAAAGATATAATCCAAAAGGTAAACATAAGAGGGATTGTAGAAAAATTTATCACGCAAAACCTTGCAATTTGAACCGCTTATCTACGTATATGACGTTAAGGAGGGGAGAAATAGTTGCCATAGATGAGTTAACCCCTTTAATATTTGGATGCAGAAGGCTATTAATAGATATACGGTAGAAAAGTTTCAGTTCCAGCGATCTCCAAAAAGACAAAAGTAACTAAATATTCAAATGGATAGCTATACCAATAAATCGGATATGGTGTACGAAATACTGATTTAACTATAGAATTTACTTGGAAACCTTGATCACAGGTCAGGTCAAATGCCACATCTAATTGGAGTAAATTGTCAAGAGACAAAAACGAAGCATACTAATAAAGAGTTATTACAAATGAACTACTTCCCCTTCTTTGAAGGACAGAGAGGAAACAGAGTTAGAGATTTTGCAACCAATCCAGGCAACTAATTAATGATTTTGTAGAGATGAAGCAAAAAAAAAAAAAAAAGACAAAATGATCTTAATTTGAATTAAGGGTAACTTCAAGGAATAATTTCCATTCTTCAATAATTCTCTCTTTTCCTTCCACCATCTTTCCTGCTTGAAGCAGTCTTGGCTTAGTGGGTAGATAGCTAGGTAACATGCAAGCACTGGAGGATTTTAATAATGATGTTCTTTATATGATTCAGTGCTGAACATAACCATTTCAAAAGCAGCCCATATATAATCTTCCATTAACTCAAGATATCTCGTGGTACAAAGTTTACAACAAAAAAGGTCACCATAAAGCATGAAACCCTGTGCTACTATTTTTTATGCCGATCATAATTCATAAACAGCCAATATATTCCCAAATTGGGGGCTTTCTCAGCTGTTCCAGTCACAACTGATTTTCAAATAGATCATGATTATTTCGCTTAGTTCTTTATGATAGGAAAGTGTCCTAATACTGATCGTCAAATTACTCTTAAATGTTTAATCTAAGCAAAACAGATAATTATGTAAATCATCAATACACCATTTGTATTTGGTAAACAAGTGCATGAAAGACTAAAAGGGAAAAACTTCCAGGCATTATCCTATGGCAACTCCCAAGCATTTACAAACACACAACCTTTTAATACTAGAAGAGATCACATATCTGTGTTCTAAACCATGGAAAACAATTTAATCTCTGCCTGTTATGCATCTTCCTATACTTGATTAAACCACAATTGCAACATAGCACAAGACTACCAACCAGTTCTACTAATTCCTGAATTCAAGCTTAGCTGAAGACAACTATAGGTAAGAATGGACCAAATTAATATGTAGAACATGAAGCCTTGAACCATTCATAAATAAGAAACAATAGTTTTTCGTTTAGTTCAATGGTTTTAAACAAATGCCACTTTTATGCCTTTTTTAGATATATCAAGAAAACTAAAAAACGATCATATCATACCCTTAACACTTGAAAATGACACCCGATTTTGCACCATACATGATAAAGTTAAAGCCCAAAAAATCAGAGAACATCAATTGCAACGATCAGGTATTGATGATAATGTCAAATTAAAGAATATTTATCTCACGATATTAAATTTCTAGTTCCATAGCCTATGACCTGCAAGGCCAGCTAACGTCTGATACCAGTTAATGCAAAATGCAATGTGCAACAGAGCAAAGATCAAACATCGAACAACCCATCAGCTGCATTTGTCTCAGCAGCAACACAGATCCCTCAAAATGAAATTCTAACAAGAAAATGATCAGATTTTTATCAGAGCCCACCTCATAAAAGATCAAAACAATCTGCTCTAACGTGGCATCATGTAAAAAGAAGAGATCTTTTACCTTAAAGGAGCCGTCATCTTGGGGTTTGCCCAGTCTTTTGATTTCCTCTTTAAGTCTTTCAACCTCTTCTTCAACATTCATTGTTTTCACTTGGACTGGAACAACGGATCTACTTTAAAAATTCATGATTTATACCCTCCCTAGATACTTTTCCCCGGTGGTATTTAGATTTTTCTCTCAACTACTTGCAAGGATACGAAGAGAGTTGGGAAGAGAAAAGGAGAGTCCAGCCTATGTCCCCAGGCAGGGGAAATATTTAGATAGACTCGTTCCACGGAATAGTTTCGTGGACCCTTGATTCACGGAATAGTTTTGTGGACCCTTGATTCAGAAGCAATCACATTATTCACACGGTGAGTGATGAGTGATGTGACTGCTTCACAGAACTATTCCGTATACCGGGTCCATCTAAATATTTTTCGCAGGCAGTATATTAACAATTTCGGTTACTAATATAGTAAAAACATCATGTAATAATCAGAAGATGTCTGATCAAGCTTTCCACGCATTAGTTGATTGCAAACTACAAAGTGTTAATTTTAGGGTTAATTACTCCATTGGTCCCTAAACTATTTCATGAGTGTCAGTTTAGTCCCTCAACTTTTAATTGTGTCTATTTAGTCCCTTAACTTTTATATTTGTGTTTAATTAGTCCTCAATACCGATTAATGACAAAATTGCCCTTCTACTTTTATGACCTTTACTTTTTATCTTCTTTCTTATATATATATATATTTTAATTTATCCTTTCTCCACATTTACTATTCTTGTCCACGTCATCATAAATCTAATTGCATATTAGCTTCTTTTCTTTTTTTCAAGTTTATATTGATTGGTTCACTTGATAAGTTTAGAATTTTTTTTATTCTCTTGAGATTTTTTTTTTTTGGAGGAAATTCTCTTGAGATCTCTAAGGACAAATAAAAGAAAAAAAGTCAAGAAAATGATTAAAAAGAACTATGAAAAACACTCTAAATTTTTCAGATAAATCAATCAATATAAACTTGCGAATAAAGAAGGTAATGTTTGGTTTAGTTTTTTGAGAACATGAATAAAGATAGGGGAAGAGTTGAAGGAATAAATAAAAAAATATAAGAAAACAAAGATATGATATGATATAAATAGAAGGGCAATTTTGCCATTTATTGGTATTGGGGACCAATTAAACACTAACATAGAAGTTGAGGGACCAAATAGACACAAATAAAAGTTTGGGGACTAAATTGACACTCAATAAATAGTTTGAGGACTATTGGAGTGATTAACCCTAATTTTTTAAAAATGTAAATTTCTTAATCGAGTTGATGACCTAAACACAGAGAGAAAATGAATATATGTACAAAATGTATGCTATTTTGTTCCTTAAACATTAATTGCAAAAGTCCATTTGAATACTATTTACTTTGCCATCCAAAGTATTTTCAAAATCCCACATCGCCATCCAAAGTAATATATGCTTCTAATTGCCATCTAAAGTATTTTTAAAATTTCACATTGCCATCTAAAGTAATCTTTGTTTCTAATTGCTATATAAAGTAAAACAAATTGTTCAATTTGCCATCTTAAGAGGATTTAGTTTGTGAATTTAAGTTCTTGTTGAAATATAAAATTACATAAATAGCAAATTTTACCATCTTATTTAATTTTATTTGTAATTGCCATATAAAGTATGGAAATGGTAAATTTTATTATTTTTTCTCTTAAAACATAAAAGACCTTGTAATTAAGTATTTAATAACTTTTTTAATTTAATTCATAAAAATTTTTTAGTTCATTTTATTTTATTTATTAGCATAACTACTAAAATATTTCTAAAATATACAAATACATTTTTATCAAAATTTTGAGCTGGTTCGAGTTTGGCCCAAAACACATTTGAATAGCCATTTTGCATATCTTATTATTTTCCTAGCTTACAATTTATTCTCTTATAATGTGTGACTGCTAATTTAGAATTATTTGGAATAACAGATAAAAATAGAAAATTGAATTATTTTTCATATAGGAAATACCTTATAGTTGTGTATTATTTTTTTTTCAATTTTTTTAGGCATAATTGTTTTTTCTATTTTTTTGGGACAATTGTTTTATTTTGTTATATTGTAGATAGAAATAAAATAAAATTACGACAGTAAATTTTTTTATTTATTTAGGAGTCGTTTGGTTCAAATTTCTCAATCACTATCACTATGGGTATCATTAACCCTACTATGAGTATGGGTTTTGATGATTCCCCCCAATATGTTTGGTTTAATAATGGAATAGCTATTATTATAAAAATATTTGTTTGGTATACTGGAATGACTTTCAAGCAAATTTTAAAATTTTTATTTATGATATACATATTTTTTAGATTTCTTATTTTGTATATTTTTAAAGAAATTTTTTAAAAAGATTTCTTCAATTTTAAATATTGCCATGCTCTAATTTGAGTTTTATGCAAATGATAATCTTAAAAAAAAGTCATTATTATTGTATTAACAGAGAGTACTATATATCTTTGATTTTTAATTTATTTTTTTATAAAAATTATTGAATGTAAAAAAATTATTAAAAAGAATTTTTATAAAAAAATTTATAAAGTACTAATAAAAAATATTCAAAATCAAAAGACGAGAGAGAGAGAGAGAGAGAGAGAGAGAGAGAGAGAGAGAGAGAGAGAGAGAGAGAGAGAGAGAGAGAGAGAGTATATTGAGAGTGGGTAACTCAAAAGATATGTATTTTTCTAGTGAGTGTATTTTTGCCTTTAATCATAAGAGTTAATGAGTTTGATAGACTAATATTTTGGAAAAAATTATTAACACCCCAATTAATTACTATCATTCCGATTAAATGATAGTGATAGTTATTTAGGGAGCACTTGGCTAGATGTCGGAATCAGAATCGGAATCGGAATCAGAATCATTCACCTTTGAAAACTTTATGGCCTTAAATCATCTAATTTTATTGATCAACAAATAAATGATGATATCTACTAATAGTTTATTACAACAAAATAATTGATAAATAAAAAAGAAGTCAAAATTGCAAAATTTTTAGAAATGATTCCGATTCCCTCCAATTTAGTCAGGAATGGAGAATTTCTAAATTTTTAGAAATGATTCCGATTCTCTAATTCCTATTCCTTCCAACCAAGCATTTTATAAGAGATTCATTCCGATTCCCGATTCACATTCCCATGAACCAAGCAGCTCATTAACAAACATCAACAATGGATATCATTACTCGTGATACACATTCCCTTCGTTGAGTCTCCTAAACCAAACACCCCCTTAATTTTTTATTTTAACTAGAAACTAAATTCACTTAAGATGGCAAATTGAGAAATTTGTTTGATTTTAGATGGCAATTAGAAATAAAGGTTACTTTAGATGGCAATGTGGATTTTTGAAAATACTTTAGATGGGCAATTGAAAACAATTATTACTTTAGATGGCAATGTAGAATTTTGAAAATACTTTAGATGGTAAAGTGAATTTTGCCCAGCATAAATATATGTACAAAATGTGTTATTTTGTTTTTTAAACATTCATTGCAAAAATTCATTTGAACTACTAGTTTTCTATTTTTTTTTTTTTGGATGACGTTATTTGTAACGTCTCGTTATCATTACTGTCACAAAAATACTTAAATTTTGTTCGAAATTATCAAATATCAATAAAATGCATCATTTTTCACAAAAATTTGTAACTTCTTTTGGCAAATTTTTCACAGCCCTATTTTCCTATTTTTGTACCTTTTACCGACGTGCCCCGATTTCCACCCCTTTTTTTTTTAATTTTTCCCTCCACCAAAAAAAAAAAAAGAATTAGTATTAATAATTGAGAAAAAGTAGGAGTGTGTGATAATGGGGAGAGATAAATCGGGAAAGCTTTTCCGTACGGAACCGAACAGAGAGAGATCATGAACAACGTACAACACCAACAGCATCATCATCACCATCACCAAAGACAGCCCGGGCCCCACCACCACCACAACCACCTCGAAGATGAAGAAGACGACGACGTTTCTGCTGGCGGAGGAGGAGGAGGTAGAGAAGATTCCATAGACAATCCTCATCCTCACTCTCAGATCCGGTACGACAACGCTCACTCCCATTCTCACGCGCTCCACAACGGCGGTGGGGCTTCCGCCGTCAATGGCGTTGAGGGTGTGGGCCACCATGGTGGTTTGTATGTCCCGGGCTCCGAAATTTCTCCGGCTCCAGCTGTTGGAGGTGGGTCCGACCAGCTTACGCTGTCGTTTCAGGGAGAAGTCTATGTTTTCGACTCTGTTTCTCCTGAAAAAGTAGGTACTACGTACTCTCTGCTTTTTAATTAGTAGTAATACATTAATTGGTTTCGTAAAGGCAATGAAAATGTTCAATTTTATTGGTAAATAGATTTTGCTATGTTATTCAAGAAACTTTGTTTTCTTGAAAAAAGAGAGAAGGGTTTTCTTCTTCCACCGAAGTGGTGTTTCTATGCTTTTGTTTGAAGGCTTAAAAGTGCTTTTTGGGTCTGTAAAATGGGTTTCATTTTAGTGGATTAGTGAATTATGTGTTTTAGGGAGTAAAGTGCTCATCTTGCTTGAAAATGGGCTCGAATTTACTGGACTAATGACGTTGAGTTCCGAATTTAGGTTTTCCCTGTCCATTCTTGATCGGGTAGGGTAAGTTGTTGCTAGTTTAAGGGCACGTTGCTCTTTGGGTTTCCTTGAATATAATTTCTTTTTTGTCGGTTATCTAAAATTATCTGATCTATGGGTCTTGTTAGCCTAGATGTCAAGTTTTATAGTGCATCTGACACTTCTGTGACATGCATTTTATTGCATAGTATAGCCGAGTGTACGGTCCGGTTAAGATTTGTGTTATGGAAAAAGGAGGATACTGTGGGATTCAATTTTTTTTTTTTTTTGTGATTGGCTTTCAGGTTCAAGCAGTGTTGTTACTCTTGGGGGGATATGAAGTACCTACTGGCATTCCCACTGTTGGCGTGGCTCCTCAAATTCCTAGGGTATTCACCATATTGTTTGTTACATACATTTATTTTCTTTGCTTATAATATATGTAAGCTTTTATTGTCTTTCTGCAACTCGTAGGATTTGAGTGACTTACCTGGGAGATCAAGTCAGCCCCAAAGAGCTGCCTCTTTGAATCGGTTTAGAGAAAAAAGAAAAGAGCGATGTTTTGATAAGAAGATTCGTTATACTGTGCGGAAGGAAGTTGCACTGAGGTACCATACATGTCTTGTTGAGTATGTTTCTTAAGGCAATATCACATTGAAAATAGAGAATTGATGGGTGACTCATGGTAACAATCTGTGGCTTATAGAGTTGAAAAAATGCATATGATCATTTAATGTGCCTGTGTACTATCAGCTCCAACGTGTAAGCGGCTAGGTCATGGGACTGGGTAGCTATGCATGTTGGTGACCTAAGGCAAAGAAGATTCAGCATGTCAAATTTGATAAGTAAATAGTTAGACAATAGTAACCAAAATTATGTGGATGACAAAATTCATAAAGTCTTCATCAGGAGTAACAATGCAATTGAATTTCATAGAATCAGTGGAAACACTCACACACTATTTAATTTCTTACTTTTCCTGCCATTGAAGAAGAAGAGTTCTATTCTCTTTGATGTTGCTTTGTTTTGATGAAATGCTACCTCGTTGATTGGAAACATTCAGAGATGATCAAAGTTTAGAAAGAGTTGGCAAAACCTTACCCTGATTCTTTATGTACATCTGCATGAAAATTGAGTTCCAATAGACTAAATAATGGGGAGGTGATTATTCGATAAATGGGTGTATGATGAAGTGTGGAAGCAAATATTTCTTGTAGAGTTTCTTCTTGACATCACTTTTTGGGATCTTGTTTTTTCTGCTGTTAAGTATGAGGTCTCTTAAATTTGCATTCTTCTCAGGATGCAGAGAAAGAAGGGTCAATTTACATCTTCGAAGTCAGTTTCAGAGGAAGTTGGATCATCTTCTTCAGAGTACAATGCAATGTCTGCCCAAGAAGAGCTGGAAACTTCGTGAGTATTGTGTCACACTTTTTTTTTTTTTTTTAAGTCTAGTACTGCATCATTCACTCTCTCTTTCTCTCTCACCCACACAGCACACTTTTCCACTCTAGCCCTATTATGTGCCCTCTGTTCAAGTATGTAGTTCATAGCCTGATTACTCAATTGAATTATTGCTTTGCTGACTCGGAGTCCTACTGAGATATTCAGTATTTTTCCATGAAACTGTTTTAAGTTTTAATCAAATGCTCGGTTCCTTGATTTAACAGATGTAGACATTGTGGAATTAGTTCTAAATCTACTCCAATGATGCGCCGTGGACCAGCCGGCCCCAGGACACTATGCAATGCTTGTGGACTCAAATGGGCCAACAAGGTTTGTGAACTTTTGAAGCCTTGCTTGTTAAATTTTGATTGTATGATTGTGGAAAGCTATACCAACCCTGTAATTTTTCCTCATTTTCTACATTAAGATACTTTGTGGATTATAAGGGCCCCTAGCTGCACTTTTTCCTTTGCTTTCTTGGATTAGCCACAAGGAACTTGTGATCATTTACGTGCTTCATATCATTTTGCATTCTGATGCTGAATGTTGACACTGTTAACTTTATGGAATCCCTACTTGCTATATAAATTCCTTACCGTGTAACCATCAGAAACAACAAATATTCATGAGTTCTGAAGAGAGCTTGTTACATCCTGAAATTGCATTTCAGTCATTGGTAGGTAATCTTTAGATAACACCACCTCATTTTTGAGCTTTTAGGTCTGAGTCGTCGTGTGTTGAGATATACAGTTTGAGGCAATTGTTATGCTTGTATCATGTGTAAAAGGTATCATGTGAGATATTTTATTGTATGGATTTGATTCTATTGATCAAATTATTTGAATTATTCATTTTCCTGAATATCCCTTCCTTTTGATGAAAATATATTGCAAGTGGTATGTTCATTTCTTTTTTCTGTATTTTATCTCTATTTTATTGTTTGTCCTTTTCATGTTCCTTTGGCTTTGAGATTGATATTCTTCAAAGTTTCACAATCTACTTTCCTGTGCCATGACAGCCAAAAACAGTTCAAAAAAAGCCCTGTCGGAGTTCAAACCATTAGCAGTTTTTGGTTTTTGTCAAAATGCAACTAGTTATCTAAGCATTCTCATTTCTCCCTTAGTTATCCACTCGCATCATATTCTTATGAGATTTCATTATAAGCTTGGAATATCTTTGCATGCTTGTGATCCATAACCATTTCTCTTATACTATGTTATCTTTTGAAAAGCCACAGTACCGCTTCAAAGGTTCTTATACCCGCAGCTTGTGTTGTGCAGGGAATTCTGAGGGACCTTTCTAAAGTTCCTACTGCTGGAATCCAGGATTCGATTGTGAAGGCTGCTGAACAGGTTGGTGTTCCCACAAACAACGAAATCTTTTGTGCCTTTAAAAGCTAGCTAATCTTGTTTCCTTGACTACGCATCTCCTTTTCCTCATTGTTTAAAAAAAGTGGTATTTTACTTGAGAATGTTCATGTAACTAATTTGTTTATTTGTTCACCTGCTTCAGAGCAATGGTGAAGCCAATGACTCCGATGCAGTGACTGCTCCTCTTGATATGATAACTTCTTCTAACGGTGACAGCTCAGCTCTGACTGTTGAACAGTGAGCATCCTCGTAGTCACCGGAAAGAATTGTACCAATTGCAATTGAATTAAGGTGTGTAATAATGCAGAAAGTTTTTGCTTAGTTGTAGCTTAATATACTTGCACAAATTGTACATATTGTATAACGAGGACAAACATATTGAATGTTTCATATTTTTTCCCCTTTTTAGATTTTACATTATGTATAGCTTGCATTATGCTTTTCCGTTGCTAATTGTGCATGAGAACAGATTCTAACCTTGACATGTTTCTTTTGGCATCTTACTTTCCTTGGTGTGAAAATTATGGATAGTTGTAATAACAGAGAAACTGCATAGTCAACATTTCAACAAAATAATGTAGAGGTGTATTCTTCAATATTTTATAGGGATCCAGCTAAACGGCCGTAGAGTAGTGGAGCTTAGCTTTCTTGGGGCGAGTCGCGGGGGAAACTTCTTTTGTTACTTCTCTTAAGAATAGTGATTCAGAAGAGAGCTAAGCGCTTGGCCACAACTTGACCTTTAGCCTTTAGCTATAACTACCAATCACAAAACAAACAAAAAGGGTCTAGTTGAGTGGACCGAAAACGAATGTTCTATCTTTGTGTTCATTAAAATTTTTACTTGCACCCCAAATAAAATAAAAAAACTAAAAAACAAAACTCGGGATTCTGTTGGCGCATTTACGATGACTAACACCAAGTACTTTGTCTTTCAAATGACAAATCCTTAGTAGGAATTCTATCAAGCCATATCAGCAGGTAAATATGTACATCAAGACAGAGATACATGTTTCCCAGGCCAAAAAGCAAAAGCATATACTATACACAAGCCTCTAAAACGATTATTAAAAGTACATCCAAGAACTAGCTCTACCGTGATCGTGAAAAAACATGAGGTGGGGGTAACAAAAATGCAGAACCTGAGTAAATAAACTAAATACACTTCCATACAGTTAGGCAATTGTCGGAAACAAAAAGGTTGCCACTGCTAGCAAAGATGGAAGCAGTGGCTCCTTTTATTTTAGACCCTTTTCTGTTGGAGCTTTTGATAGCATTGCACTTGCAACAAACTTATATAAGGAAAGAAAATGAAAAAATAGATGGGTAGGCAAAAATAATGGTCAACCTTACTACCATTAACTCTTTCTTCTTAAAAGAATACTCTCCACCAGATCAAAGGTTAAGATCCAAGCTACCTTCCAATCCACTGAAGAGTGATAAAATGTCTTTCCAAGCGTTTCCAGTCAGCCTATACATCAACCGTAGGTTAAAGATAATTTCGTCCACCTCCATTAGAGTCTGCATTGCCATAAAATAGAGGATGAAGCTCTCCAGAATGAGATGACTTGCGGGATTTGGGATTCTTTGGAGAAGCAGTGTAGGAATCAGTTGAACCACTGCTGGTGGGGTAGAAGGATGATGATGGAAGCCCATGGATTTTGGGGAGACCAGTGGTGTCTGTACTCAAGCTGTACCCCCTTTCAACTGTATCAGCTTCGAGAGGCAATTCATCCAATACCTACATAAAAAGGAAATTGACCCATAGATGTTACAAGTTCCATTTACAAAAGTTTTCAATGAGTTTTTCCATCTGCATTTAGTTAGATTGTTTGCCTAGCAACACAAAACACTCCCCTAGCAATGAAATTAGTAAAACAATTGTGAAAAATATAGCCACACAAAATTGCTGCAAACTAGATTTCTGACATGCAACTGATAAACCAGAGAAAGCATGTGTAGCAGATCATTGGAGATAATGGGCACTAATGGTAGACGAGTGGGAATTGGGAGGGATTGATACAGGACTTTCAATTCGGGGATCAAGCCCATTTACTAAGAAATAAAACAGCAAAAAGAGATGGATAATGAACAGTAAAAGAAAGCCCAACCAGACCAAATATAGAGGGCACGGATAGAGCAGATAATGGGCTTTGGAGCTTTTACCACTCGTAATGACAGGATATTGATTTGGAAGGACTTTGCCAAAAAGGTTCACGAGAAGACAACCACGAAAATTCAGAGAATCTATACTTAGTCAAGCTGATCCAAAAAATTATATGCTATCAGCATTCATGCATGAGGTGGAAACATAAAAATATATCTACAAACCCAATATTAAATAGCTTTAAAGTAGACTCAAAGTTAAGATGTTCTTCATTTGAACTCCAGGCAATCAAAGAATTCAAGAACTCACTCTGAAAGCTTGTTGAAGAACACGAAGCGTCTCTCGAGCACGTTTCCTCTTCAAAGCTATCTCATCTGGTTCCTGCAACATCTCTTCAAACAAGTTGTCTCTGCCACAAATTACATCAGCATGCTCCCAGTCAATGTACTGACGGATAATTAACCAGACATAAAACTTGAAGACCCAAAACCACCATGAGGCACCTAATTTACAACTTCTTGAAGAACTTGAGATCAAATAGACCATTATGAGTAGAAAAATTACTTATATTTTACCTGTAAAGCTTTTTGATGAACACATTGTGCAGCTCTCGCTTGGTGTGGTTTACCTAGGTCGATGATTAACAAATAGCATCAATAATTAATACAACCAGCCACATTTAATTTCTTTTAAACAGAACTCAAAAGAAGAGAAGAAAAAAACTGGAAGTATTTATAGGATAATGATTTATATACTCCACTTAGACTAATATATAATAACTTACAACACTTCATACAAAAAAAAATAAGCCCAATTAATCACTGTTTGGTCTGAAAAATATGAAGTGGAACGTATAAATCAAAAAGTGTTGTGTTAACAAATCATTTTCCTATTTATATTGTTTCCAAAACTGAGGGCAAAGCTGCAAGCAACAGAACAATTTAGCAGCGAGCAACTAGTTCCCCAAATGGAATCCTCCCAGGTCTTCCAAGTCATAAGTTGCAATTTTACTTCATACCTTTTTTCTTAGTCATATATTATCATTCTTTGTCAAAAAACTCTAAAACTCAAATTTATTTTAAACTACTAAGGTACCAGTGGGATACACTACAAATTAATGACCAATCAAAAACATGGATTGCCACAGTAAAAGAAGACCCCAATGAAGGTGTTCCAATAACGATATGCGAAGAGGCAAGACAGATTGATATGCGAAAAGACAGACAGACAGACACACATACACATAGAGAGTGAGAGATAAGAAGGGGTATAGCTATTTTGAGGCTTCATATATTGACCACATAAGGTGACATTTTCAGGGGGGTGGTGGTAGAGCTGGCTTTGAGACTTCATACAATAACCGATGTCAATTGATATTTCAGGATGCCGGTGGACTTAAGTTGAAGACAACAGACAGATAGATTATTTGTATTGCATTGGTTCTGTAAGAGCATAATACATTATCAAAGCAACATTGAAGGATTTAAATTTCTCATCTCGAAGAATTGCATTCAACTTTCCAGTATGATGAAGAAGTTGCAATATCAAAAAAATATGTTTATTTACTTGTCAGGTTGAATACAGCATATTCAGAAGTATCAATAACCATAGTATAGTAAAATTCTAGGACTCCATTTGGTTGGTGATTTTCCAAACAATGATTGTACAGGCACGTTCCTTCAACAAGCTTTATATCTCACAAATACACTTAACTGAAATTGAAGCCGACATATTTTGTAAAAACTCTTCTAGAATATATCATCCAGATGAAGCCCCTACTATAGAAAAATCTAGTCCATACAGTATCTTCGGAGAAACAAAAGATCAGAATAAAAGTATGAACAACAATGATGGTATCAACAACTGCCACTTCAAAGTCAAGCATGTTTCTCAGCAGCTGCATAACATACTCAAATTTCATACAGCATCTCAACCATGAAAGCTTAGGCACTCGTATCTAAACACTGCAATCAGTGTAATACAAAACTGATGCAGTGAAAGTCATGGAGAATCATAAAGCAACTGAAAGAGATGCAAACCAAAAATGTTTACCAGAAAATGCATGATTGCTTTGGGTACACAATCTTCGATATTCTTTCTAACAATATCATAATATGACCTCAGCAACAGCTTTGTTACAGTAATCTCGATAGCCTCCTGATCTGAATGGGTTTCAGATGGCCTCAGCACTGTCGGTGGCTGAAAGAACAACGCTCAGAATATTATAACGAAATTATGTGCAAAGTCCAAAGAAAGCTCACAAAGCTAAATTCACAAGCGACTGGGAAAGAAGAATTCATGCAAAAACCTCTCTCAGATGAATCATTGAAAAGGCACGGTCCATGCTTTGAACAGGTTCATTAAATTGCGATTCATTAAATTGCTTGCTAAAGTTTTCTTTGGCAGACGAGCGATTGTCAGGTCCACCAAAAATTGAGGATATTCCCCAGCTTGAACCTGTATTAGTAGTTCCTGCCACACAGCAGAGTGCAAATTAATTCTTTTCATCACAGAATGCTTCTGGATACAAAACAATAAGATTTCTATTTCAGGCCTTGACTCTAGTTCTTATAGAAAACTATGCAAGAAAAGCAATTGTTGTTTCTGGTCTAGAAAGAATAGCATAATTTAAATGTAAATTCACCAAGACTGGGAAATATTTATAAATTTTTTATAGTGAATATGATTGATTTAATATCACCAACAAGATAGCAGTACCAGAATTTGCAGTTTTCTCGACTTCTGTAGCAGGCCGAACGCTCTATATCCCCATGCAAAATGGTGACGAGGAAAAGTGATCAGGTACAATTACAAAAAGTCAAAACCAAGATCATCACCTCACAAAGTCCAATCGGGTTAACAGATCTTAGCAGATCGAGGGGCTTACCTGCTCAGGTACAATTCCATTCACTGGTCTAGCAAGAATAGCACGCGACTTTAGACTTCTTTCTGATGTTGGTGCTTTCTCTAAATCCACAGCATCCTGATAAATGATACATGAATCAGAAACGGAAATATGAAAAAAGTTAAGCTCAACTGCAAAACAAAGCTGTGGAGAAAATATATAAATTTACCTTCTGCCGGGGATTAGGGGCAGTTATCCTAGATGACTTCATCTGTTGCAGCGCCATTTCCACAGCTTTACTACCACCAATAAAATTTGGATGGGACGTATTTATGTAATCCATCTGCAGAATTTGTTTGTTATTTTGACAGCAATATCATTCTCGAATAATTAGAATTTGAGGAAAGAAAAGAGGATGACACTTGTACAGTTTCAGATAATTAAATCCTAATTTCAAGCAAATAACAGATCCAGGCTTCAGCAAATGTCCATAAGAACCATTCTGAAGCAAACTTTAAGCTCATCTATATCTCAGTTGTGCAAAGGCTTTTCCTCTCCTCCAGAAACAGTGTTTTTCTTATAAAAGATTTACCCAGGAATGATCTAATCATCCATATAGGTTTAAGAAAGAGATATCTCATCATACATATAGTTTTACAATAAGTTATCCCAACATATAATACCGCTCAGAAGTCTTAATCAGGTTCCTCGAATGCTGCTAAAATGTTTCCATGTCGTCTTACCAACTTTGCCTTGCACCATTGCCAAAATCATACCACCATTTGCCTGGCCAAATGTGAAACAAAATAGGCTTCCAATACTACTTCACCATTGCTTTCATTACTTCACCCAAATGGAAGATCTCCAATCAAAGAATCTGATTACACTGCCAGAGCGCAGAACACCTCTACCAAACCACACCACCAGTAATACTCCCCCTCCCCCACTAACAAAACACTTTAAACATAAAAATAATAAAGAAGAAAAACAGAAACAGAGATTACACATGGGACAAAACAGTCACTATTAGAAACATTCATATTAGTGGAAAATGGGATTAAAGAGAATAAATACAAGAAAGTAAATGGATTACGGACACAACAGGTCAACAGTTTCATTCATGAAACTATGAGTTTCAACTCTGTAAGCAAAAAAATAAGGACAATCGCGAAGATGCTAAGGAAACAAATCTTTGTTTTGCTGTGGCTTCAGAAATGATGCCAATAAAAAGATTAACTATATTAGAAACATTCATATTAGTGGAAAAATGGGATTAAAGAGAATAAATACAAGAAAGGAAATGGATTACGGACGCAACAGATCAACAGTTTCATTCATGAAACTACGAGTTTCAACTCTGTAAGCAAAAAAATAAGGACAATCGTGAAGATGCTAAGGAAACAAATCTTCGTTTGCTGTGGCTTCAGAAATGACGCCGATAAAAAGATTAACTAAGTTAAATCGACCAAAGGCTGTGGCCTAAGCTGCTTACAATCATCTAACTATAAATTTCTCACGCTAAATGCTGTTTTCATGTGCTCCATTTCACTTGTAGCATATTTAAGCTCAAAAAAATATTTATTCTGAGTAAACCGCCCGATACTTTAGGAACAACTTTTCACTTTTCAAAACTTCTAAACTGTAAATTGAGCTTTTGATTTCTTTAATGGTCCTTTAAGAACTTTTTCTGATGAAGTGCCCTCATTAAAAAAATAAGTAAACAAAAACAGGCTGCAAAGTAATAGCGGAGGTGACAGTTGATCAATCCATCTGTACAAAATCTCAAAACAGGAAAAAGAATATTTGGAGTATTTTCAAGGTTACAAGGCCTTATCCAGAAGTATCAGTGAAAGGATTCCAAACTGACAAACAAAAAACAGACTTCAGCATGAGAAATGAGGTAAAACATCCAAATTTAGCTGTACCTCCATCTCAATGATGTGACCAATCATTGTTTCCGAGGGTTGAAGGCCTTCTCGTAAAAAGCTCCCTATGACCTCGTCCATACGCTTTCTTAGAACAGGAAAGCGTTGCAACTCATGAATTATACAGTGATGGCTCATCTGAAGAGAGAATTAACCAGAATTATTTTCCAGAAGCAGTTACCACTCACAATGTCCAAAATTTATAAGCAAGTGTGCACCTTTATCAGCTCATCATAAATGAATCTAGCACACTGAAGACTAGGATCCAACAAACGAGCTATTTGTCTGTGTACTAGAACTTCAAATGGCACCTAAGTAATGCAGATTTTACCAAGAAATGAAGGTAATGTCAAATGACTAAGAAATATTTACTAATTCAAAATTTTAGATCTAAATGAGTAGGTGATAATTTTAACAAAGACCCACTTCTGGTACAAATAATGCAGACTTAGGACCAGTTGCATTTTGAATGGCAGTTCGAATGTCATCGTCAGTCAAATCTTCACAAGGATCCACCTCCTGTAAGATGTATCAATCTCATTCAAGTTTGCATTCGCTAAGCCAGCACTTGAAATTCCAACTTCATATAAGTACTATGATTTTGAACGAGCAAATCAACTACACTTTTACCAGACAAATTGGCAGATACATATAAAAAAAATTACAATTTTTCCATTAGAGTGTGTGAAAAAAATATATCTGATAAGCCACACCTTTGTGTTTTATTTGCCAACAAATAAGGGAACTAAATCCAAACAGATGAATAAGCATTATAAAATCAAAATCTTTTTTACACTTCAAATTGAACTGTGTTTTGTTTTAGAGTTTTCATCTCAGTCGCTCAGTAGTGGTTGTCATATTTTTTAGAAAGACAAATGGAAATAAGACGGTATGCTAGTTCCTAATTAAGTAATATTCTATAGAAAATTTTGAATGTTGACAGGAAAACACCAAGGCAATATAAAGAAACCAAGTATTGCAGAGGTTCTAAGATCAGAACTGACACCCTAACAACTGGCATGCCCAGACATCCATATCAACATTATATACCTCTAAACTCTTCACAAATATGTTCTGGAAAATGTAATGGATTCTTGCTCCCCCAGATAGCTCAGATGTAGACATTTCTTCATTCTTTCCCTCTATCATTGAAGAATAAGCTGTTTACCAAAAAAACAGTAATGTTATCAATAAACTCCAAGTTGATTTTTTTCTCAAAAAGCCAGCAGCTGAACACTTTTTTTAAAAAAATAAAAAAGATTAAACAACTGAACACTTGTACATATTTTTACATAGAACGCATTTCAGAGACACAACAATCATTAAGAAATAGAATGCAAGGTACCATTACCTTCACAGTACTTTGAAAGAATGTTAAGAAGTAGAGCCCCCTGACCAGCCTATGGTTACACAGTACAATAAACAATTAATTACACTGTCAGGAAGCATATTATAGAGTCAACAAAATATAATCTCCAATAGGAAAAGCCTAAATCATCAGGCAAACTAACGGGCATTTGCAACTACCACATTCAGGCGATGACAGAATAATAAACCAGCTCTGGAAATAAATAAAGATGGTATCACATAAATCATTCCACTTCCAAGACAACCAGATGAAAGTTCCAACAGACTCAAATGATCTGCAAACAAATAATTGACAACAATCTCAAACAAAGTACATCAATAGCTTATACCTTTGATTCGGTTACTTCTCCATAGCTAGCATGTTCCTTTGCAACAGTAACTAGATTAGAATTGATGCGTGCCTTCAGTCCTGGAAGAACTGCCTTGATATGTTGTACCAAAAGCTGCAAAAACAGAAGGCACCTTAATCATCTTAGATTTACAGGATGCAAAAAAGACGGTGAGAAAGATAAAAAATATAACTAAGGGATGTCGTTTAAAAAGGAAAGAGAAAGTGTAATAAATCAACAGAGAAGAGCATGTTTAGTTTCTTGTTACTGCATATATACAAAAATAGCAGGTTAGCATGCTGTTTCCACTCCAAGTACACATATCGCCTGGAGGAAAAACTATGCATGGCATTATCAAATTTACATGTAAAGCGGGAATTCTACTCTGCAAGCAATATGAATCAGCACAACATTCATATACTCCATACTTAAGGGAGTTGCATTGTTGCAACTACTAAGTACACATATCTCCCAGGGAAAAAAATGTATGGCAATATCAAATTTATACGTAGAGCTTGAATTCTACACACAAGTAACATGAGTCAGCATAACATTCATATAGTACTCTATACTTAAGGAATTTGCATGGAAATGTAATGCAACTCAGAAAGCTCTGTCAACCTGGTTCAACTTCTTTGCCAACTGAGGTATGCCGCAGCGATCAGAAAGGTCACTGTACACCTAAATTAGAACAGGAAGAGAAGTGAAGTAGGTTAACTAGTGTAACATGTGAACTAAAAAAATGCAGAATTCAGAAATCATACTGGACGACTGCGGAAGAATTTCTCCTCAGCTATTAGTGCATCCTTAATACTCCGATTCATCATTATGTCCTGTTAAACAATGGTCCCCAAATAAACAAGTCAGTGAACACACATTTCTCTAAAAAACAATTAGCTGTACTAACCATTACTTCTCATACAGCATCTCTATGTATGTCTGCAATTTATGTGCACTAAGAACTGTATTACCATTTCTCATCCAATAGGGTACACTTAGGAAGTGCCTTCAAAAAGGCTAACAATGTATAGCAAAAAATTTGGTTGGAGCTGGACTACTAGATCAACAACCATCTCACAGAACAGAATTCATCAGGCAGGTGATGCATCAAAAATCTTTTTCCGCACTACAAATCAGTCATCTGCATTGTATTCGTGTTTATTTGGGTTTTTTTTTGTGTTTTTTTTTTTTTTTTTGGGGGGGGGGGGGGGGGTCAAGTGTATCTGGCAGGTGGTAGACAATGTGATAAACTTGGGCTCTCAAACATTGAACTAGCATCTCCAGTAATTTATGTTATCCACGAGTTTTGAATCACTTACCCTATGCTTCTAAACATCTGTTACTAATAATAATGCCACAAAGGCACCATAAGACACTTTTTTGTAGGTTTCCCAATGTATAACAAGGCAATGACTATCAAAAAAGTAAAGACAATATCATTCAAATTAAATCTTATAGAACATGCTATTGACCACGATAACACATTAACGGAGGTAAAGCATAATTCTTTGACAAATGCAAGGGCTAAGACTTTGAAAAAAGATGATCTAAGGTTGCTGCAAAAGTTGCATGTCTAAGCCATTTAAAATCCTATATCCTGAAATATTATCGCACTTATGTTAATAAGGAAAGCGAAATAAAAGCATGGCAGATCATTTTTTTTGGCATCTTTAGATTACAGGACTTCAGTACTAGGGAATACTTAAGCACTATAGGAGAACATGTACAGAAACATATCAAGTGAAGAGTGAGAATAAATAAAACACTACAGACATTCCCTAAGAGACATACTATAAAAATCAGCCACTGCCCAGTAGAAATGACATTTTAGAATGAATTATAATTTCAGAATTTTACAATAGTAGAATGATACCTCTTGACTGCGGTTGACAACTCCCACATAGCCAAGTTTAAGAGGAATTACTTTTCCAAGCAAAAAGTTGCGGGCATCAGTACCTCTGTCCATAATATCCAACTGAAGCAACAGACAGACATGTACAGGGAACCCGTGAAACAGAATATTGTAAAAATAAAGCATAATTTACAGCCCAATAACATATCAACTCATTATACTTCTATCTGAAAAAAGATTCAAAATATGGTTTACCTTTGTTATCACACCAATTGTCCGCAAACCTGTCAATATAAAATTGCGAGCATAAAAACAGTTATAAAAATTAAGAAACTGCAATTTTCAGCATATTTAGCTGCAATAATAAGAGAAATGAAGACATTAGAACCTACCATCAGGATCAGCAGCTCCAGCGATCTGAAGAGCATCTGAGTTTGCCAAATCAGCATTTGCAGGTGTAACAGCAAGTATTAAGCAGGTAGGACGTTTAATGTATGACATTATCATTGTTCTTATGCGTGCTTCAATATCAGAAGGTTGATCACCCACAGGAACCTTGGTAATTCCCGGCAAATCCACAAGGGTAATATCAAGAACATTTGGTGAAAAAATCTTTAGACGAATCTGCTTGTCTGAAACACCTTTATTTAATCCTGCTTCTCTCATAGTCTCAACCTAAAGTACACAATAACCTTCAGAAGTTGGCAACAAAGAAGATGACTTTTGATAAATCTAGAAGTAAAACTTCATTCTGACCAGTTCATCACTCTTTTTCCAGCTGAAACTGATGGCCAGGGAAAAAATAAAACCTTTTCCAAGGGTTTCATACATGGGTATCAAACTGATGCTAAACCTATTTTCATAGATGAGGGCAATGCCTTTCCTTACAATTAGTTATTACTTAATTCAAATTTCCAATAGTGCCCTCAGAGGTTATGTAGTATAGTTCCAATCATCTTCTGATCAAAATTAGCATGGTTACAACCAAAGCATCACAGGGAACTATAGTCACTGGATACAACATGACATGCCACTCATGCAATCAAATCTAAATAAACACTTCTAGAGCATTGAGGTGACAGTACATAATCTTGGAACATCAATGTGACATATAATGCCTGAACTCACTAAAGAAGTCCCTGTAATGGGCAGAGAATTTCAGATTCCCCCAGCATGCTTACTTCATAAGGTAAAATAAATACAATCAGACTAGTAAGAAGTTATTAATAATAATATATAATAAGGGCATCAAATGTAGACAGACAAGCTAAAAAAATCAGTAGGCTTATGCTAAGAGCAGGACTAATTGTCCTAATCAAAGGCTATAAAATCGATGGCAGTAGTCCCGCAACGGTATGCGAGTGATATTAGAACTTAAAAACAATAAGTACTTTTAGTGCTGTAGCAATTAACAAAGATTTTGTATGGAGCCTGGCACAGTTAACTAATAAAGTTACAAGTTTTGCACTAAGTGAATTATCACTGCAATTAGTGTTGGTCTCTGAAGTAATAATTGCCTAAGCACATCTAAAAACGAGCAAAATAATGAATTTTTCAGTTGAGAACATACAGACTATTTCAAAAAATGAAGATAATCAAATACATGAATGTTACAATAACAACAATCATTAATCTTCTCTTACAAATAGTTTCAGTTGTGCACTTAGAAAAACAACACACCCACATAATTATAACTTTGATTTTCATGGAATGAAGCAATTGAAATTAAAACAAACACTTACAGTAACAAATGCCAAAATAGGCCAAAAAGCGCACAGTTAAAACCTAGCAATTTACCTCAATCTCCTTTCGAATTTCATTGAAGTTGTAGAGTCTCTTTCCAGGAAGGTGCAAAAACTCTCCCCACTCTTCATCGGTGCCGTCAGGCTTTAGTCTAGTCTGAACAAGCTGAAGAACGAGCGGACGCCGTGTACAAATATCCGAACCCCTCGGCAAGAAATCTCTGCCAACTAGCGCCTCCAAAACACTGGATTTCCCACTGCTCTGGCTGCCGACGACCGCCACTTGCGGCAGTTCAATGGTAGACTGACTGGAGAGCTGCGCGAATATGTCCTGCAGCTTGTTGACAATCGGAATGACCGAGCTCCCCAATGGCGCCACACTGCTAGTATTAGAGGGATTGGCCGGTGATGGAGATGGAGATGGAGAAGGAACGGCGTCGTTTACCGGTTCCTCAGCCATGGATGAATTATCGTCGGCCGAGAATTAAGATCAATCAAATATCAAATATAAAATACCAAATCAAATAAACTGTGTGTAAGCTACTGTGTGAAAGAGAAAGAGAGAGATCAAGAGAAGTGGAATATCGAAAACCCTAGGGATGATGTATAATTTCGTGATGAGGCGGAAGGAGAACGGCGAAAGGGGGAGAGAGTTTTGAAAATTTGTTTGCTATTTTTTTTTTCCTTCCTCTTTTTTTAATTGATTGAGAGAGAGAGAGAGTGAGCGGGGGTCGTGTAGTTTCGTGACTTCTTCTCGTATTGCCCAAGAAAGAAAGATAGGAGGGACTAAGCTGGGTTTGGGTTGAAAAATATTTAGGTGGACCGAATCCACCGTAAACCCTATGATTTTCTTGTGTTACATTAACTAAAAGTACTATAAGGCTCGTACAAGATTCACAAGAGACCCAAAAAGGGATCACTTTTGATGGATATGGATGATGGTAGACTACATGGTTCACGGCTCTACCCGTGAACCAAGTCAACCTAAATATTTCTCATTTGAATTAGTAGGAACCAGGGGATTATTCATGTTGTGTATATATCTCACATGATACATTCTGCGAAAATCAAGGTTTTTTATCATTTTATCCCCTCAAACTATACTCTAACTATCAGTTTAATTCTTAATGTTAATTTTTAGTCACTTAAGTCCATTGGTTAAATTAAAGTACACAATTGACTATTTTATGACAAAATACCCTCCCCTCATATTTTAAGCATAAAATAACAGCTAAAAAGTTTTTTACTCCTCTATTTTTTAATTTGTTTACATATTTCCTATTTTGCGCAATATCTTATTCAAAACATTGCAAATCTAATGACATAAAAGTGTGAAATTTTATCAATTGTTTGTATATAGCAAAGATAATCTTAAAAGAAAAAATTTATACTTACTCCATTGCAAGATATATTTTTCTCAAGTTTTATATTAGTAAAATTTTTCTTCGATAATCCTTTTGTTTTCATAACTTTTCAAACTATGAGAACACTCACGTTTTCTTGATGGATGAATTCTAAAATTTATGACAAGAAAAAATGTATTGGAAAAATATTACTATCAAAAAATGTGGCTATATTATTTTTTTCTACTTTTCTTTTTTTATTTCTGTGTCGCCACTTCATAAAGAGCGTTTTAGAAGTAAAATTTATTTTTTAGGTTTTTATGGGCATATTTGTTCCTTTACAATTTAGAAGTGAAATTTATTTTTTAGGACTGCATTGGTATATTTGTCCTCTCGTAATTAAATTGGATCCAAATATGTTTTTTCACATGATTGTTAGTTTGGCTGTCAGCCCAAGGAGTTAAATAACTAAAGGTTAACATTCGAGACTAAACTGATGGTTGGGGTATAATTTAAGGGGATAAAGTGATAAATATTTCGTAGTTAAATTGAATTTAAATATGTCTATTCACATGAGCACTAGTCTAACCGTTAGTCCAAGTTAGGTGACTAAAAGTTAATTTTATGGGCTAAATTGATAATTAAGATATAGTTTAATGGGTTAAAGTGATAAAAACTAAAAAATCATTTACGTCTTCCCATTGTTTCTTTATTTTTTTTTATTTTTCTTCGATAAATACATCCCAATGTTTCGTGGATTGATTTAGTTTGACATTGTCGGGAAATTTCTTGGATAATTTTAATTAGCTTGTAATAATGGTGAGACTAGCCACCATGAAAGTCCTGCCTATAAAAAATGAATTTAGCATATTTTAATATTGTAAATTTCTACACATTATCCTTGGATGTAAAGTGGATTTTCATCTTATAAATAATACGCAGAATTAAGCGTGTCTTAATCACTAGTTCAAAAGAACAAATTACCAATTGATTAACAAGTATCTCACTTTTCATTACGTAATTATCTTCCATGGAGTGGTGATTTGAGTGGGAGGCAATTGGGCGGTTTTTTGACGGGTTGGTATTGGATTTTCATCAAAATGAGTTATACCCAATCTGCCCAACTATATATTGGATTAACATTAGGTTTGATCATAATGGGTTAACTCAAACTCATGATCCAAATATGACTCAACATATTATTTTATAAATTTTGATTCATAGTACTTTTTCACACACACAAAATGATTACAAAATAATTTTTTCACACATATAAACACATCTTTCCATATATAAATATATTTTCACAGTAAAATACTTCCACAAATACAAACACACACTTATAATGATCAATCATTAGATGGTTACCACATTACGTAGCACTTGTATATTAGAAACTTAGCAAGTGAAAAGCAACCATAACAGCATGCATAGTCTTAACATTATCAACATGCATAGTCTTAATATATGGGATAACTTCATTTTTTACCAGGAGAATAAAGAATAAATTCATCAAAATGATTAATGAATTAAGGTAGTGCAAGCCTAAATGCAAAAATTTATTAGCACGAGTCAAATAGGATCAAGGAATAAATTGCCAAATTCAAATGGAAATATATAAATATAGGGCAAGTCAAACCTCTAAACCTTTCATACTTTGCTAAGAATAACATAAAAGACAGAACTGTTTGTCCTAGTATTTGTTGTACACCTGCACTCTATTAAATGTTAAATATTAGTTTCGAGGCACATGAATCCAACTCCTATTAAATAACTTTAATATTTCACTCTATTTTAATGCTCATGCTACTGTTTTAATGCTCATGCAATCACACCAAACTTAATAGTCCATGCCGTAGAGCAATTGTAAGTGCAAATCACTATCACTGAAACTAATTTTTACAGTGAGATATTAGCCATCGGTAATGGGTACTCAAATAAACACTCACCTAATAAATAAGTTAAGTTTTCTTAACCCAACTTACCAAAACTCATAACACAACTGACCCAATCCATCATTTAAAAGTAAAGGGCTGATTGAGTAGGTTGTTAGGTTTTGAGTTTGATTCCCCGCTCTATTGACTTGTATTGAAATTGATTAACCAGGATGACTAATTGTTAATTGTTCTACTCGACGTTATATTGAAATTTTAGTTCGGACGGTGAGGACTGAGGACCTCTTTTTATTATTTTCTTGTGTCAGTCCAGAAACAATTACTTATTCATCATCGTTTCTTGCAAGATCTATTTCAAGAAACAAAAAAAATTGCAGAAATGGAGAGAAGGGTGTACAGATATGTTATAGTTTTGGTGATTACTGTTGGAACAGTTTGGAAATGAAATAAAGTCGATGAAGACTTGTAGAAATCAAGGGTAGAAGCTTGAAATAGCTAAAAAATAGTCACCCCAATTTTCTAGACAAAATTCTAGAAAGGAGCCGCGGACTCCAGTGGCAGTCCTCTGGTCAAAATTCCAGAAAGAGGAGGCGGACTCGAATGGTGGCAGTCCTCTGAAAACAATGTGGTTGGTTTTCAAAGAGTAACCGCGGACGTCAGCCCACAGCTGACTAGTAACATTAAAATTTCTAAACGTGCGTCGCCTTTTGGTTTTGAAAGAAATACCCCCTAAATACGGTCGTCCACAATCATTAAGTTTTGGAATAAATGTTTCCAAATAATAAAATTCTCTGTTTTGATTAAGGGGTTTCTTTTTGTATCTTTTTTTTTTTTTTGGTTTTTTTTGGGGGGTGGGGTGGGGGGGGAATAGGGTAGGTACATACAAAAGTTGCTTCTTCTTTTTTTTAAATTTTAAGTAGGAAAGAGAATATACTGGTTTGATTAATAGAATCACAAACCGGACACTAATACTAAAGTTTGTTGTTTTTATGTCGGATCCACGTACAAATTTTTACATATTATTCTTGAATGTAAAATAGAGATTTTCATCTTATAAATAATTCACGTACGTATCAAGTGTGTCTTAATCACTCGTCCAAACGAGCAAATTACCAGGTATCTCAGTTTTCATTACGTAATTATCTTCCATGAAGTGGCGAATTATCAGATGTATAACTTGCGCAATTTAATTTATAAGTTGATTCGTATATTAAATAGGATGACTAATTGTTAATTGTTTTACTCGTTCGTTATATTGAAAATTTCGTTCCGCGGTGAGGACGACTGAGGGCCTGTTTTCATTATTTACTTATGTGAGTCCAGAAACAAAATCACTTATTCATCATCGTTTCTTGAAAGATCTATTTGAAATGGAGAGAAACGATGTACATATATGTAGCAGTTTTGGTGATTACCACTGGCAAATTCCACAATCCTGGGGGGAACTTCTAAGGTCAATGTGGTTTTGTTTATCATTTTGTTGTATTGGGTAATAGCATGGAATATGTTTTGCATGCCCAAAGGAGGGGGGATTTTAGACATGTAGATAGGATGCAAGCTTCAATCGATGATGAGAAGCACGGTCAAAAAGAATCTAAAACAGTATTTCCGAGGCCATGAAACACTTAATAATAGTACTCCAGAATCTAATAAGCTTGGTTTGGAACAACTTAAAACTTTATTGTAACTGAGATTTCAGGGTTCCTTTCACATGGATCCTAATGAAGCCAGACAGATGCAGATGGTACTTATTGTCCCTGGTTTTTTAACTCGTATCTCAAGCCAGGGCATTGCTTGTCTAGGCTGGGCACCTACTGTGGAAAATACATGCTTACTAGCCAGCCATAGGTGAATCCCTTTCTGTTCTGTTCAATAGTTGAGTGCCCTGGATTCGGATACTCACCCATTCTCATACCACTGATCTATGACCAGACATATTCGATGCAAATGCTACGCTATAAACGGAGAAAGAAGTAGGTTAGGAGATTCCAAGAATCATCAATGGAACTTTTCTTCTGAGAAACTGCTGCTCAATCGATTAGTCGGGTTTAAAAAATGAATTTAGGCAGGAACTTATTCAAGAATGCATGAGGAACTTGTTCAAGATGTATCACCAAAAGTGCACAACTTGCATTCCCTTTTGTATCTCCTATCCAGGCACGTAAAAGAAAAGCTCAAAGCTGCTTATATCTCGCTCCATTGACCCACAAAATTCTAGCCTAAGCACATATGATAGGAGTGAGTATTGCGTGCACCACGCGCGCCACGTGGCGTGCCACGTGGTGCACTAGAACCAATCACACATCGCCAAATAATACAAGGTATGACCCACCATTGCCACATGGCGATAAATTATTAGTTCTAGTACACCACGTGACAATGCACGTGGTGTATTATATACTTTTTCCATATGATAGACAATTTGCATCATGTCTTGACAAATGCCTAAATCTACCACCAGACAACAGTTCATGCATCTATAAATCTATGCAACAGGTGATAGTAAGGCAAGAAGAAATATTTGTGTTCGAGATGTAGCTCTAAAACGTTAAGACAAAATATGCAACTGATTACTACAAGCAACTAAAACGTTAAGACAGAATATGTATGAATAGGTTGTGACTAGAAATATCAGACTATATCGCTCGTCGTATCACAATCATAAGAAAGAGAAGGGATTGGTAAGAACGAAAAGATATATTATTTTGATCTCTGATTTATTAAGCATTTTAAGGGCATACTTTTTGTATGACTAGATTTAACAGTGCAATTATCAATTTTAGAAATGTTACTTTATAAAAAAATTTTAGTTGTTGCAAATCACAATTTGTTTATTTCCATGATATTTCCGGTCAAATGGAAGCATGTGATGTAACTCAAATCATAACGATGGTGACCGTGGATAACACATTTTTTTGACGGATACTTTAGCCAGGAGATTTTCTTGGTCGCCTTTGCTTGATTTACCCAAGTGCCACTACAGTTTAAGGAGATAAAAAAGTAAACACACGAGAAAGAACTCAAAGAAAAAACTCCAAAATATAGATTTTCTCCTGGAATGAATGTTTCCAAACAATAAAATTCTCTGTTTGACTAAGGGTTTTTTTTTTTTTTTGGTTTTTTTGTTGGGTGGGGGGGGGGGGGGGGATAGGGACATACAAATTTGCTTTTTATTTTATTTTTTAAAGTAGGAAAGAGAATATACTTGTTTGATTAATAGAATCACAAAGCAGACACTAATACTATAGTTTGTGGTTTTTATGTCCGATCCACTTATACAACCTACACAAGAAATTTACTTACCATTGCATGGGAAATCTTTTTTTTAAAATAATTAATTTCAGTTAAATAAAACAGAAGTAATTCTCTAACTTTTAAAGGTACCGTATCAAAATCATCTAAGAATCTTTGGTCCAATTACAAATGGAATCAATAGTCAGAACCCGGCAACGAGAAAGATTTATTCACTAACTTATTGTACAATTGAATCCCATCAAATCAATTGATATATTTTTTACCTTCAATTTTACATTTTCGATCATATTAAACTGAATCTATTTCCAAAACCCATCTCATTTGAGTAGAACCATTTTTAGAAACAGAATATTTCCTTTTGACTGCAACAAGGTTAACCATCTTTTAGAAACAGAATATTACGCAAATTAGCTAATTTACTAGTAACATTTACATCTAAAACAAGTTCATATATCTCGTGCATCTATCTATATAATTTGCACCATAGTATGAAAGAAATTTTCTTTACAAAAAAAAAAAAAAAAAAAATTCCTTTTGAGAGAGAATGATACTCATTCCATTACTAAACCAAACATGTTAACGGAATCGTTAAAATCCATATTCATAATAGAGTTAATAATATCTATAGTAATAGTAATTGAGAAATTTGAACCAAATGGTTTCTAATTCATCATTAAGAAAAGCTCGGGTTTTAATCAGACCAAATTTTTTTCATCGATTAAGCAAAATTAAGGTAAACGAGATTAACTCAATTGGTAAAACCAAGTCATCTCGATCTAGGAAAGTTCGGTTTCCATCAGTTTTTCATCTATTAGGCAATCTATATAGAAATTATTGCAAGTCACAGGAAATACACAATTGCTCTTGTTAACTAAGGTTATGGTAACAGTATAAAAAAAAAAAAAAGATATGGTAACTTCCTCACTTTTTTCTTACCCAAAAAAAAAAAAACAAAAAAATCAAGAGGACAGAATCGTCAATTAAAACGTCAAACATGAATTTTTTTTTCCCATTTTTATCATGCTCAATTAGCTTATATAAACAACTCGTGTTGTGAGTCCATAACATCCAAGAGGCCAAAACCAAAAGTCCCTCAAAGGCCGAGAGAGAGAGAGAGAGAGAGAGAGAGAGAGAGAGAGAGAGAGAGAGAGAGAGAGAGAGAGAGAGAGATCAAAAGTTAAACCCCCTCAGGCTCAATCCCTTTATCCCTCTTCCTACTTAAGAATGGGTGGCAAGAAGTTTGCTCTTCTTTTGTGTGCAGAAGACTCGGATTACGTAATAAAGAAATATGGAGGCTACTATGGAGTTTTTGTGACAATGCTGGGAGAGGAAGGTGAAACGTGGGACGTGTTTCGTGTGGCCAATGATGAGTTCCCTGATTACGAAGAGATTAAAGAGTTTGATGGTTTTGTCATCAGTGGCAGTTGCAGTGATGCTCATGCAAATGATGTGTGGATCCTCAAGCTTTTGAACCTGCTGAAACAATTGGATGCCTTGAAGAAAAAGGTTCTTGGCATCTGCTTTGGTCATCAGGTATTAAAAGAATACAACAAATTCTTGTCTTTTTCAAGTCTATTTATCCATGAATTTGCCTTAACAATTAGCATGTAACCACGTGATAAATTTTGTGAGTTCTTATTATACGCGCAACTAAAGTGTTTATATACTAATGTGTGTATTTATATAAACACGTAAAGATTTTTATAGTGGACAGTTTATATAAGACTAGTATACTTTTGTTCATAATTTTTCTTATTACCAATAGTTAGTACTAGTTCCGAGGTTTGTTATGCAGTTGGATGAGTTGATGAAAATGACGAGTCTTTGGAACTTGTCTATTTTTCCACATCTGCCAGTTTTTTTGGTTTTGCTACTTCTGGTGGGCTAAAGGTGCTTGATTGATATACACATCTGGTTTTTAACGTAGACCTTTTTTGTTTTTTTTTTTTTCATGTGATGTTAGTGCCATGAGTTTGAATGCCTTACTGGGATATTATACCAAAGTTAATACAAGTTTTAAACATCGTTTAGTTAGATTTTCTCACGGGAAACAAAGACATTTTCATAGGTTTCACTTGCGCATGCTTGTTTTTGTAATTGGTCTATACACGGTGTCATGATTCTTTCAGATGTTGAGAATTTAAACGACAGTTCTTATTTATCTTTTCAAATTGAATTCCAAAAGTTTGACATATCAAGGTCAAATTATCAATTTGTGAACACGACTTTTCAGTAAAAGGAATCACTGTTATTCGATTAAAAGTATGGATGGTTTAACGATTGTGAATATTCAACGAAAAAGAGCATCTCCTTTAAGTACATGAATCAAATACAGACGAAAATTGCTTTCCTACATTTTTGGATGTTGATTCTTAGTACATTCGAAAAGCGTTAAAGTCGTGTGGCAAGATTAGATGAGTCAGGAGAAAAGTTGGAATTTTCCCTACCTGGATTTAATTGTGAAAGATACATACAGCTAAATTATTTAAAACTACTATCAACCAACCCAATTGTAGGCTAAGCTCATATTAATCTGGCTAGTTGCAAAAGCTCTTAGTGCTTACCTTCTTTTTGTTCAAGTACATCTCATTAGTTTTCACTAGTTTAACCAATGCAATAATATGGATGGTGGAAACCTTTAGCTAATGGGCGTAGAAGAGTTTGTTTAACCATTCGGATTAAACCTGAGTTTTAGAGGGTTGGGTTTGAAACATGAAATTTTTGAGAAAATCCAAAGACAGCTCATGAACAATTAGTTCCAATCTTTAAGATTAAGGATAGAGAGGGCTCCTCTTTTTATTCGGACCCGCCAATTAGAATCACGTTGTCATATCTTGTGCAAATGAGAGGCTACATTGTTGTAATGTAGTCTAATTTAGGACATTTGGTCCCCTCCAACAGATATAAATTGGAGACCGCACCCAAGAAGAATTATGGAGCTTTTGCACAAGGCAGATAATACACTATATGCAATGTGATAAAAATCGAATTGTTCGAACACCAAATAGCCAAAACAATCTTGTTCCAAGGAATTGAATAAATTAGCGGAAAACTTATTATTCTGTTGATTTTTCCTGCTTTTGAGTATGTCTATCCTACTTCATTGTTTCATTGTGGCCTTCCATTCCACAGAGTTGGCTTTGTGTTCTGTTCTCCACGAAGTAATTTTGTAGTCAAGGTCTTGGAATTTGAGTTGGGCAGATTGTTGAAATTTCCACATGGAAGCATAAGCATTATGGTAGGACCACTAAATCTGCTAATATTAATTAAGTACTCGTTTTGTATGCCAATGCCGGCCGGGACAAAATTTTGGAGAGAATATTACACCTCATCCGTTTCATTTTGGAATTTTTGAAATATTACACGCTGCATGACTAACTTTCTAAAGAGTCATTAGATTTCCAAGAAAAATAGGTCATTGTGACCATTGACCACATGATGTCAGTATCCAGTTGCTAATTCTCTTTTTCTTGATTAAATTCCAACCATTTCTTTCCACGAAGCACTTCGTTGGCTAATGAAGTTTTAATTGCAGTAAATTTGAAGGCGTTATAGAGATCAAAATAGGTAAAAAGTAACAGTAATTCGTGTTCAGAATTTCAAGTCCATGTTGTCTGATGCTTGTGGCTTTTTGTTCTGTTTAGAAACTAATACGTTCCTCAAAATTTTAAGGCTCGCTACTCAAAGTTTGCCTAAAGATTGCATTATTATTGATGAATTCTTGTGTTGTTCCCACTCCAAGAAGAATGAGAACAATGGAAGTGACAATGAGAACGATTGAAGTGACATACCATTTCATTTCATTCTAATCTAATGGTCCAGGCGTACGATGTTTCTAGTAAACATTTTGTTTTCCTTTTTTATGCCTCAATCATGATTAGATACTTTTGATTACAGACCATCAAATGTAGTAACAAAGAATCTTCGCAATAGAAATTAAGATATTGTGGTAAACTGACTTGTCACCCTCGTCTTGTTCCTGTTATTCTGTTTTCATTGTTCACTTCACTGCTATACAACATTGAGATACGATAGAGAGGAGAAAAACTGTCAATTGCACTAAATTGTTTTTTATGACCCGTGTGTTCGTATGTGAAAGGTTTTTTTTTTTTTTAATGTGATTAGATACTGGGACGAGCACTGGGCGGAAAGATTGGCCGAGCAAAGGCAGGTTGGGAAATTGGAGTTACAACTGTTCAGCTATCATCGTCAAAGCTCTTCACATCTTTGAAAATGCCTCCTTTTCTCTCTATTATAGAATGCCACCAGGATGAGGTTTGTTGAAGCAAATGTCATCCTCTATTACACATTTCCCAATAATTTCTTCAAATGGATGGGCAGTTAAAGTTTCTTGATATAAAATTGCTAAATCCTACATATTAAGCAGGTCTGGGAGCTTCCTCCTAAAGCAGAAGCAATAGCATGGTCCAACAGAACAGGCGTAGAGATGTTTAGGTATGGTGATCACATCATGGGTATTCAAGGTCACCCTGAGTACAATAAGGATATTCTTCTGTTCTTAATTGACCGTCTTCTTCAATGCAACCTCATTCAGGTATTATCCTAAACCTTAGGTCTATAGACTTTTCCATTTTTTCCCTGGTATTAAAAAATCAATTAAACACAAAAACTTAGGGCGACCAATATTCCTCTTTCGCATGCATGTCTCATTTAGGAGTCTTTTGCTGATGAGGTAAAGTCTAATTTGGAGGCTCTTGAACCTGATCGGGAGGAGTGGAAGAAGTTGTGCATCGGTTTTCTCAAGGGAAGGTTTTGACGAAAATTTTCAACAATAGGAACACTCATGGATACCGTAAATAGAAGGATAAACTTCGTTCGGAAACTTCTATGGAAATAAACAGCCCGCCAAACTGACCATGTAGAACAGGCATTTGGAAGGGTTATGTACTGAAGTCATCGTTAGATGACAATACTATTGAAATATACTAAAGGTCAATTCAACTGATGTTGATTAACTTGGAAGCTTTTTTTGATTTTGCTTCTCTTTCCCCGTCTTTTGATTCCCAATTTTCCTTTATGGTTGTTCGATCCCAGCATGAGGTGGTTTTTGTCACGATGTCAGACAGTCGGCACTCCCCAGCAAAAGGGAAAAAGACAACAAGGAAAAGCAACGAACATGATGACATCCTTCCCAAGTACAACCGTGTTACTAAATCTTTGAGAATGGAAAATTGGACATGGCTATGGTTAAACTATATCTGAAATCCAGAAAATTATATTGCAAATCCTGTGAAAGGTTGCAAGCCAGAGAATCATGCCACGCTATGTCGATCCTTTCCCTGGAACATACTTAAATATTCCACTCGCCACCTTTAGCAGCAAATATCACCACTATAATTTCTCAAACAAAAAAAAAATATCACCACTATAACCAAATAGTACATATTATGCATTCGTCAAACTTCAGAAGCGAAAAACGTACCAGGAACAAAATGTCACCATTATATGCCGGGCAGACTCTTTTACAAGTTAGCTGCCCAAACACTTGGCCAACAAGTCAGCTTCCTCAACAGAAGGCCAACTCTTTGTGACATTTTCATTTAGCCAGGACTTTTGTTCTTAACCAACAAACAACAATTCACATGCTAGCTTTTCATAAAAATCCTAAACCCAAACTAAGTTCAGAACCAATCATGATCAAATCAAACTAGAGAAATAGAGAGAATGATAAATCATAAACGTTAAAAGATGATAAATCACAATGTTTGATAAGCGCAACAAATCTTGTAAACCAGAAACAGTAGCATCAAGAAATGGAACACCAGAACATAGTTCATTAATAGGGAGTTTACATAAAATTTATGTTTTCAGAACATTATTTAAGATATTTAACTCCATAGATAAATATTCGGGTACTTGTAGGAATACCAACTAATAGGATCTTTATTCACATGCAACAAACTCAAGAACTCATTAGAGACCCAGAGTTCCTCCTGCACTCAGACAACATATCCATATAGAGCTGACATTTGCTGATGTCATTGCCGTAGCCATTCAAGCACTGCAAAGAGAAATAGATCAAACCTTATAATGAGAAACATCTTCATATTAGAAACAGGAAATACTAAATTAAAATGATTAGAGTCTTGTATCATCCTAAAATAGGTAAAAGTAAGTTGGTTCAATTACACAAAAGCAAACTGATCTTCCCCGAAAAGAGAACAGACACAGTTAGGTGGAACAAATTCATCCAAGGCTGAGGGCAAATGGAAAAATTCTCAAACTTTTAAAAAATACTACAAGACCAAATAATGTTCATCCATTAATCCCGATATACTTTCATGTCAAATATTCAAAACTCCTTTATCCTTTCCTCTTCTCTGATATCACACTTTCCATTTAAAGGTACAGAGACAAGATTCAAACCAGCAAAATTGTCAAAAGGCCAAAGCATCAAAGATATAAAGGAGGGAAAAACATCCAAAGATAAACACAATTTCATACTCAAGGTACTATATATTTCAGTTCATCATTAACAAATGACATCAAGAAGCATATTAACACCGGAACCATGAAATCCTGAATGAAAAAGCCACCATGCAGATAAATTGGGTGACTCAGATACTCACGCTCAAAACACCTCCACCCCCCAGGGTCGGGAGAGCCCCCCCCCCCCCCCCCCAAAGCCCAAAAAAAAAAAAAACAACACACGAGAGAGAGAGAGAGAGATGTCATCCGAAGCCATCTGAAACTTAATGACGAGAAATAAACAAAAAGGATAAAAATATAGCAAAAAAGCAAACATACATCTTGAAACGCCTTAGCATGCATACTGCAAGCATCAGAACCACCCATGCTGTTTGTGGTTGGTGCTGGAGCAGCAGCTGCTTCAGAGACAACAGTTTCATGTTGAATGGTACGTGGACCCACGACAGCATCCACAGCCCTGTGTGCCACTGCACTTCCAGTACCAAAAGCCATGCCTAAAAGGAGAGGAAGGGAAATTAAAACTGAACTTGTCCCTATATATATCCACAGGAATAATAAACATACGATATAATACAAAATTAATCGTTTGCAAAATTTATATTTATTGTACGGACAATATCTGACTAACTTGTGCACATCAGGTAGTTTCTTTGGCACAAATTATTAGGATTGTTACACTAAGAGTAAGGTCTCTTAAGGTACCTTGAGCTATGGTTGAACCAATGTTTCCAAACAGGGATCCTCCGCCGCTAGCTTGGACAGGAGCAGGAGGGGGGGCATGATTTACTGCATCACAGGAGCAATACAACTTCAGCAAAGAAAAAATAATGCGACATCTTGAAGGAACCATTGAAAAAACATAGGCAAGATGTAACTGACACAATTATTGAAAATTTATACACTTGTTCCAAAAATGAAAAGTTTGCAACATGCAAGATGAAAAGATGCCGGAGCAGGAGATTTTTTGAAGACCAAATATACTTGCTTTCCAATGTATTTATTCTAAACATTACCAGGTTGAGGAGGGTTACGAGCTGGCGTGGGACGAGCAGCGGGACGTGGTGCAGATCTTCCTGCATTTAGAATTAGAAAGGATAAAAATTCGTCACTTCTAGGTAGAACTAAACATGACACATAAGAGAAGATATGGAACAGCACCAATTTTTCGAAAATCAAAAGGTAAAAAAATAAGGTTTGCCAATACTGCGTTAACAAAAGGATATTGCAGACACCCAAGAGACCAATATGACAACAGAAGTTTCTTCAGCAAAATTCTACAAAATAAATAGTACTAGTTGCTTAGTTGTGAGGGTGAGAGACAACCAAAAAAAAAATTGGCTACGCCATGACTACTAGGAATAAAAGGTGATGAAATATACATTTCCTTTTGGTAATAAAATTACAGTCCAAATCTATAAACAAACCAGTAATTTAAGTCCATCTCCGAGATGAAAAATCTATCAGTCTCCAAGAGGTGAGCTGAATTCCGACATTGAAATGCTCGACAATTTTCAGTCAATGAGAGTCTGCATTAAGTCTAGCTAAAAACTAGGTCATTTCAGTTTCTTTCTTCCCAGCAAAATGGATAATAATGAAAATCAGTTCACCTCGAGATTATGGGCTTTTAGTCAAACTACTATTACTAATTAAATCCAGAAAATTTTCAGTAACTACTTAGCCAGTCTTAAAAATCCAACCTTTCCTCAAGTTAAGAAACCCTAACAGCAACCAAACAAGTAGTTAAATACAGAAAAACAATTAGAAACAGAAAAATGATATCATCAACTACTAATCTAAGCTTAATCTACAAAATACCCTTTTAAAATCATTTAAGAATTTTTCAAAACCCTAGCAGACAGAGATACACATAGATCTAAATCAAAGACAGATAACGTGAGCGAGAGAGATCGGAGATATTTTACCGCCTGAGCTTCGGCGCGGCATGACTGATTTGACGGCGGCGGCGGCGGCGGCGGCGAAACCTAGAGATACAACCGAATACGCTGAGGGTTTTATTAATCAAATGTGTAAAATTGGCTAATTAAGTTCATGCGGGTATGTGTGTGTATATATATATTAGGGTTAATTACAGTTTGCCCCTGAAAGTGGGGAAAACCTACACTTTGCCCCCTTCAATGTAAAAAACATGCACTTTGCACCAATATTTTTGGGTTAACATTTTTTTTATTAACTTAATTTTGCATAAATTGTTAAAGTCTAAATTGCCCTCACAACAAATATACCTATAGCTATTAAAACTTACTTATTTTTCCTATTTTATCCATTGCATATTTATCATACCCATATAATATGCATTTATACAAATAATTTTAAAAAATTAATATTTAAAAATACTTGTACATGCTTTTTAACTAACCATATAAAATATACAAAAATTTTGTTGTATTATACTTCATGAACAATATTTCAAGTTGTCGCAAAATTTTAAAATTTGTGTAATAGTAATGATACATATTTCGCGTTATATACAAAACAATAAAGATTTACATCCAAATTTTTATACATGCATATATTAAGCCAATAAGATCATAAAATTTTAATTAATGTGATATCTCGTACACCAATAAAAGAGTTAAACTTGATATTAATGTAACATAATGTATTAAACATAATGTAATATCTTATATACAAAAAAAGAGTTAAAATTGATATTAGCAAGCATATTATATTAAACGTAATATAATATTCCATGCACAAAGCAAAAAGCTAAATTGATATTGATGCAGCATAATATATTAAAAATATTAAATTAATAAAAATTTTATCATTTTATTGGTTATATATATATATATATATATATATATATATATAGACACATACATACATGTGCAAAAATTTAGATATAAGTCATTATTGTTTTGTATAGAGTGCAAAAAATATATCTTCATTATTATTATACAATTTTCAAAATCTTATGACAAATTGAAATGTTATTCAGTGAAGTATAATATGACAAAATTTTTTATGCATTTTATATGATTAGTTAAAAAGTATGTAAAATTATTTTTTAAAATTATATATATGAGCATGATAGACATGTATGGAAGGAAAAAAGAAAAGTAAGTTTTAGTGCCTATAGGTACATTTATCAATACACATGTAATTATAAGGGCAATTTAGACTTTTAACAATTTATGCAAAATTAAGTTAATAAAAAAAACTTTTAACCCAAAAATATTGGTGCAAAGTGTATGTTTTTTACATTGAAGGGGGCAAAGTGTAGGTTTCTCCCACTTTCAGGGGGCAAATTATAATTAACCCTATATATTATATACCTATATTATAAAAAGACAACTCTGTTTTTGCAGGTTGTCTAAATCTTGACACGTGGTTGTTTTTTTGTAGGTTGTCTGAATCTTGACATGTGGCTGGACGAACGGAGAGTATTCCAAATAGTTGAAAACCTTTCCTTTGCATTTTTCGTTCATTTGTTACTTTATTTATTGATTTATTTATTTGGCCAGTTTGGGCTGATCATTAATGCCCTTCTCATTTACTTTGATCAGTTGCCACTGCCCCTTCAATTCCTCCTTTCTTTTTCTTCAACATCCGTCATCTTTACTCATTCTTCCTGCAGAATTTTCTTTTTTTTTTTTTTTTTTTTGAACTTCTTTGGTTCACTATACAGTTATTTTTTCTATTTTTACTTTGTAATTTTTGTTTTTATCTAACTTTTTTTTATTTTGGAGAAGATAGTTAGGAGATCTTTGGTAAATGGAAAATCTTTCTACCATGGAAATTTCATATATTGGTTTGGAGATAATTTTTTTGTTGTCATAAGGATAATAATAATTGCTGATCAAAAACTCCTCTTCTTCTGTTGCCCATCTTAATATTATTCCACTTTCTATTATCCAACTAATAAAGCATTGTTTGCTTTGAATGCCCAATACAATTGGTAGAACAAGAAGAAAGTTAGATTTTTAACTAAATCTCTAAAATTCTTATATTATGCTTAAACTTTTTACTTGGTTTGGACACAGCATGAGACCTACGAGTATATATACATGTATCTATATTATAAAAAGACAAAGAGGTTACTGTAGCAGCTTTATTACTTGACACGCAGATAGGCTAACTGAAACCTTTCAAACAACAACACAAAATTGCATCATTTTTATATGATTTGTAGGCGACCTATCTATTTGCACCCTTCTAAAATGTGTTTTCATTCTCTTCCAAACCAAACGAACATCACCACAACGCTATTACACCGCCGCCTAACCACTGCGCCACCATATCACCATCACACCGATTGCAGCGGTCTCTTTTCACCACTCAAATGTGCTTTCATTATCTTCTAAACCCAAACCAACGGCGACCCTTTAAACTACAAAACAAATGGCAAGTTTTCTCTTAACCATTCAAATCTGTGCAACCACCACCTCACCAGCGTGCCACCACATACTACCACATCACCATCATCTTCATTCTCTCATTTCTGGTCTTTTAACCCATTTTTTTATTATTGTTGTTGTTGTTGTTGTTGTTGTTGTTGTTAGATTAAATTTTTTTAGTATATTTCTACAAATTAATTTTGCCACTGAATTTTTTTTTCCTTATGTTCTGAATTTTTCAGTTGCTATACACATGCGGTTCCTTTTTCTTTTTTTTTTTTTGAAAGGAAAAGGATCCTTTTTTTCAATGTTTCAGGTTGGATAAAGATAGAATTTTTGTTGATTAAATTAATATTTCGATTGTAATTTAATTATTTGTTGATGTTATTAGAGGTGAAAGAAGGTTTGATTTTCTATATGTTATTACATAATTACAAGTATGCTGCCAACGCTTGGGCTTCATTCGAAGGATGATTGGTGTCTCCATAGACAATTGAAGAAGCTTCCCATTAATTATATTTATGAGGAGTTACTACAGCATTATTATTAGCCTTGCTTAAGGGGAGTACTTCTGAACTCACTACCAAAAAAATAAATATTATTTTTTTCATTTTGGTTTCATAATTTCAGTAGTCAATTTATTTTTATCTTTTGGAAAATTGAAGACATGATAATGTAAGGTTTTAACAGTTTATAGCCGTTTCATCCTTAATCAAAACTTATCATTAAACAAATGATACATATGTCACTATGCAGTAATATTATCAGTTTCACATCATAAGTTAGTATGCTGATATCAAAATGATGAATATAATACATGTTTTTGGCTTTAGAAAATCTCAGCTGCTTGGATCAATTATTTGAGTGATCACTACAAGCTGATTATTAGTTGTTATCTCTCAAATAGATGTCAAATTATTATGATTGACTTTATATACCGCAAAGACTTTGACTACTTCCATATTTAGCTTTCAGAGTTTCATATTCTTACTTTCTTGAGTCAGTACTGTTGAAAGTTCAAATCCAGAATTCAATTACTTGAGACTCTACTGACGATTGATCCCTTGCTAGATTTGAGGCACTAGACCCAAGCCAATCTCTATCAGCCAAAGTCTTGTTCCAGTAGGCCTTTGTAAAACCCACGTTCTTTTATATCATCTTGTTTTGCTCCATAATATTTGCTTTTCTTTGTATACCAACATCCTTGTCACATGAACATGTTCCTTTGATTCTCTCCGTTTTAATTGTATATACATATACTCTATTTTAAGGATTGCATGATATATAATGATATCATTGTGTTCTCTCTTTCCTCATCTTTGCTTGCTATCAAACAGGTAATTCCTGCTTTGGATGCACGCACACCTATATTTGCATCTTCCTTCACAATGGAGGTTTGTGATAAAAATTTTATAGGTATATGAATTTTGTCTATTATTACTTTCATAATTTTATCTTTCAAGGTATCCTGTGACTAGAAGCAAAAATTTACAAAAAAAAAATTGTTTAGAGGGTACCTGCACTTCTCTGGATCACTTAGTTATAGAAGGCCTAAAATTCTAGACAACATAAAATCCATTCTACTACTTGTCTGTATTCAGATATATCCAAGTGTCACTGGCTTGTTATCTTGTCTTTGTTTAGGAATTGGATGTAAAATGCTAGTTCATTTTTCTGCTAAACTATGTCTTTACTTTTCTTTTATTTTTTTCCCAATTAGTGTTCACCTCCCAGGTTGATGATAATTTGAAAAAGTAAAAGTAGCCAATTGATGCTCAATTCTTCTCACTCATCTTTCTAAAGGTTTTGGTTTTGTTAGACTCCTAACTTCAAATTCAGGAAAGTGCTATGTGATTATCAACTAAATAATTTGCAATATACTGCAAGCATTTTCGTTACTTTATTTGGTGAATGGGCTGACAAGAGTCATGTATGCATCAAAGAAGGAGTGCAATTTAACTGTTTTGTTTCAAGTAGCCTTAAAATTGTTGCTTGATTCATAAATAACACATAAATTACTGATTTTTCAGCTTACTACCATTGGTTTGGTTGCTGATGAGAATCTATTTGGTGTTGTTCTTGGTGAGATCATGCAAGCTCAGTTGGTCTCCTGTTTGCTAGACTACCTCCCTTACTTTAAACTCAATTTGAATCATACTGCTCTTCTGCAGGTATTGTTGACAACCCTTACATTGTGCTCTAATTATACACCATTTTTTCTATTTGTCAGTGGACAAGCTTTATGCACAACTACTGCTGTCTTGGAATGACAAAGCTTCGCAAAACAAATTTCTAGAAGAAGAATAACTCTCATTTCTAATTTCTTCATCTCATTGTCGCTTTTGGTGAGCTAAGTTTATGTTGGGTGTAGGTTCACTCTCTGATGGAGTTCTTTTTATTGTTTTTGGAATTCAATCCTTCCTCTCAACAGTTGAGTCATGAATAGAGTAAAAGTGGTTAAGTTTTCACTATACGACTGACATGTCTTTAGATATTTTTATGTAAAAATTAATCAAATCAAATAATTTTGAATGTAGGACCTTGCCTAAAAATGAGAAAATAATGATGTATTGAGTCTCTGTGTGTGTGTGTGTGTACACCTAATCAGACACCATCCACTTATCAAAAGCCTCATTTAGTTTGTGAGCTTCAACTCTTATTTTGATGGATGACACAATGTACAAATTTTATTGTACAAGCAAAGCTATCAAGGAAATTACCTTTTCCTTAAGAAGCAAACTGTTGCCAATGTAAATTGAAAGGTATCCTCCACATCCTCCACCTCCAATGGTGTCCTGTAATTAATTAACCTTAAACAATTTCAGAGATGCTTCAACTGTGCATGGAATAATGGAATTTTACTAAGTTTGTGGATTATCTTGTGTTTTGTCTTATGTTTCCAAAAAATGCATGTGGTTGCATTATTACAGTTAAGTGGACTAATGTGAGATAGCTGTTATTGTTAAGTATTACTATGTTTTAGGAGGAGAACTAGAACACTGAATGTTGGTTGATTATGTGATTAGGTGGATGATAGCAACAGAAAGGAGGGAAGGAGTAGGATTTCAATGTTGGCAACGAAAAGGTTAAAATGAAATTGACACCATTGGCGAGAGCTAAAGTTGCTCAAGACATAGAGGTGGATAAATGAGTCATTTAGGAAATATTCCAGAATGTATCTATTACCAATTACTAACTGGTGTCAATCTTGCTTTTTGGTTTGTTTAGTTTTCCTCGATTGTAACATAGCTTGAGGGACCTAGACATTTTCTAGTAATTTAATTTTGCTATGCAAATTTTCTTGGTTTTGTTTAGTTACATGCCTATTTTTGTTGCATGCTTAATATGTGTCTCTTTTATTTTGATTTATTCAATCAGTTTATAAAAGATACTTAATTCATGGATGATATGAAGCTCAGATTCCAATGGTTGATGAATGCTGAGGAAAGGTGCCATTGTGAGGGTGCAATACTTAATATCATTGAGAAATCAAAAGTCGAAAAAAGCTCTAGCCTTTTAGAATCTTTAAATAGTTGTACATCTAATGTATAGCTATAATAGTGATGTTTTGAGTATTTGTTGTAATAGTAATGTTATGATATATGTTTCTCTTAGGTAGTTTGTTTAGCTTTTGCACTAGAATTATCTGGTAGTAGTAGAATTAAGGGTGTGGGTGATGGAGGGAAGTTCTTTTGAGTTGGGAGGAAAAAGAAAATAATGTATGGACAAAGAAGAATTTATATAGGCTCATCTTTTGTGAGTTGGAAGGAAAAAGAAAATAATAAGGGATATTGGACGATTTATACAAGCTTTTATCTTTTGCTTGCAATGGAGATCAAATGCAATATTCTACCTACAAATAGGTTGGTCTAGTTGTACATTTCCGATTTATGACTAAAAAATATGCATAATACTAGCTATGATTGTCGTCATTGTTCTTTTTAAATTTCTCTTAATTTTCGAGTATCCCTATTCTCTTTGGTCATCTTAAGTATTTAAATTGTTAACTGAATGAATTTCTAGATGGTTGGTGATTCACTGATGTTGCTTCAATTTTCTCCGATGTTTCTACCAAAATTTAAGTTGACTTTGTCACTTTGAGTTTTCTCAATCCTAGGTTAATGTAAGTCAGTAAAACAATGCAATTTGAATGGAAATATATTTGAATAGTTGAGCAAAAGACAAACTATCGGTTTCTTAGAATCAGTTGATATCATGATGATTTACCTCAACCTGTCATTGTGGTAAATAACCCTGTTGCATCAACTTATTATTGAACTTTTAAATTCAAGATTAAGGAACTTCACCTACATACTAAATGAAATGTCCGACCTTAAAGTTTGATATGCAAAAAATGAACTTTTTACTATTGTATATCAAATAAACCTTTTATTCAGATAAAATTACATTAAGAAGCTATCAAGAAAGCTATGCGTCTCTACATATATAGATCTATCTTTGCATGTGTTTTTTTAATAAACATAAATTTCTGTTAACTATTTCCATCTTTGCTATTCTTTAACAAGTGAATTCCAGGCCAATGGCATTGTTATACATCACACTCACATGCTCATATCATACAATTACACATTAGAAGCATGACACTATAAATTTTTCCGCCAGAATCTGCCTTTGACTGGGCTGTGCCTTGCACAAACTGAGACCCACTAGTATGTGTGTGTGTGTGTGTGTGTATATATATATATATATTGCACACATGCTCTTGGGATTTTCTACCAGGTGGATTGTGGGGTTTTTGAGGTGAATGACGTGGCAGGATATTTTGTCACAACAAATTATAATTAGATATTGGATTTTGTCAAATTAAAGTGAATTTTTTTCGTTAAAAGAACAAAATGTAGGCCCCAAATAAAAAGTTTTTATTTTATCTCCAACCAATACCTAATGCCACATATCAATTACCTTAAAAAATAAAATACTCTACTTGAACGATGGAATTTCTATTCTGAAATGAAAAAATTGGTCTGAATAACGGTTAAACAAATATAACAAGCTTAAGAGGTAAGTTTGTTATCTGCATTTTGAGTATGACAAATTTAGTACATTACACCAAAAAAAAAAGAAGTGTAAGCATATATTAGAACCTTTGACAAATTGTCATCTAGTTTAATATGCATGAGCCAAAAGTGCACGCTTTACGCATGATTTATTAAGTTAAGAAATCAACGTGTTTTATACATTTTATACATATGTACAACTATAATACACGTAAAAATTTCATTCATAAATTAAAAACTATTTATAAAAAAATAAATTGTAAGATAGAGAAGAGGAACATTTCTTTTTTTTTTAGCGGGTGCCGAAAAGTTATGTGATTAAATCCCAAAAAAATTATTCTTGTATTTGTTATTATTTAATTTCATAAAGATGCAAGTGTATTTCCCTTTATCCAAGAAAAGAGAAGAAAAAAGTTAATTGATACAACTAATTACATATACCATTTTGCATAGCAAAACTTACTTTTTAATATTTTTTTAGAGAAACATTTATTTATTTATTTTTTGATTAATCTATATTATTACATTTGGGGGGGAGTAGTTGGTAAGATTTGAACCCCGACCTCAGTTAATATATTTAGTTAATGTTAGGTAAATACAGAAGTTCTCACAAAGTAGGTATGGCTTCTAATTGTGTCTAGACTATTGATAATAAGTATACCATGTGTCAAGTACCAGATTAACCACCATCTTCACTAGGATAATTGCCTACAAGAATATATATATATATATATCTATAAATATACATATATATACATATATATATGTGTATATATATGTATAGAGGGAGTACCATATAAAATGTACAAACAAATTAAAAAGGCCAAAAAAAGAAAGAGAACAAAATGTGACTCTGTAATTCACGAATCTGGAATTCGAGTCACCTTCACTAGGGGAATCTTTAAGTTAAGATGTAAAGATGATCCCCTTTGAGGACTGCAAATAAAGAGCAAAGAAAATAAATATAAAAAAAGAGCAAAAGAAACTAATGCTTAGTTTGAGAGTTTATAATAGAAAACAAAGGAAAGGAGAGGGATGAAAAGAAATGAAAAGGAGAGGGAGGGATCTTCCCTTTCTTTTATTTTCCTTTGCTTTCTGCCCAATTTTGGGCAGAAAGTTTTTAAAGAAAAAATGGGAGAAATTTTCCTCCCAATTATTTTCTTTTCTTTCCCTCTCTCCAACTTCCAAACACAACCATTCTTCTAAATTCATTTTCTTTTTTTTTCTCCCTAACTCCCAAACAATCAAACCTTTTATTTTCCTTTCTTTTGTCCACAAGTCCTTGCTCCTAAACTAGCTAAAGTAGCCAAAGGGAGATATTGTCACATCAATAATACATACATACATACATACATACATATGTGTGTGTGTGTGTGTGTGTGTGTGTGTGTGTGTGTGTATATAAGCACGTAGGAACTTAATGCTTAGTTTGGGAGTTGGAGTGAAAAAAAAAAGAGAAATGAAAGTAAGAGAAAAGAAAAGAAGGGAAATAAACTTTCCTTACTTTTCCTTCCTTTTCCTCCCAAATTTGGGAGGAAATTTTTTGGCCAAAACAAGCCAACTTTTCCTTCCGTTTCCTTTATTTTCTTTCCCTTTCCTCCCTCTCAAACAAACGAAAATGATTAAGTAACTTTTCCCTTCTATTCCTTCTTTACTCCCAAACAAAAGAAAATTTTAAAATCCTTTCCTTTCTTTTCTTTTCCCTCCAGTTCCTTCTTCCCAAACATAGTGTAAGTGATTTAACAATTAATGTATTTTCTAAAATACCCTAATTTTATAAGTTAGAGTCACATTAAAAAGGAAGAATATTAATGGAATTACAAAAAGTGGATTAATTAAATTCTAATCAAACTCAGCCTTTTAAAAGCCTTTCAAACCTTTTATAAGTACAAATTTAAAATAGATCCTACAAAAATATATACTTATCCACCTAAAATACCCTTATTTTTGAAGTTATAGTTACATTAAAAAGAAAGATTACTAATGGAACTACAAAAAGTGGATTAATTAAATCCTAATCAAACTCAATCTCTTTAAAAGTCTTTCAAACCTTTTATAAGTACAAATTTAAAATAGATCCTACAAAATATATACTTATCTACCTAAAATACTCTTATTTTTTAAGTTATAGTCACATTAAAAAGGAAGGTTATTAATGGAACTATAAAAAGTGGATTAATTAAATCCTAATCAAACTCAACCTCTTTAAGTCTTTCAAATCTTTTATAAGTACAAATTTAAAATAGATCCTACAAAAATATACACTTATCTATTAGTACAAAAAAATTATATTTTCCTCTCTAATACTTTTAATTAATCTGTATATAAATTTAAATTTCAAAATCTACAACAAAATTAAAACAAAAAAGCCATTTAGTAAAAATAAATAAATAAATAAATAAATAACCAAAGCACAGAAAGAGAAATCAGTATGTAAATATTTATAATTTTATATTTTAAAATTTAATTTTAATTGCTTTAATTCTAAGTATTATTGGTATTTTAGTATCTAATGCTTTTTTTAGAAAGGCCTTATTTTTTAAGTCTAATCATATTAAGAATGGACATTTAGGAAACACAAAGACTTAGATTAATAAGTTTTAATGAAACACGATATTCCTTCAATAAATTTTTTTAGTCTTTTACAATAAATTTAATTTAGTTTTAAATTAACAAAAAAAATGCACAAAATATATAGAAAATGAATAAAAGTCGTCCTCACGAATAAAATTAGAAAGGAATTTAAGGCAAAATTGGAGAACTACCTATTTTGCATCAGTTTAAATATCATTACTGTAATAATAAAACTTTACACTGCTTAAAAGAATATTGTATTTAATAATAATTATACCATGGTTGATTCAGAATTTTTGAAAGTTATAAGAGTAGGAGCCAACCAGGTATGCAGTGGGTTAGAATGTGGAAACTTTTCTTCCTTTTTTTGTGAAATTATTTTTACGTTTATCTCAATCATTTATTTACATGTAAATGGCTAAACTTGACACATCTTTGGCTTTAAATTCACACACAAAAATCTAGCTTTTTGTGCACAAATTAAAAAGAATACAAATTACATATAGCGAGTATAAAATTAGATGGAGATAACCACACCCTTATTAATCGAAATTAATAAAAAATACGAGAAAGGAACATCTAAATATTTCCTATCTAGCTTTTTCTTTTCAATTTAATAGATAATTTCTTAATTAGGTGAGACATTTGTTTAATTTATCTTTCATATTAAAATAAAAATAATATTATATTTTAAAATTGTTTATTTTAAATATATAATTTTTTCTTTCATACAACATGAAATTTTGAATGTGCCATTTTGAGACAAATCAATGTTCTTAACAACCCAATCGAGATAGTTGAACAAATATTTATCACTTTTTAATGTGAAATTTAATTAGTGTTCAAACTCTTATTAATATTTGTCGCATCCGAAATCGATAAAGCACGGGGTGGGGTCGTTAACTGTCACGCCCCAAAAGACGGTCCAGTTTGGTAACCCTTTGTGAAAAGATAGTTTTTGAAAGAACTGTGCGTTTGTGAAAAAAATCAAGTTTTTAGTGAAAAAGTGTTATTTAAGAAAAAATGGTATTTAAAATAAATATAAGATAAGGCCGGACTAAAAAGTGCGATAGTTTTGGCCAACTAATCTTGAAAAAGGGTTTTATTTTAAAAATAGAGTCGCCGTTTGGTATCGAGTTAGGGTTTACCAAATCATCCGAAAGATTATTTAGCAAACAAAAATAATATTTTTTAGAAAAATGTTTAAAAACCTTTTTCTACTCCGGTCTATGAAAAACGAGAGAAAAAAGTCCGAGATTCACGTTTGAAGAAAGGAAAGGCATAGACTCAAGGCTAGGGCACCCTTTCTACTTAGCCGAGACAAGTTGCGAGATTTAATCAAAATTTTCTAAATTAACCCTAAGTTCTATCATGTTTGAATGTGTCTATATGAATGCAAATCCTAATCTAAATGTGAGTATTGGGAGGGTCAAAATGTTCCGTTGATACTTGATTGGGATTATCTCATTAATTGCAAAACCCGAGTCGAGACCTCGAGAGAGTCACGAGTGTCTATGAAAAATGAAATCCAAAAAGAAAAGAAAATAGTAATATAGATAATAAGTGGTTGATGAAAGTAAGGATGCAACATAACGGGTACGAGAGACTAATATCTCATGACTGAATGTTCCTACTCACAGAGGGAGAAACGGCATGTACGCCACCGCTTCCCACCTAAGTAGGCGACTATTTCTAGTCATATCACACAAATATCCTAAAAGTCTAAGTAAAAATGCAACCTAAATGTTATGCATTGTTGAATATTAAAAAAATAAATAATGATGATGATATTATATATATATATATATATATATATAAATCATGCAAAATGATGAAAACTAAAAAGGGCATAGAGTGTGAAATGATATAAAATGCACACGAGTGTATCTAGTACTAAAATGCCTTAAGGATCTAGCGTTGGACTAGCCCTTTCTAAGGAATCCTACTAGCATAAGCACGCAAAAACAGGTAAGCCCTAACTATTACACCGGGGGGTTTAAGTTACAATTTTGAAGGGAAAAAATTAAAAAATGCCTCATCTATTACACTTTCTATCTAAATATACAAATATTCACTAAAAATATAAGAAAAATAATATAATTATTATATTGACTAGCTAAATACAAAATATTATATTTTTTGCCAAAATATTAAATTCAAAATCAAATGGCATAAAGTAAATAAATACACAAAAAGTATGTAAAAATAAGAAACATATGAAGAGAATGCAAGAAAAATTACATTGGAGCATATTGGAGCACACAAATAAGTATTTAACAAGAAATAGGGATACATCTCTTTGAAGACCCGGTACTAAATGCTAAGAACATAAGCAAATGCGTTAGAGGTACCACTATTTAATGAAATAAATCACAAAATATAAAGTTTAACAAATAGGGTAAAATTACAAATTTCATCAAAATGAAGGGTCAAATGGGCACAAAACATAAATATCAACAAATTAAAGGACCAAATTATAAATGGGCACAAATTAAAGGACCAAATCATCAAATGGGTACAAAACATAAATATCAACAAATAAAGGACGACAAATATGGCGCTAAAACTAAAAAATTCCAGCAACGTGATGGGCTAGGTCATAAAATTCAGCAACTTGAAGGGGACAAATTCCAAATCACAGTAATTATAAGCAAAATTACAAACCAATTAGGATATAATCAAAAGAAACTGAGACCTAAAGGGGTTGAATGTAAATTTATACTCTTCATAAAATAAAATAAAATAATTGAAAATAAAAGGACAATTTAGATAAAGCTAATCACATTAACTGAAGTAATTTAATTAACTAACTAACTAAACTAATTAGCTAATTAACTAAACTAAGTTAATTAATCAAATTAACTAAAGTAAACTAACTAACTACTTAATTAAAGCTAAAAATAAATCAAATCAGAAAATTTAACTAAACTAGGGAAAACTAAACAAATAAATCAAAACACAAAACCCCCTCACTCCCTTAATCAGTCATCTTCTTCCTCACATTTCAAAAAAATCTCTTACACTCTCTTTCTCTCTTTTTGCTTCTCTTGATTTCTTTCTCTCGCCGAAATCTCTCTTTTCTCTTTTCTTGTCTATTTCTTTTTCTATTCTTTATTTTTCTCTTCTAGTTTTTTCCTCTCGCCGTCTGCTTTCTATGTTTCTATTTCTTTCTCTCTTCTCCAACTCTCTATCTCTTCTCTCTCAATTCTCTTTGCTTCTCTCCCTCTATTTCTTTCTTCTTTTCCGTCTTCTCCAGCTATCTATTTTATTGGTCTCTCTGTTTTTGTTGCCCCACTTCTTCTTGTCTTATAGCGTCCCTCGCTCGCTCTCTCTCTCTCTCTCTCTCTCTCTCTCTCTCTCTTTTCGTCTCTCTGTTTTTGTTTTTCTTTTTCCCCTCAAAATCAAAGCTCAAGTCTTCCTCTTTTTCGGCCAATTCCACTCCAAATCAAACACGCTATATATATGAATTTCATCTATTAAATAATACACATAAAGATTGGAAGAGAAGCTCCAAACTTACCTGGATTCGGGGGAAACCTTTGGCAGCAACAATTTGATGAAGACGAAATTGGGGATTGGTGATTTTGGTTCCCTGTGGTGACGGCAACATTTGCAGTAGTGTTGGCTGTGGCAGCTTGGGGGTACGTAATTCATAGGTAGAGGTGACGGTAATTTGGGTGGAACAATGGTGGTGTATGGTTGGCTTGAATTTGGGTCGTGAGTTTTGTTGAGTGGTTGTTAAACTGGCTTCATATGGTGCAAATTTTTGGTGACGATGTGGCTTTCGTTGTTTGTTTACAGGTTATGGGCTAGGTTGTGGTGGTCTAGTTGATGATGGTCACTGGTTTCTGGCTTGGAGTTTTGGTGAAGGAAGGCGATTGTGACTTACTAGCTGGGTGAATTGGTGGTGATTGGTTGCTGTTTGGTGGAGCCGTAGGCTATTAGTGATTATTGGTTTGTGTGGATGGTGGAGGCGGAAGGAGAGGTGCTGGTGGGAAGCTTTGAGCAGTGATTATAGGGGCCATTTTGGGGTGGTTGTGATGGAATTGAATGGTACAATTGGTGATCTTGGTCGCCATTTTTGCAGACGAATGGGTGAATAGTTTTGCATGTTGTGGTTGTCACGTCCCGTGTCCCGAGACGTGGCACCCATCATACCCTAAGTTAAGTTAGGACACAAGGCTAATCGATACAAAATATGATCTATCACCATACAACGATTAAAGAACACTCAAGATTCCCAAAGAAGATCATTTCATTAATAACCAAAACATACACTATCCATATACAAATTCATTACCCCATAACAAAAACAATTGGGGTAGTAATGTATAATCTAATATATATCAAAATATGGCTATACAATAAATATCTAAAAAATAACCTTTACTACATCTATTGCCCAAAGATATCATTCAAGAGGCCTAAAAGACATCCCAATCCTCTTCAACAAAGTCATCCCCTGAGAGAAATAAACATAATGGGGTGAGTGACAAATCACCCAATAAGTAGTAGAGTTCTCTTTGGGATTTAAGCTTGTTTCACATACATATACAATTTCAAGTCAACAACAAGATTCTTCATCATTCATAAATACATGGTCAATTTATAAACGATATAATTTTAACACATAACATAGATCAATTCAAAGGGGAACTCAAGTAATTAGTGGACAAATGACTCTGAATATCCAATTGTTAACTACAACCCGGTTAACACGGTTCAAAACCAACTACCACTCGATTGGTCCGGTTTAAAACTAACTATCACCCGATTAGTACGGTTCAAAGATTTACTACAAACACTAAAGTTAAGAAATTAGTCCCGTCATAATTTATTTCACATATAAGAGCTCATAACCAAAGTTATTTGCATAACAATTAGACGACATGTGTCATTTCATAGTGAAACATGAATATATCCAAACTCAAGCCCAATTATGTATAAATTAGTATTTTAAAACATTAGCTTTAACAAAGTATATTTTCAAAATGCAAAGAGATTCAAATACAACATACGTCAAACGAAAACTAATTCAAATAATCAGAATAGGGATAGACGCATTCGTCACCTATAATGCACAAATAATGCTCAATTATAGACTTAATCTATCAATAAATCTTGTATAAAGTCTAATCCTAGACTTATACACACGGAACAAAGCAAAACCCAACAAAAGGTTTGATCCGCGGGTGGACCAGGGGATCCCTACCTGCGAATCACAAAGAGCACCCGCAACTCCCTTCAGTAAGTCAAGTTGCGGGTGAATAGGAATGAGCCGCGGTTGCGGCTTGTATCCGCGGCGTGGATCACGCCATGGATCGGGTCAGTGACTCAGGCCGAACCATCCACGGTGCGGATGGGGCCGCGGATGGCACTAAAAACGGCTTAGAGACGACCTACAACAACCCAAACTCACTCCCAACACTATTCATCTTCCTCTAGTTCGAACCAATCAACAAAACAATTCCAAAATGGCATAATATGACAAGAAAACACTACCTTAACACAATACACAATATATATCATAAATTATACTCAAAGATCACACAAAATCCTCAAGATCCATACTCATATTTCATCAATGCCAAGAAGTTCCATTACTCATCCATTCACACACTCACACGTCCCAACACATTTAAATGCATAAACAAATGAGAGCATGAGGACCCTAAATATTCCTTAATCAAACACCCATTAGTCCAATATAGACATAACCACCAAAGGAGAAGAAATGGCTCTAGAAAAATTTACTTTGAGTAGTGGTTGGGGTAGAGGCTTTAAGAGTTCTTCTACTAGTTTCCCTTTGAGAATGGAAGGTGTTTCCTTCAAATCCTTCTTCAAGAAGAGGTGAAAGGGAGAAAAGCTTTAGAGATAGAAGAAGAATAAACTTTGAAAAAGAATGAAAAAGAAATGGAAAAGGTAAATGCCCTAGTTTTTTTGGGTAAGATCAAATTTAGTAAATTTACAATCAAGCCCCCTAAGAGTTTATAATTCACCTTTGGATTCAAAAGATCTAAATTACTACTATACCCATGAAGGGCCTTAATATTATATTCTCCCCCTCTAATAAAAAGTTCAGCCTCAAAACTTACGTACCGTGCGATTCGAATAACGTCGGATATTTTATTCTCATTTCCTCCTTGAGCTCCCAAGTTGCTTCTTGAACAGTGTGATTGGCCCATTAGATTTTGACATACGGAATTGTTCTTTTCTTTAGCAGTTGATTCTTACGGTCTACAATCTGAATAGGCTCTTCGTCATATGTTAAATCTTCTTGGATAGGCAGTGGCTTGTACTCAAGCACGTGATTGCGGTCGGATATGTACTTCATGAGTTGGAAAACGCGAAAGATATTGTGGATCTTAGAGAAGGACGGCGGTAGAGCTAGTCGATATACCAAGTCTCTAACTCTGTTTAAGATCTCAAATGGTCCCACGTATCTTGCACTCAATTTTTCACTTTTGTCATGTAGATATCAAATTTTGACACACTCTTTATAAGAAAATGTATTTTACCTCATTCGGGGATACTTTTTATTTTTTTAAGGGCTAATTGTAATTTTTGGGTAAATTATGTCTAATTAGTTGTATCGTGGGCAAAATAGTAATTTCACCGCATAAATATTATTTTATTTTAGTCTATATTTTTTGTAATACATAATTTTACTATTTTTATCATTATTTCTTATTTTAATGATTTTTTGGAGTAATATAATATTTATTTAAAATATTAGCATTTTTTACTTAATGGCACGTTTCCCAATGCATTCTTTTTATGAGAATTTTTCAAGTGAGAAAAAAAAATTATATGCACATTTTTTTATTCATAAATTTTCTGTATAAATTTCATAATTTTAGAAATCATTTGATATTTATTTCAATATTTTACCTTTCTATATTGATAACACGTTTTTCAATGTTATATTAATTTTTGAACTTTATGGTGAATTTTATTTATTTATTTCTATAATTCTAAATTTTAGTATTTTTCTTATTAATTTTAGAGAATCCAAGTATCTTTTATTTTCTTTTATTCTATTTCATTCGTTTTCTTCATTTTTTCTTACAATTTTTTCCTTTAAAAAAAAAAATGGAGCAGCAGTACCATTGTAGCTACTGCTGCTGCAGCTACAATGGCTGCCAAGCAGCTATACCCCTACCCAAAACACCATCATTTTGCAAACATCTTAACCCACCAACTCCCTCCTCTAATCACATCATTTTCTCTCACCATTTATCAGATTTGTAGAAATTGAATTAGATTTTTCTTCTCTCAATACTCAAGCTCACATTCATCAGTTCACCACACACACACCATCACAAAACACCAACACTGCACTCACCTCACCTCTCTCTTGGCCTTCCCTCACAACACATTGCACAACACACTGAAGCTCACAACTTCATCAACCTGCAAAAACACAAACAGAACCACAACTCACTCGCTGGCACACGCCAATACAACCATTCACTCTCACTCACATTGACCAAAAAAATCAAGAACGCACTTGCACTCACAGACACACATTACACTCACAACCTCACTGCCTCTCTTCCACCTCGCGCAAACACCATCACAGAACCTCCACCAGCCATCGACGGCTACCTCACCAGCAACAGCAAACCTAGACCTCCAACTGGCCACACATACGCCGCCACCACACACCACCCACTATCAAGACAAGCGCCGCCACCGAAGCCACCTTTGGCCTCCACCAATTTCGCCTTTCGCCCCTCAATACAGGTACAATTTCCTTCTTTTCTCTTTCAATTAATCTCTAGCAAATGCATAGATATCGTTAGTTTGATTATTGATGTGTGGTTTGAATGCTTTGATTTGGGAAGAGTTCAATTGTAGAAGATAAAGTTTAGGAGATTTTTATTTCGGTTAAGAGAGAGAGAGACCGAAGAGAGAGAGGTCAAGGAGGGAACAAAACCGAAGAGAAAGAGGGATTGATGAGAGAAAGAAATCAAGGAGAAAAAAAAGAGAGTGAGAGACTGAGGAGAAAAAAAATTGTGAGAAACCGAGGAGAAAAAAGAGTGTTAGAAACTGAGGAGAAAGAAGAGAGACCGAGGAGAGAAAGAAACCGAGGAGAAAACAAGAGACTAAAGAGGGATCGAGGAGAGGAAGAAACTGAGGAGAAAGAAAAACCGAAGAGAGGAGAGGTCGAGAAGAGAATAAAATCGAGGAAAGAGACCGAAGAGAGAGAGGCCGAGGAGGGAACAAAACCGAAGAGAAAGAGGGACCGAGGAGAGAAAGAAACTGAGGAGAAAAAAAAGAGAGTGAGAGACTGAGAAGAAAAAAGAGTGTGAGAAACTGAGGAGAAAGAAGAGAGTAAAGAGGGACCGAGAAGAGAAAGAAACCGAGGAAAAAGAAAAACCGAAGAGAGGAGAGGCTGAGGAGAGAATAAAATCGAGAAAAGAAAAACCGAATAGAGGAGAGGTCGAAGAGAGAATAAGGCCGAGGAGAGAGTAAGTCGAAGAAAGGAGAGACTGAGGAAGAATAAAACCGAGGAGAGAACAAAATGAAAAGGGAGACCGAGGAGAGAACAAGCCGAAGAGAGAATAAGGTCGAGGAGAGAACAAAACCGAAAAGAGAATAAAACCAAGGAGAGAACTAGAGACCGAATTTGTTGAAATTGTGAATTTGTGAATTTGTCCTTTAAATCTTGCTGAAATTACATTTTTACTCCCCATGCATTGCTGGAATTGTATTTTAACCCTTGAAAGTTGCTGAAAATTGCATTCTTGTTCTCCAAACCTTGCTGAAATTTTATTTTTGTTATTATACTTTGCTGAAATTACATTATTGCCCTCCAATATTATTGAAATTTATATTTTTGCCCCCCAAGTAGCTAGAACTTGAATTTTTACTCTTGAATGTTGCTAAAAATTGTATTTTAACCCTTGAAAGTTGCTGAAAATTTCTAATTTGATCCCTAGTGTTGCTGAAAATTGCATTCTTGTTCCCCAAATCTTGCTGAAATTTTATTTTTGCTATTATGACTTTGCTGAAATTACATTATTGCCCTCCAATATTGCTGGAATTTATATTTTTGCTCCCCAAGTAGCTAGAACTTGAATTTTTGCCTTTAAATGTTTGCCTAGTAAATTATGTATTATTTAATGATTTTGCTGAAATTATATTCTTGGCCTTAAATATTGCTGGAAATTTTTATTTTTGGCATTATACTTGCTGGAATTTATATTTTAGCCCTTTTAAATTTGTTGTAAATCATGTTATTATCTTAATTAGGGTTTAAAATTGTAATTTCACCCTTTTGTTTGTTGTAAATTACATTTTTACTCTAAAAATGTTGCTTAAATTTTCACTCTCAACCTAAAACCTTGGAATATTTTTTATTTCTTGTCAAAAAAAGAATTTAATTAATTCCTCAAGTTTTTTTTTAAAACTATTTTCTTTTCATCTCTTATTTTTATTTTAATGTTCCAAAATTTAGTCTTTTATCTAATTAATGTTCAAATTAGTTTCTTTATTTCTCTTTTAGTTATTTTGATGATCCTTATTTGGGTGCTAAAAGTATAAGTATGTATTATGGTGTTTTATCTTTTATTATTTTTATTTTCCTTATTTTACTTTATTTTACTTTATTTATTTATCACTTAAACAATTTTCATTTTTCTTCCTAAATATTTAAGTATTATTAATTCTTTTAATTTTGTTTATTGTTGCTATAATTGTTTGAATTATTGTGGCATGTTTATAGTGATTAGTATGAAATTATTTAATTAGTAGTTTATTTATTTAAACAGTGGTATTTTTGATATATTTGTTCATTTTATTAGCAATTTGTACCGAGTTTACGAATGGGAGGTACCTCTACTACCCTTTTTATTTCTCTTTATGTGCTCATATGTGCTCCTATGTTTTTTTATGTGTTTTTCTTTATGTATTTTTAAGTGTTTATTATTTTATTTATATGTGAGCATTTATTTAGTGTTATGTTATTTATTTGAGTTCAATTTTAATTATTCAAATGAATGTAATAGATAGGTAATATTCTATTTAACGAAAATTTTTGTACTTAGATAGTTAATGTAATAGATAATTTATATTTTCATCTAATTAACAAAAACGTTTGTATTTTAGATAGAAAATATAATAGATAGATTAGATAGGCTATTTTGTTTATTTTTTTTCATTTTAGATTTTGATTAGATTTTTTCTCCGGTGTAATAGTTAGGGTTCTTGTGTGCTATGTGTGCTATGTGCTTATGTGTTTTATTCGCTTTCTTTAGAACTTTACATCTAGAATATTATGTTTGTATGCTATGTGCTCCTATATGTTATTATTTGCTCTTATGTGATTATTGCTTTAATCTGTGTTCTATTTACTTACTTGCTTTATCATTATATATGTGTATCGTCGCTACACTAATCCAACGTTAGTTGTGGTTAATTCCGGTTTCTTTGCTAGTCCAACGCTAGCGGAGAATTTCTAAAAAATAGGCTAATCCAATACTAGACCTTTAGATTATTTTATTATTAAAATCATTTCTCGTGTGCATTTCGTGCCATTTCACACACATTTTTTCTTTTTTAGGCCTTTTCCATTTTCGTATGATTTTTGTATATATTTTTTCACTTATTATCTATCTTAAATAAATGTTTAGTGCATAACATTTAGACTCTACTACACATAGAATCTTAGGTCATTTGTATGATTCGACTAGAAATATTCATCTACCCACGTGCGAAGCGGTGGCGTACATGCTGTTCCCCCCTTCGTGGGTAGAAATAGCTAGTCACGAGCCTATTAGTTCTTCGAACCTGTTATGTTGCATTCCCCACTTTCTTTGTTCACTTACTATCCATATTACTATTTTCCTTCTCTTTTGCATTCTATTTCGCATCTATACTCATGACTCTATCGAGGTCTAGACTCGAGTTTCGCAATTAATGCGATAATTCTGACCAAACCTCAATGGAACATTTTGTCCCTTAATGATATCTTTTTTTAGAACTAGATTTGCATTCATATAGTTGCATCCAAATGTGATAAAATTTTAGGGTTATATTAGGAAAATTTAGAATAAACCACGCAACTAGCTTTGGTTAGGTTGAAAGGGTGCCTTAGGTGTAAACCTCTGCCTTCCCTTTCTTCAATTGTGACTCTCGAACTTATTTCTCTTGTTTTCAAAGATCTGAAATTGTCTAAAAGGGTTTTTATTATTTTTTTTACATTTTTTCTTAAAATTATTTTCTAAATAAACCATTATCGATTTTCTTACATTTATAAAATATTTTTCGCTGACTTGGTATACCAAAACTTAATACCAAGTGACGACTCCCTTTTCACTAAAAACCCTTTTTAGACTCTATTTTCGAGCTAAAAAATGGTCAAATTTTTAAGTCCTATTTTAGGCCCTTTTCTTTTTGTTTTCAAGATAAAGCATTTTCTAAAAATCACATCTTTGTCAAATTATCTTTTATAAAGCATTTTCTAAAACATCATTTTACAAAAATTTACACTTTTTTCCAACAAATAAACATAATAATAATATCCTTTTTCCGTCTTTCGAAAAATGGGGCGCGACATGTCAAATCTTATCACACCTTTAGTTGGGGACACTTTGAAGTACACTTTTTATCTAGGTTAAAACTCTCAGGGTCATCTCTTCAGATTGGCCCAATTTCGTTACCGATCTTGGGTTGTTTTCATTTGGTCCCTCACTACAGTTAGTTTCTCTACGATAGTTTGTACCAGCTTGGGTCCGATGATGGTCTTTTCGCCGACTTCGTCCCAATACAACGGTGATCGACACTTGCGTTTGTACAACGCCTCAAATGGCACCATTTCAATGCTCTTGTGATAGCTATTGTTGTAGGAGAATTCAATTAGTATAAAAAATTTTTTCCAACTACCTCCGAAATTCATAACACACGCCCGTAACATATCTTCCAAATTCTGTATGGTGCGTTCGATTGTCCATTGATTTGAGGATAATATGTTATGTTAAAGCTCAACCGGGTACTCATTACTTGTTGAAAAATCTCTTAAAATCGTGAAGTGAATCGCAGATCCCGATCGAATACAATACTCACTAAAAACCCATGATACGGGACAATACGCTCCATGTAGAGGTTGGATAAAGTATCCATAGAAGCTGTCACCGCCATCGATAAAAAGTGAGCGGATTTCATCAATCGGTTGAATATCACCCAAGTAGCGTCATTACCCTTTCTCGTCTTAGGTAATCCAATTACGAAATTCATGTTTATGTGTTCTCACTTTTACTCTGATATTTTCAATGGTTTAAGCAAACTAGCTGGTCGTTGATACTCCGCTTTGAACTGCTGACACACCAAGCACTTGGATACGTACTTTGCAATGTCTCTTTTCATCCCGTTCTACCAATAAAGTTGTTTCAAATTTCGATACATTTTAGTGCACTCGGGATGAATCAAAAGTTTAGAAGAGTGAGCCTCCATCATGACTTCATTCCTCAATTCTTTTTCTTTACGCACGACCAAACAATTTCTCATCCATAAACTACTGTTTTCGTGTAAATGAAAGTCAGGTAATTCTTCATTTTCAATCCTTTTCTTAAGTTTCACTAATTCTTTGTCTTGCACTTGGGTTTCTTTAATTCTTGTTACTAGTGTCGGTTGAGTAACTAGAGCCGCTAGTACATTTTGAGTGGATTCTACCACCTTCAAACTCAACTTTTTCATTTGTTTTACTAACATAGCCGCCATGATCTCCGTGCTCTTTCGACTCAACGCATCTGCTACTTTGTTGACTTTTTTCGGATGATAACTGATAATAAGATTATAATCCTTTAGTAGCTTAAGCCATCTTCGTTGTCTCATGTTAAACTCCTTCTGTGTGAACAAGTATTTCAAGTTTTTGTATCGGTGAAGATTTCACATGGTTTTTCGTACAAGTAACGCATTCAAATCTTCAAATCGAAAACTACGGCTCCTATCTCAAGATCATGCACTTAGTAATTTTGTTCGTAGGGCTTCAATTGACATAATGCATAGGCTATTATCCGATCGTTTTGCATCAATATGCATCTTAACCAGTTCTTCAAAACATTACTGTCAATGACGAACTTGCTCGACTCCGAGGGTACCGCAAAAATCAGAGCCGGTACTAACTTGTTCTTCAACTCTTGGAAGATTCCTTTGCACTTAAGAGTCCATTCGAATTTTACTTGTTTTTGAGTCAGACGAGTCAATGGCATTGCCATAGATGAGAATCCTTCCACAATTTTTCGGTAGTAACCTGCAAAACTCAAGAAATTTTGAACTTTTACTACATTAACTGGTCGGGGCCAATCTACAATGGCTTCAATCTTCCAAGAGTCTACTGATGCACCTTCTTTCGAAATAACATGTCTCAAGAAAGAGACACTCTTAATCCAAAATTTACATTTGTTTAACTTGGCGTACAACCGCTCACGCCTTAGAATTTACAAGGCCTCTCTTAAATGATTCTCGTGGTCCGTCTCACTTGGAGAGTACACCAAAATATCGTATATGAACACAACGATAAACTTATCCAACTGCTTCTTAAACACCTTATTCATCAAATCCATAAAAGTAGCAGGAGCATTTGTCAGTTTGAAAGGCATAACGAAAAACTTATAATGCCCATATTTGGTTCGAAAAGTGCTCTTAAGAATGTCCTCTAGTTTAATCCTCAATTGATGATATCTCGAGCAAAGGTCGATATTAGAAAATACTCTGACCCTTTTCAATTGATCGAATAAATCATCAATTCGAGATAGATGATACTTGTTTTTCACCGTGATCTTGTTGAGCTCCTGATTGTCAATGCACAACAGCATACTACTATCTTTCTTATTCACAAACAAGATCGGAGTATCCCAAGGTGACACACTTGGTTGGATTAACTTTTTATCTAATAATTTTTAGAATTGGACTTTGAACTCTCTCAACTCTGCCGAAGCCATACGGTAAGGTACATTGAAAATGGGTTTCGTTTCGGATACCAAATTGATTTCAAAATCAATCTCTCTCTTTGGTGGTAATCCTAACAATTCTTTTGAAAATACCTTTAAAAATTCTCTCACAACAAAAATATTTTCTAATTTCACTTCTTTCTTCTTATCCATGTCAGTCACATACGCTAGATAACAATCACATCCCTTCTTAATGGTTTTAAAAGTTTGAAAAGTAGATAGAATAGACAAGGATTTTTCTTTTTTGAATTTTCGAACACACTCTTGGAAAGTAAAAAGAGGGGTATTTGGAATATGAAAATCTATCCAATTTTTCTGATAATTTACGTAGGTATAATTATCCGACAACCAATCCATGCCTAAAATTATATCAAAACTGCTCATATTCAATTAAACTAAATTAGCCTTGAATTCTTGTTCTCCTAAATCTGACACACACTCTTTGTATACAAAGTTCGACACCAAAACTTTTTCTCCCGGAGTCTCTACTCTGTAAGGCTCATCTAACATACAGGGTGGGACATTCATCAAGAAAGTAAATTTTCTAGAGACAAACGAATGGTATGCTCCACAATCAAATAACGTACAAGCTGAAAGAGAATTAACCATCGCCATACCTGTCACCACATCCTCCAATCCCTCTATCTTTTGCGGGGTCATAGCATACACCTGGGAATTAGTCGGCACACAGTTGGCATTACTAGTTGCCGGTGTCCCTTATTTATTGCCGCCTTTAATTGACTTGTGACTTATTTTGCTCGCTATGGACTGGATTTGATTGGAGTTGGCTTGACTGACATTGGAATTGGCTGGGTTTGTAGTTGCTTGTTTTGAGTTTGGGCAATGGCTCACTCTATGCTTGAATTGTCCACATCCGAAACATGCCCCGAATTTCTACCTGCATTTTCCTGGGTGTACTCGGGAACATACCTCACACTGCTTTACGGTGCCTGAGAAACTGCACTTCATTGGTAATGTGTGGATAGAGCCGCTTGATTGTAAAATCATTGGCTTAGGTGCATTGCCTTGACGAGGTGGCCTCGTCACTTAAAAAGACTATTATCTACTAGGATTTGGCTTGGGAACTACAAAAAGTTTGACCTGTTACCTTATTTTTGCATCCTCTCTCTTGATGTCATGCTCTGCGTCTAAATTGGCCTCGTACATTTAGTCCCACGAAGCATAAAATTTGCCAAAAATCTTAGATTGAATTCAACCATTCAATCCGCTTTTTAATGAAGCCATCTTGACGGTGTCATTAGCCATCACGGAAGGGACAAAGCGGCCTAAAGAAAGTAAAGTGGAGTAGTATTCAGTCACAGACGACAATCCTTGTTTCAAGTTGTTGAATTATTGGATCTTCTGGATGCGAATTGCCGGTGAAAAGTAATGACGGAGGAAGATCCGCTTGAAGTCTTCCCAAGTCAATTCACGTCTCGTGGAAACCAGATTTAGGGACATACCGTCCTACCATTTCTCAACTTCACCCATGAGAGAGGACATCACCACTTGAGGTCGAATATGGTCCAACACTTGCATTGTTTTAAACTTTTTATGAACTTGGGAGAGCCATCTCTTCGCAACGTTTGAATTTGGACCCCCATCGAAAGTGGGGACATTCCCTTTGCTTAGTTCCTTAAAGTGGTAACGCAAGTTATCTCGGTCTTCTCCTTGAACTCCTTGGTTCTCACCTTGTGCCGTTGGTACTCTTGCAAATCATGGAAGAATTGATAAGCGATTGCTAGAGTCGTGGGATCTAATTGAGGTGGTGGAGGGAGATCCACGTTTCTTGGTCATGAGGGAGGGGTCACGTGCAAAGTTTTCTTCTCTCGAGACCTCCGCGAAGTCCAGCAGGCATTCGCCATAAAACTCCCGATCGGCACATTCATCTCTTCTTCTTCGCCCTCTTTTTCATCCGCTACTCTTTTGCCGGTGCCCTCCACAAGAGTTTCTAGTCTTTGCTTTTTTCGAGGTTGCATTCTACATAAAACATATGTTAGAAACACATCAACCTCAATGACCATATATTACTTATCCAATTAAGGTCAATACCCAAAGTAAACATTTACTAGATCAATTCTAGACATTCTATCCATTTTCACACCTAAGATAGCACACAAAATTCAAACTTAAACTCTGATACCACTAAAAATGTCATGCCTTGTGTCTCGAGATATGACATCCGCCATGCTCTAGGTTAAATTAGATTACAAGTCTAAACGATACAAAATATAATCTATCACGATACAACGCTTAAAGAACACTCAAGATTCTCAAAGAAGATCATTTTATTAATAACCAAAAAATACACTATCCATATACAAATTCATTGTCCCATAACAAAAACAATTGAGGTAGTACATGTACAAGTTAATCTATACCAAAATATAGCTATATAATGAATATCTCAAAAATAACCTCTACTACATCTATTGCCCAAAGATGTCATTCAAGAGGCCCAAAAAACATCCCAATCCTCTTCAACAAAGTCATACCATGAGAGAAATAGAAATAATGGGGTGAGTGACAAATTACCTAATAAGTAATAGAGCTCTCTTTAGGACTTAAGCTTGTTACACATATATATACAATTTCAAGTCAACAACAAGATTCTTCATCATTCATAAATACGTGGTTAATTTATAAATGATACAATTTCAAAGCATGACATAGATCAATTCAAATGAAAGCTCAAGTAGTTAGTGGACAAATGACCCTGGATATCTAGTTGTTAATTACAACCCGATTAACACGGTTCAATACCAACTACCACCCAGTTGGTCCGGTTCAAAACTGACTATCACCCGATTAGTACGGTTCAAAAATTTACTACAAACACTAAAGTTAAGGAACTAGTCCCGTCATAATCTATTTCACATATAAAAGCTCATAACCAAAATTATTTACATAACAATTAGATCACATGTGTCATTTCATAGTAAAACATGAATATATCCAAACTCAAGCCGAGTTATGTATAAACTAGCATTTCAAAATATTAACTTTAATAAAGTACATTTTCAAAATGTAAAGAGATTCAAATATTACTTACCTCAAACGAAAACTAATTCAAATAATTAGAATAGGGATAGACGTATTTGTCACCTATAATGCACAAATAATGCTCAATTATAAACTTAATATATCAATAAATCTTGTATAAAGCCTAATCCTAAACTTATACACACAAAATAGAGCAAAACTCAACAAAAGGTGTGATCCGTGGGTGGATCAGAGTGATCCGCGCTCGCGAATCACAAAGAGCACCCGTGACTCCCTTCAGTAGGTCGAGCCGCGGGTGAATAGGAACAAGCCGCGGCCGCGGTCAGCGGCCTAATCCGTAGCTCGAATCACGCCATAGATCAGGTCAGGGACTTAGGCCGAACTAGTCGCAGTTCCATCCATAGTGCGGATGGGGCCGCGGATAGCACCAGAAACAGCCTAGAGACTACCTGCAACAATCCAAACTCATATCCAACACTATTCATCTTTCTCTAGCTCGAACCAATCAACAAAATTACTCCAAAATGGCATAATATGACAAAGAAACACTACCTTAACACAATACACAACATATATCATGAATTATACTCAAAGATCACACAAAATCTTCAAGATCCATACTCATATTTCATCAATGCCAAGAAATTCCATTACTCACCCATTCATACACTTACACGTCCCAACACATTAAAATGCATAAACAAATGAAAGCATAAGGATTCTAAATCTTCCCTAATCAAACACCCATTTGTCCAATCTAGACATAACCACCAAAGAAGAAGAAATGGCTCTAGAGAAATTTACCTTGAGTGGAGCTTGGGATAGAGGCTTCAAGAGTATTCTGCTAGTTCCCTTTTACGAATGGGAGGTGTTTCCTTCAAATCCTTCTTCAAGAAGAGGTGAAAGGGAGAGAAGCTTTAGAGAGAGAAGAAGAGTAAACTTTGAAGAAGAATAGAAAAGAAATGGAAAAAGGTTAATTCCTTAGTCTTTTGGGGTAAGATTAAATTTAGCAAATTTACAATCAAGTTCCCCAAGAGTTTATAATTCACCTTTGGACTCAAAAGATCTAAATTACTACTATGCCCATGAAAGGCCTTACTATTACAGTGGTGCAGGGGAGATAGATGGGAAGTTGGAATTTGTAGGAATTTGGTGGTTTGAACATTGGTTGGCCATGGAAAGAAAATGTTTCAGGTGGTGGGTGGCTTTGGTTGATGGCTATGGGGCTGAGAAGGTGGAGATTTGAGAGGGCCTTCGTGGTGGAAGAGGGTGGCTGTGGGGAATTGGAGGAGCTGTGATGTAGACAAAAATAGGGAGAAGGTTGCTGTGAAACTAGTTCTCTGTGTGTGAAGTCCCACTAACTTTGTGTGTGATTACATAGATGTGTATGTGAATTTGTTTGATTTGGTGCGCGTTTTTGTGTGAAGTGTGTGTGATTGTGTCTGTGGTAGAGCTGTGTGATTTGTGTGTGAGTATGTGTTTGTGTGTGTGTGGCTGTGCGTGTAAACCAGTGTGTGAAGTGTGTGTGATGGTATCTGTGATAGTGTGTGCTAGAACAGTGGGAATTGTGTTCGTGCGCATGTATTGTGTGAGTGTGTGTGAGGGGTTGTGCCTTTGTGTGTGTTTGAGTGATCGTGTTGTTGTGTGAGAGAGAAAATGTAAGAAGTGTGTGAAAGAGTGTGTAGTGCGTGAGAGAGAAATTGAACACGTGTGTAAGATTAGCTAGTGTGTGTTCTTGGGGTACTTGGTGTAAGGTATGAAGATGTACTAGTTGTGTTCTAGGTATAGACTTGAAGATGTACTAGTGTATGTTTTAGGTGTTCTAGGTGTAGGTTTGAAGATGTACTAGTGTATGTTTTAGGTGTTCTAGGCGTAGGCTTGAAGATGAACTAAAACCTAATAGGTGTTCTTGGTGTTCTTAGTGAAAACTTGAAGATAAGTGTAGGAAAAAGTGTTTGTTTTTGGTGTTCTTGGTGTAATAGATAAAACTATAAACTAAAAATTAAAAACTCTCTTTAATCTTTTTCTTTTTTCCCCTACATTTTTTAACCCCCAAGTGGAGGTACTTATAGTGCAACAAAAGACTTATCTTCCAAGAAATGAATAAAAGACCAAAACGCCCATGACGACCAAAATTATAATTTTACCCCTACTGAAAAAATTAAAATCTATGTTCTCTCTAAAAAACACAAAAATAAAAAAAAATAAGAAAAATGTAAATAATAAATTTATTAATAGCAATTCACCCCAAAAAAAGTTAGAAAAACTTAAAAACATGCTAAACATGCTTAAAAGACCTAAAAATGAATTTGGGATCCAAAATGGCGAAAAATGTTGAGGAGGCGAAATGACTATTTTGCCCCATACTGTTAAAATATATGAAAAATATCAGTTAGTCTCAAAAAATTATCAAAATTTAAAAATGAGCTTAAAATCCTAAAAAATGAATTTAACACTCAAAAATTGGTGAAAAATGCATTTGGTATGTGAAATGATAATTTTGTCCCTGAACGCGGTATTTACAGAAAAAATAGCGATCGTCCCCGAAAAAATAAAAAAAATTTAGAAACATGCTTAAAAATTTGAAAAATAAATTTGGTATTAAAAAATGGACAAAAATAATGAAATGACCACTTTGCTCTTGTACTGACGAAATGTATAAGAAAATATCAATTAAACCCGACAAAGTCACAAAAAATTTTAAAAATACATAGGAAAGTACAAAAATATGAATTTAAAATCCCAAAACTAATGAAAAAAATATTTACGGTTGAAAATTACTGTTTTGCCTCCCAAAACTGCTGATTTCGTTCTCTTTTTATTGAAAAATTAGAATTTGACTCCCAAAAAATATAAAAGTGCCCCAAATGTTGGAAAAATAAATAGTGTGTCAAAATTTGGTGTCTACAATATAAAATACTTATATTTTGATAATGCACAAAGCAATTAATTGATTACAAAACAAATTGACCAAAGAAAAATATATAATTCTAGCTAACGAATGCATTAGGGAGTTGATTAAGTAAGCTCTCAAGTATTACTTATTTAAAAAGTGAAGTCAATTAAAAGAAGTTACTAAATATAAGAGTGCTATAAATATGAGTTTATACATTATAAACAAAAAAATACTTTTAAAATTTCATATAACATAAAATCAAACCATATCTTTCTTGGACTCTTATAGCAGTGAGAGGAAAAAGGAAACACCAAATTGACGAAAAATGGAGGCGAGAAGTTCAATACCTACAAATGTATTAATTTTTACACTAGGTATAAAATATAAGATTTTGTAAGTCTTTTGAGGCTATAGTTACGAACAATTTTCAAAACTCATCATTCTCATAATATATGATATTTTGATTGACATTGAAAATTTATATATTTATTACATAATTTTTTGAGTTTGATGACAAATATTAATTGATTATACTCAGTGATTAGTTAAGTCAGTGTCCATGAAAAGGCCAAATATTCAATAATATTAATTCATTAAATTAGAATTCCATAAAATCTATCTATCAATTGCTTAAAATCACTAAAATGAGACAAATTTAAGGAATTCATATACTTAAAGGACTTTATTATGAATATATTGGAAGTGTATCATTCAGAGATATGATCCCACAAAAATTTTATTATTCATGACAATACAGGTCTAAGCTCTATCATTACAAGAAATATATGAAAGAAAGAATTGGACTATAAGTTTTTTAATATATATGTAAAGTACAAAACAAAATCATATTAATTTTCAAGTGCATGGTATACATTAGAAAGTTTTATTATATAATTATGTTTATTTTGGGTAAAGAAAATAACACAAAAAATATATTTTAGAATGTTTAGGTTTACAATTTTTTTATGAGAAAAGTATAGAGGAAGAAGAAGAACATTACCGATTATGTGTAAAAGACAAAAATTTTAAAAAATAGAATTAAAATAGTAAAAAAAAACCTAACTAAATAAGATAAGTCATCAAAAGATTGCAAATGACATGTTCAAAATATAATTGTACACATTTATTGCATAATCAATCAAAACAAATGATAAAACTTAATTTTGCACAATAGTAACATTATGTTTGTATGTAACAAGTAAGTGCTACGTTAGAAATAATTCATTATTTGAAACTTACAATCGCTAGACTTATAAGTGTCTTTATAAATTGTACTTATTTGATATAATTATATGACAAAGTTATCATCATTCTTATATACATTTTAGATTAGTTAAAAGTAGAAATCATAATAGATAAATTTAGAATTAGTAAAAGTGTCAAAAATTTTAAGATAAGTCATTTGTGGTACAGTTATATTAAAGTCTCATTTGATATTTTACAGATAATCAACTTATCAAAAGTTTAGGGATTTCGAGCATAATTATATATTTTTATACAATAATAGGTTACCTTTTATATGATAACAATTTTAGATTTTTTTTTAAAAAAAATCATAATTTCTTTGACAAGGATATTTTAAAGAAACTAACATTTTACCAAATGCTATTAGAGATATTCTTTTGTTTAATTCAAATTCTTTTAAAAAAGAAAATAATACACGAAGTTAAGAAAAGATAAATATGAAACTAATAAACTAAAGTTATAAGTATTGTGATACTTGAAATGTAAATTTTTAATAATAGTGATTATTTTTTATTTGATTTTTAAGGACATAACTAACTTGAATCTCACATAGTTTTTAAATATGACTTTAAAAAATAAAAAAATAAAAAATACTATTTTTTTCACTTTTTATTATATCATTTATTAAACAATTATTAAACGTGTGAAACACGTATCCCATTTTTAGTTAATTAAAACGAATAAACATCACATCTAATAAGGACGTACAATTTCACAATAATGGCGCCTCCAAAAGCTCCGTAACGACAAAATGTTTTTACTGAGGCTTGAAGACATTCAACATGAATGCACTAATTTCTAATGGTGGAGTGGACAATTTCCAAGTTTGAATTCCTTAATTCAACGGAAGCTACGGAAACATATAAATTATAACTCTTTTGGCCATGAGATAAAAATCCACAATCCGAAGAGAGGCTTAAACAAGTACATGCCTACAGTTGTGCTACTGCAGTATTTAGGAAGAACCTTCCATGCCTAGTTCCTTGCCGAAACCCTTTACAACATCTAAAAACTGCATGCTCTTAAAAACGTCTTTCATTGTTGGGCGTCTCGGTGGACTATACTCAATGCATGCCATTGCCAGCCTCGTCAATACAAGAGCATCGTCACGATTATAGCCTGGATCTTTCTTAAAAAGTTTGTGCACACGCCTGAACACTGAGTTTATGTCTTTCTCAGTCCTTAATTCTGTGTAATTTTTCTTGGCCCATCGTCCGGAGCACGACTTTGACCGGGAAGGATCACAAACCCTTTTGGCCAATAAAGATAGGAATACAACACCAAATGAGAAGACATCACGCGCTACAGACCACCTATCTGCAGATGAATGAAGACTATTTCATTAAAGCAGAAGCATATCGCCATAATACACAAGAAAAAAAATCCTAATAATTCTTTTTTGGTACAGAAAAGCAATAACAACAAAATCGTGAAAAGGAAAAAAAAAAAATATACGTAACATCTAATGCAGATTTTGATTATGTATGGAATGAAAGGACTTAAATTTAAATGTTCTGGATGATCTAAATACCAGTCAAAATATCCGGTTTTCTACAGTTCGACTTTGTGACGGTTTTCTGTTCCTACTTCGTTTTAGACCCAATTGCAGTGCAAGACGTAGATATAATCAATATCAAATATCTCGAGGGTTTACCACATGGAATTACAGAATACAGGCGGCCCTCTAGAAGAAACAGGTGATTCTAGCAAATAATTACCCTCAAACATAATCAATTAGAAGACTAGGCTCACCAGCAAGGAGAGTTCTTTATTTAATGACAGTATATTGTTGATCAAGGATCACCAACCTCATTCTTAGCCTCATCCAAGACTAGACTTGATTGTTGCTTTACAATAAAAAAATTATCACATTTCTGCCTTTTAAGCTATCCAAGATAAACAATGTCGATACCCAGAGATGTATACAATCAAATAAAAGCTTAACTCCAATAGACACCCAAAAAAATTGGAAAGGAAAAAAGAAAAATAGACTCGAGCTTTATTCTTTCTATTTTGGTTCTCCTAACCCAATGTAATAAAAGGAAAATGATTTCCACCTGTGTACTACAGGTTAATTTACGTAACCATCATTCATTACAGCAAAAAGCCCAATACTTTTCAGGTCGCAAAAACAAAGGCCAAAACTACTTAGCAGTAGTATACAAGGCATTAGAATAGTGGATAGCTGGCTGAAGCATACATCTTATATAATTCTTAAAGCTCGATTAGTTGCCAACTTGCAAATAGACAAAAAATGGAAGAGAGAAGAATTAAAGCTGTCTCATCCAAGCACTGACTCAAATTCAAGAGATTCATTATTAATTACAATACACGAGAGAGAGGTACAAAATTAGCTTACCATCGATGCACATACTCAAATCCTGATGTCCAGGAGCACCATACAATTTTTGTTTTGGGATTGCCCTCAGATTACAGAATAAGCCACCAATCATCATTCCAAAATCAAATAGCACCGGATTATAGTCCTACAAACCACACGACAAAAAATTCCATTAAATTCTTATTACTGAAGTGCAAAATACTATTCCATGCTAAAGAACTGCATATTTCTAACAGAAATGACAAGTAAACCAAATTGGCCAAGAGACACATTTTGGGAAATTCCAACCTGGTCAACCAGAATGTGGTCTGCAGATATGTTGCATACAATGAACGGAGGATTGTGATTGTGAAAAAAAGTTAGGAGACGAGCCAATTGTAAAGCAACCCTGATCCTCTGGAGCCATTTGAAATTCTCTGAGTGACAAAAAAAGGCAAAAACTCAGATGAAACAATTCTAATTCAGTTGTGCATGTAGTCTCCACCGGAGATGAAATCATTACTTGACCAAGTTAACAAATGAGTAGGATGATATAACCCAATCAAAAAGTACAGTGCACAGATCCCACACTGGAAGTACGAGGATTCCGGGGTGCGATTTATACTGCTTTGGGCTCTTCCACCTCAATAGCTAGTTTGGGAGGTGGTTGTGCTTCTTCCAAGGTTCTTATCATGGGAAAAATGCCGAATCTCTAGTTATTCAGACCACATAACAGAATCAAGAAACAACAATGCTTCCAGTTTTAGGCCTACCACTATATCCCTTATTATTTTATGCACAAAATCACCATATTTTACTCATGCATAATGAAAACATGCACCATCTTCTTCAAATATACTATCGGTATATTTTCAATCATTTACTCAATCGATGAATGCACCAGCAATAGGGTATCAAGGGAAAAAAAATTCAAGTTTTCTCAGAACATACCATTAAGTATTTCATTGTGCAAAGTATCCCTTGGGTTGAGATCATAAACAATTCCTGGACGTTGAGAGTTATAAATGTAGCCAATCGGTTTCGCCAAGTTCTGTTGATGACCTTTTACACTATGACGTTGCAAGAAATAGACTTCATCCTAGAAGGGCAAATTCACCAGTAAATATATCAATCATGATAAAATAGAGTCAAAACAAAGTGCTTGCAAGAATAATACCATCATTTTGGACCACATTTCCTCTAGTGGTTCATATACAATACATAGTGAATCGTCAAATATTTTCACTGTGACTATATGTATCCCACCAGCATCATCTGAAATCCTGCCACGGTACAACTTTGCAAACTGGGTGCTACCAAGAACATTCTCTTTATGATATCCACCAGTATATTCCCTCAACTGATCAGACAAAAACTCACGTAGCACAGACTTGGTAGGTTCCCCCATTCCTGTTACAAAAACACAATTGAAAAATCAAAACAGGTAAACAAAGGACTTTAAAAGTAGTTGAACATAGAAGTAGCGGACAACCATTGAGCCACCATTATCTACAGAAATTACTTCGGCTATTTACAACAAGAAACTAAAAATCTTTACATGATCTAGTGCAATGTTGTCCACTATCCTTTTGGAACATTACAGAGTACTCTTGATTTTGGGTACAATAAACTATTTCACGGTACAGCATCAAACATGCTTGCTCCCTCTGCCTCTCTGTCTCTGAGGGACAACCCCAACCCCCACCCCCCCCCCCCCCCCCCCCCGAAAAAAAAAAAAAAGAAAGAAAAATTCTCTAAAAAAAAAAGGTCCAGTTAAGGGTGATAACCGTCATAGATGCTCCGGATGTGTGAGTCAGCAAGTAAAAGAGGCACACTGAGAATTGATTTCAAGCAGGAACACAAGAAGAGAAGAGAAGAAAAGGAAATACAAGTCAGATAAATTTAAAATTGTTAGGCTCTTAAAAATAAATATATTTCCATAGAATATTTCTCCTATGATAGGAGCCATGAAGCAAACACCCTAATTGTCTTCTGAATATCAAGAAACAAACACTGCCTAAAGAAATAACGAACCACTAGAGAGGAACCAGATTCACACACAGTTGAACAATTACACGATCACTGCTGGAAACACAAATCTGATTTCTTTCCCAGCATGACAAAGACCTCCAAGGGGATATAGTGCAGAAACATTGACAATATAAAATCAACTATAAACATTATTACGTTATAATCATCTCTTACACACCTTCAACACATCCCTGAAAGGCTTTTCCATCTATTCTTTTCCCAAAAGGTGCCTAAGACTTTTCTGTTCTTAATCCACCACAACATCTACTCATCAAATGAAGATATATCAACTAGACTCATACTGAGAGAAATTAAGACAGATATTGCCATGTTGAATTTAGTCGCCTCATATGATCAAAATTTCAAATATGACAGCATGTCTAATTGATCCACTGCGCAGAATTTCATCCAATTTTCTCTGCCATTATCAACAAGTACTCAATGGCGACAAATCTGATAACAAGTTCATCAACAATTGAACCAACAGGACAGACAGGATGGTCACTCAATTTTACCTTATGAGCAGACTACTTTGTACAAGGGCACCATCAAATTCTAATTAGCAACAGTAAGTTGATTAATGCATTGGAGACGATATAACTTGTACCTTTATACATGAATGTGTCTGAGTTCAGGCATATAAATGACCAAAGACAAAGGGAGAAAGTGCAAAATATGTAGTTCATATCACACACAACTAAAAATAGCAAATTGCCCTAGCGCATCAGCTTATTCAATATACAATCAGATCCACAATCGGGTGGGAAACACAATAACAAAATAATAAACTAAACAACATTTCATATGTAAGTACTCTTTTAGTTCTTTTGCTTTCTTGTCCATTCTGCACACACTTTGGGTCTGAATGATAGGTTTGAGATTTCCAACCAAGCATTATGACATAAGGAATAAGCCAATTAGTGTGTTCTCCTTGCTAAATGACATCATACCAAACATAGATGTGAATGCCAGTAATATGCAAGAAACCTCTAATTCACATTGTAATATGCAAGAAACCTCAAATTCACAAAATAAACAAGGAGGCACAGGAAATATGTGAGAAGCCCACATTTCCAGCATGTCATGCACACTCCAATTTGTCATGACATGCATACATCCCAAATTCTTCTGTTTGTTGCTTAAAATCTGCACCACAAGCAGACCCATAGACCAATTTTTCCATGAGATGAAGACGCTATTCACAATCCTATGAGAACTCAAACCAGGAACTGCCTGTTTGCTGTACTTTCGCAATACTTGGCACCTTCTAGATGTCAAGTTTTACCTGTACACTGAACAACATATAAAGCCTGCAGAGACTCGTAGACTTGCTTCATTGTTGGACGATTCTCTGGGACATACACCATGCAACACAATGCTATCTTCATAATGTTGTAAGCATCAGAAAAATTATAATCTGGATCTTTCTTGAACATTTCATTTACAGTGGAAACATTTTCAGCTAGCATAATATATGGTACGTTCCCTTTGCCGAATCGCTTGATCAAGTGTGCAGCAGACTTCTCTGATTTTGAGATATCAAAAACTCTTTTGGAAAATAAATTCAAGAGAAGAACACCAAACGAGAATACATCACGCATTGTAGACCACCCACCTGTTGAGGAAATGAAATTTTATCAGCAAATTAGAGCTGCGTAATCACAATTCATAAAATAAAAGTGATGCAGCCAACAAAGAGTTCAAGAAATCTAAAAGAACAGGTTTCCACGACCTGGTTCAAGCATCGAATAAGCAATCCTTTAAGAGAAGCAGTCTATTTAGGAGCTAGTATACGTTAACTAAGAGTTTATTCTAGTATAGTCTCAGGAGGAGTAATTTACTATGAAATTTAGGCTTCAACAGTATATTGATCTTTTCATTTGTCCTCAGGAATTTTCCAGCAATTGTATTTCTTATCTCTTAAATAATTACTTAATTGCATTAATTCTTGTTGGAGCTTAATTGATTTAGGAAAGTTCTAGTTGTAAATAGAAATCCCCACAGCAATTGGATTCTGTTCTTTAGGTGTTTACAGCTTTAAATACCATTGTTGCTAGGTTATTTTGACATAGATGTGATAAGAATAGAGTTGAGTTTATTAGTTTTATTTCTTCCTCCCCTAATTCCCCTCTTCTTCTCTAATTTTCCCCAGGTTACTATTTGTGAGTACTGTTCACAGCCTTAGAACAACCCCAAAATTACTAGGCAAGATTACTTCAATCTTGTCCTACATTAAAAAGAAGGCAGAAATACTGATGATAAGCAAATTCCTGAGGACAAAAATGACAGAAAACTGATGCTTTTTCCAAAAAACATACAGCTCTAAAGAAACAGCTTACCATTAGTTACATAATGCAAATCTATATAGCCAGGAGCTCCGTGTAATTTTCCATCTGGGATATCACTGGTACCTAAAAAACCACCCACCATCATCCCAAAGTCAAATAGCACGGGATTATAATCCTGCAAATAACATGACCAAAAATCCCTTAGAATTTGTCAATGCAAAATGATATTTACATGATAGAGAAAGCCAAAAGTTTGAGGGAAAAAACCAAACATGGTCAACGAGAAAGTGAGCTGCACATATGTTGCGTATAATGAATGGAGGATTGTAATTGTGAAAATGAACAAGCAGCCGAGCCAACTGCAAAGCAACCCTGATTCTCTGGATCCATGAGAAATCATCTGACAGGGGAGAAGTATCAAGACATTGCAATTCTTACACAATCTAAGACTAGTCTATACAGGTGAAAAAAACTACGAATATAAGGGAGCAAAAGAATGGGTAAATGCTAAGGTCTATAGTTATAGGCCCTACCTCAAGGTAAGACAATTCTCAACACCTGCATATAGTTTTTTGGCTGCCAATAAATCCCTTGATGTTTTATGCAAAATGTTGCTTTATTCTATGCATCCATGATCAACACTTGCAACTATGTTCAATTCTTTTTATGGTATGATTTCTTTCATTTATTTAATTGATGAAGTCGCCAACAATATACAGATTACTTTCATCAATGAGTACAAAGGAAAAAATTTTAGATTCCAACAAGCATACCTTTAAGGATTAAGTTATGCAAGCTATCCCTTGGATTGAGATCATAAACAATTCCCAGAGGTTCATATTTATGACTGTACCCAATTGGTTTTGCCAAGTTCTGTCGATGGTGATTTACAGTAGGATGTTGCAAACAATAGACTTCCTCCTGGGAATATATAAATAATTGATCACTAAGCAACCCAATCATTAGAAATAAGAGTGAAAACAATGTGCTTGGAAGAATAATACAGTCAATTTGGACCACTTCTCCATTGGATAGGCTGAAGCACACATGGAATTGTCCAATATCTTCACAGTGACAGCACGTGCTTCATTCTGATTACCACCATGAGAAATCCTGCCACGGTATAACTTGCCAAACTGGGTCGTACCAAGAAGATTGTCAAAACTAAATGCATCAGTAATGTCTCTCAACTGACAGGGCAAAATCTCAAACAAGTCAGACTTTCCGGCCTCAGCTATTCCTGTCACATTAACAGAATGAAAATCAGAAGGGGGAAACACCAGCCTGAAATATAGATGGACGTAACTGTCCCAGCAAGTAGCAACATCAGATCAGAAGAGCTGATTTGTTATAACATAGTGGTAAAAGTAATAATCAATTAACCCCCCTTCTTTTAGAAGCATTCCTTGCACCTTCTATGTCTAGGCATTAACAGATGTGCCATGTTCTTCCCCACCAATTTTCTTCTATCATTCTGAAACAAAAAATACTCGTCTTTTGGTTGTTATTACTTAAAAGGAAATCTTGGAGCATACAATATTTAACATCTCTCTCTCTCTCTCTCTCTCTCTCTCTCTCTCTCTCATACACACAAAGACACATGCATGCAGGCACATGCGCGCGCACAGAGCTGTGTATCAATTAATATTCCAAGAAAGATGGGAGATGTTGCTGATGCACATTTAATCACAAATCAGTAAAAGGAAACACAAAAGTGTACCACTTGATTGGAAGTAGGGACACATAAAGAGGACAAAAAGAACTAAATGAAAGACAGCTTTTTAAAAAATTTGACAGAGCTCTAAAATCCACAACAAAGACAAGGGCAAGTCTCATTGTTTATCAGCATCTTATTTCAACATGTTCTTTGCTGCTGTCGTTAGCCGTCTCTGTGTACAAACCAATTAGCAAGGTCATGATCTCCTCAGCACAGAGACAAACAGGAGAGGCTGATCACTTCTATATAATTAACCTACTTCATTCAAGAACACCATCCAGATCTATCCAGTTAGCAGCAATAAAACAATGAGGGCACAGACAATAATGGGCATAAAATTGTACATAAAATATGAAACAAAAAGCCAAAAAACCGTCAATCAGAACACTGTTAGCATCATATCACAGTTAAACATTGGGATTTTACATAGTGCAACGACTCATCAATAAGTCTTCTCATCCACTGCCTTTACTTTTCATATAATGATCTGTTTCCCCAGCACACTTGTGTCTAAAGTTTGAGGTTCCTAATCAAGCATTCTGAAATGGTGACAAGCCAATTGTAGTGTTTCCTTTTGTGAGCAGCATAAGATATTGTATGGAGCTAGATTTCCATTAACCTTAACATAAGTTTTATATTTTACAGCATAAACTGTGAGACAGAGAAAAAGATGTAAGAAACACACAGGCAACATGCATAAACTAAATTAGGTGTTCAATTTATTGTTATCTGATATACAAGAAAAGACACAGTAAACATGAAAGTCACAAACTACCACAACCTCATAAGAAAGTTGAACAGTAATCAGTCTATTTAATACTTCTGCACCATTTAAAACCTTCTAGACACCAAGTTCCTACCGTTAAGGAGAACAACATGCAAAGCCTGCAGACGCTCAAGCATCTCCTTCATTGTTGGACGATCCTTTGGTAAAAGCTCAATGCAACTCATTGCTAGCTTCATGATTCTATTTGCATCATGCACATCATAATCTGGATCTTTCTTAAATATTTCATGCACATTGAGATCATTTTCTAGCTCTGGGCTTGGCACTTTCTCTTTGCAGTCTTTCTTGGCCCAGAGGGCTACAGATGTCTCTGACCAGCAAATATTAAGAAGTCTTTTGGAAATTAAACTTAGAAGCAGAACTCCATATGAGAATACATCATGCGCTGTGGACAACCCAGCTGTTGAGGAAGTAAAATACCAGCAAGCAAATCACAAATTTGTTAAAACCATTTAATTAAGGAAATAGAAAAGGGGCAAAAAGAAAAAAGAAATGCTAAATAAAACAGATAGAAGGATCTTTCACCTGTGACGAGATAATAAGCGTGAAAGAGAAATGGTCAAAACATGAATACAAATCCATAAAACAATACTTAAAGTGATTTTAAAGGCTCTAATTGATGAAAGAGAAATGGTCATAATACCTAGCACTTTCCAGAATGTCATGCGTGCAAGATTAAAAAGTGATTAGAAATGATGCCGAAGCGATATTCCAAACTAATTTTCCAAAAAATCCAAAGACACAGCAATAGTTTTCATCAATTCCCTTTACCACGGCTTTATATCCAATATCTCTGGGTAGACACATTCCTCATCATTGCCTTGCACATGGAAGAAAAGGCAGACCTACATCGTCTCGGGTTATAGAGCAATTAACTGGAAACATGGATGTTGAATGGCTTAACTCTCAAGAGCAGACATATTGTAATTCTTTTGAATCCGTATTGTAACTCTCAACACTTCAGATAATATAATTGTTCTTTCATAGTTCTTAAACGGTTGAGACAATGCACTTGGTTCAAATGTGAAAACAACTTTAAAACCGATGCCACTTCAAATTAAAAGGGATAAACTTTTGCTTTTCCTTGAATAGAAACAAAAAAGATTACTCCACAATCAAGTGCATATATGATAATGACAGCAACGTTTCAAAGACTATGCTTGATAATGACAGCAACGTTTCAATGACTATGCTTGATAATGACAGCAACGATTCAATGAATATGCTTATTAGTGGAACATACAGATGAACAAAATCAGCTTACCAAGCATTAAAAATTCCAAATCCAAATAGCTAAAACCTTCATTTAATTTTCCTTTTGGGATCTCTCTTGAATTACCAAAAACACCACCCACAAGCATTCCAAAGTCAAATAGCACTAGATCACAGTCCTACATAAAACAAAGGCCAAAAGAACTCGTAATGGTGGTCAGTGCAGTGAGAAACATTTTTTGCATGTAGATTACAACTACAAACCGAATTCACAAGAGTCACATTTGAAATCAACCAAACCTGGCCAACCATTATTTGAGCTGCATCTGTGTTGCACAGAATAAACGGAGGATCATAATCATGAAAAAAGATAAGCAGTCGAGCAAGTTGCAAAGCGACCTTCATCCTCTGAATCCACGTGAAATTATCTAAGGAAAATTTAAAATTAAATAAGATGTTGGAATTCTTACGATATCATGGATGAGGTATTCACAAGATAAAACACCTATTGACCTTAGGAAGCTAAGGAAGCAAATAGTGTGGGAAAGTGATGTCATTTAGTCCACATAGGAAGAACAAGGTACAAATTTTCAAAACCTTCTTCTCGCTTTTGGACTGCCACTAAATCCATCACTAATTCATGCACACAGTTGCATCAATAATGCCCACCATAATATACACTTCAATACGTGAACGGTCAAGGGATCTTCATTAACTAAAGTTAATAGTACGATAAAAAAGTATTGAAAGAGCATATACCGTCAAGTATTAGGTTATCCAGAGTCTCCCTTGGATTGGCATCATAAACAACTCCCAGACGCTCAGGACAGTAACCAATCAGTTTTACCAAATTACGCTGATGACCTCTTATGCTAGGATGTTGTAACAAGTGAATTTCATCCTAAAAGCACGAGCACTTTGCCGCATTAATCAAAACCACTACAACAAACATATCAGGATTAATCACAAGTTTTAATTAAGAACATACTTTGAATCTGGAGTGCTTGTCCTTCACAGGCATCCTACTAGCATGAGGACCAGACGTGGACGACGAATCAGTAAAAATTTTGACAGCAACAGCATGGGACTCCATCTTGCCACGGTATAACTTAGCAAACTTGGTCTCACCAAGAAAATTGTCTTGGCTATAATTATCAGTGAGTTGTTCCAAATCAGAAGGCGAAAACTCAGGCACCTCAGACCCGAGATCCCCTCCATTTGCTCCTTTGAGTTCTGAACATAAATCATAGCCAGTGTAAGAGAACTACTAATTTTTGAAAGAGAATAATGCTGCTACTGTATAATAATCTGTCAATGATACAGTATTTTGCATCAAATCTTTAGTATCTATTGGCACATAAAAATTTTCTGAAACCCCAACAAAAAATTAACCCAGCACAGATTCACGGTTTGGGATAATGTTTATTCATTTATTCGGTAACTGAGTAACTACCTCACCATTGCCCTTTAAAGGGTGGATTTCCAAAGAGAAGAAGGGGGAAAAAAGGGGGAAACAGAAATTAAATAATACTAACAACAAACTGGACTGAAGAGCCAAACAAACAAGATGATCAGTAAGATTGCGGCTTCGATAAAAAAAAAAATAGAAAACCTAGAAAACCGTACGTCGTCAACTTCAACACTCGCATAACAACAACAACAATCGGATGGTAGGGTGGAAGAAAATTGTCGTCATGTAGTAGTGCTTACCGTCCGGCGGGTCATCTGCAGCAGCAGCCGCGGCCGCCGTGATTGTAATCATATTGTTTGACAGAACAGATAAAGATGAAGGCGATGTTTTCGACAGAGAAGTATGTACCCTCCCTCTCTCTAGAAAGTCGTGAAAACTGTCTCAGGTCTCTTTGGGAGAGCTATAAATCGAAAGAGCAATAAAGATGAGACCAAAATTGATAATTTGCCGGGTTTCTTGTTGGGAACGAAACTTGCTCCTAAACATGCAAACGCCACAGTAAATAATGGTAGGTCCACTGTTAACACTATAAACTTATCACCATCCTGACAAATGTTTAATCTAATTCTCCAAAAGAAATATATATATATATATATATATATTTTTTACCCGAAAACAATTTTGTTTTGAACCTAACTTGACTTTATTCAAATTTGCACTATTAGGGCGGAATAATAAAATCCTACAATTTTGTTCAGTGCAAAAATAAAAATATTGTTCTATTTATATACACAATTTATCATTTAAAATTGAGTGTGTGTGTATATGTTTATATATACATATATATACATATTGTTTTATAAGAAATCTTGGATTCTCCTTTTCTAGAACAGCAATATGTGTGCGTGTATATGTATATATACAGAATTTATCATTTAAAATATATATGTGTGTGTATGTACTAACTAAAAAACATACATTAATCTAGGTTTATTGACCACTTATTTTTAGTCACGGTCCAAATTTATTTTCACCTTTTGCAGAATAATTGTTTGTCATTTGCTAATCCGTCCTTATTGGTCATCGTTAGACAACTCCATGAGCATTGATAAGTAGATACAACTCCGAAATTCTTCATACGAAGTTGGGTATACTTTAGTTACAATATATGCTATGGATATAGTTAGGTATAGGATTGATACACTTAGCTATCGAATTCAAGAATCTATCTTATAACATTATGCTATTTGATAACAAGTCCTATACTACAGCCACTTTTTATTTTTTTTCTCCCCTGCAATGCAAGCAACTAGTAACCCAAAGTTATATGTTTGCATAAGCCAAGTCATGTTTGAGTTAAACGACAAGTAGTAATTTGGTTTAAGATAAGGCTTTTTGAAAGAAAAAAAAATTTTGATACGCCTCTCAACAAATTTTTCAGTAAGTATATTCTCGTAAAAAAAATGTAACTAATAGAGTATTATTTGAAAAACTTTCTAAAGAAGGGAGATGCATGATTGTTAAATTCATACACATATATGCGAGGCAATTCAAGTTAAAACTTACTTGTATAAGCAACTTAAAATCTTCCAAAGGATTGAAATTAAACTAATGTTAATTATATGATTTAAAGCCTTGGAGTAATATAGGATTAGGGGTGTGCACGGGTCGAATATCCGACCCACATGGGCTATTTTTCTTATCCGACCCACTATATGTGGGTTAGGCAAAATTATAACCCGTATCCGTATTTGCATATGAAGATATCCGGCGGGTCGGATATCCTCATTTTTTCGAGTCGTACCCGTATATTGTTAATTTGCTTCAAATACCAGATAATCTAATAATAATTAGAGCGTCATTTATAACAAATATAAACTTAAATAACATATATTAAATCAAGTGTTACAAACCATGAATTCATCGCAAGCACTAAAGAAATTTTCAAATTTTTGAGACAAAGAAACACCATACACACAAATCTTATAACATAAATACCAATCATTTTTTTAGGCAAAGAATGAAAAGAAAACACACAAGATAACTATCATAACTAGAGTTTATAGTACCACATCTTCAATTCTTCATATTTCAATGTTGATAATGCGGTACTCTTTACTGCCTAGAATTACAAAATAAGAATAAAAGATATTAATATTAATATTAATAAAAAATAGCAAATACTACATAGTAATTTCACATAAAAATATCTAATAGCATACTACATAATAATAATAATATCACATAGTAATATTACATAATAATATTACATATTAATATTAGGAAACCTTATAAACTTACATTATTATCCCCATATGCGGGTCGGATCGAATACCCGTCAGGTTTTAAAAATCATGATTCGTATTCGACCCACTTAATATAGTAACTCGCATATGACCCGTATCCGCTAAAACCCGACGGGTCCGATATCTGCATTTTTCAGATCGAGTCCAGATCAGATCGATTGGATTTTCAAATCACCGGATCAACTTGCACGCCCATATATAGGATGAGTTGCATGCACTAGTGAATTTGATTACCTACATGGCGTTAAACATCAAAACAAGGATATGAGAAGCCACAAAGTCAAAAAGGTAGGCACTGCGAGAGACAACACGCATGGCGGGTGAGCCTTTCTTTTTCTGCGCTTCTGTGTGTGTGTGTGTGTGGCCATTTTAAGCTAACGAGACTGAGGCATCAGCCTGATACTGCAGGGGACGGTACGTTACGCCTTCATTGCTTCTGTTCCACTTTTCTTTTCTAAATTTTGATTTTGATTTTGATTTTGTTGACAAAAAAAAAAGAAGAAAGCAATATACTACTAGCATACGGCCAACAAAAGTATCTGGATTACGTACAAGAAAACTATACCATTTACAATATGGCAGCACACATGGAAAAGATCTGGTTAATTTTTTGTATGCGTGAGATAGTGGTACCTAGTATATTCATCTAGATGCGTATCATCCACCTACACAAGTCTGTCGAGTAGGGTATAATGCCACTACACTACTGTCAAATGGCACCTAGCTAGCAGTAATCCATTTCCGAGGCCAGCACACAATAGTACAAGGTAATGTTGTTTGTAAAAATTCAAATCGTACACAATTGTGGTTAACTGTCAATAATAACAATTATCTGATTTTAGATGGCTGGAATTTGAAATCAATTACAACAGTTATAACTAGAACTCATGTTTTGCATTTCCAAATTATCGACCATCTAGATGCATTAGTATTTTAACATTCCCAAGTTATCTTTAACAAAACCAAACAAATACTAGTGCATACACACGCATATTTTAAGTACTAGCCTACTCCATACATAATGTAATCCTAAAAATTAAAATTCTCATTCGGACTCACATCATATCTATGCTTACATGTAGTATTCTTAAACTATATATTATATGTACATTAAGAGATTGATCTTCTACATCATGAAACAGTTCGAATTCTCTGTCTAATTCTTTTTTTTTGTATTAAATTGTGTCCAACACAAAATTATGTCGTATAAATTTACATTAATACATTGTAATTTTGTGTCGGATACCATAAAGAAGTTGTTGGACGGATGATTTAGATTGGCTGTGTGGAGACATATATGTGCATTATCAAAGAACTCTTGTAGATACTTTCGGTAACGTGAGATTTAAACCGAGCTTCTCTCAAGGGAAGGGAATCAATTTTATGAGTTTATTCAATTCTCTTTTTTCTATTATATCTATTCTACATTGACTCAATGAACAAAATGATATATTTTCTCCAAAAAAAAAAAAAAAGTGATTTCTTACCCATTTTTTGAAGAAATTTATGTCCCAGCCCCCTAACCTGGGTGGGTACAGGAATTATTTAACTAAAATCATTACTATTATCGAAAAGAAAAAGCCTATCCTTAGTGGCCGAAAAAACGTAGGATTATTTTGCTTGGCCCAATTAGCTGCTTTTGCTTCCCAGACATTAGCAAGGGGCCTATTTTACCCACGCAAGAGAAGAGAGGCTGTTTTGCTCATATACATTTATATAATATGTAAAAGCTCCCACCTTTTAGTGAGCTCACACCCTCCAAGTAATATTCTTCTAAGAAATTCTTGTCTTGTTGATCAACCATGCAAGGAGGGGGTATTTTATAACGGTGCAACTTCAAAAAAAATGTTTTAACTTTTTGTTTTGGTTGATGGAATGATATAACCTCAAAAAAGTTTAATTTTTTTTTTGTTTTATTGATGGATGAAATGGAAAGAATCTGACTTCTACTTTCTTTATTTATATTTCATTGTTGCAGGAGGACGTGAAGGGGGGTATACTGTAAAGATATAACTTGAATACTTTTTGATTGATTGAAGGATGAGATGTGAAATCATATTTATTAACTTTTTCTCTGTTTATTTGTTTTTTATCCTTTTGTGAAACTGAGGAGGAGTTCGAGAAAGTTGGGTAATTGAGGAAGGATTCGAAGAGCATGAGATACTAGCACAACCAAACATCGCAGGTAAGATAACATTCTAGATTTATATTTGTTTTGTTTCCAGATAAACGGGTACTACTATTGGGTATTGGGGGCGTGTACGTATATAATGAGCATGGTTTTATTTATGAATATTTATTTATGCTGGTGGTGTGCATATGGATTTTGATTTGAGGGTCTATTTCAAGTGGTGATTTCATTTCAAAACAGGGATTGAGAATTTGGTTAAGTTTGGACTGTTGGATATTTTTTTTGAAAAAAAGTTATAGGATAATTTGCATGGTTTTATTTATCAATATTATATTGATGGTGTGCATATGAGTTTTTGATTGAAGGGGTCTATTTAGCGTATAGATTTCATTTCAGTTGACATCGATGTACTTTTTCGTGTTTTAATCACAGGGATTGAGAATTTGGTTAAGTTTGGACTTGCAGAGATTGTGATGTTCACAAACAATTTTAGTGAAGAAAATAAGATAACAGTAGGTGCTAATTCTCTATTCAGAGGCATCATGGTAGGTAGGGATGATGTTCTCCCAAACCAGTCAAGAATTGCAGTAAAATATTATGAAGTCATAACACTCGCAGCCACAAGACAAGTAGCCATGGAGCAATGGTAGGTAAAGAAGTTAAATTATTTTTGTTTATTTTGTAATTATAGCATAAAAACTCTTTCTTATATTCCTTTGTTTAATAAATATATACAGGTTGAAATTGAGTATCTGGTTGCATTTAGACATCATGCCAACATAATCAACCTTCTGGGATATTGTCAAACAAACACAAGATTTTTTCTCATTTATCCTTGGTTGGAGGGAGGAAGCGTTCATCAAAATTTGCTTGGTAATTAAAGTGAAAAAGTTCTCTAGCTTACATTGCACTACATCAGATGTTGACTCTTTTTTTTGACAATTTGGGGAAAGGGGAAAGGGAGACTAACCTACTCAATCCAAACTGAAAGCCAGAATGGGAGAGGACCTAAACTGAACCCCACAAACCCACTTCAGAAGTCATGGTAACTTTTAGAGGGGTCGAAGGAACTTAAGTACTAACCCTAACATCAGATGTTGACTCTTAGCATTTCAATTAGAAACTCAAGTGTCGTTTCATACGTACTATGTTGAAAATCCTCAATAACTCAGTACAATTTTGCAGGTTTCAGCTGGCAACAAATTCTCCAAGTCCTAGGGGAACCACAGCAGCCATAATGGCTTTACAATCCCATTCACCACCACTCATTCACAGAGACATCAAATCTGCCAATATACTGAGGTATTTTTTTTATATTTTTTTTATTTAACCAACTCTCGTATATAATAAAATATAGGATTAAATTAATATAGTACAATTAATAGGTGTAAAAAAATTTTCAGGAAGGAAATGCAGTAGTGTGTGATTTTGGTACTGTTGGCCCTTTTGAACGACACATAATAGCAAGTACTCCGGGTTACGCTGAGGCGAGATCATTAGTAGATGGTAATATATTGTTTAAAATATATTTGATTATTGATTAATTTGTTTGCTTATAATAGGTTTAATTTTTTAAGCATTGCAAAATTACTCCTACTAAACAAATAAGGTTTTGTCAATAGCAATCTCGTAGTAATAACACTACTTGTTTCATTTGTTTTGAATATCATCAGGAGGAGCAGAAACTGGAAGTGACATCTACAGCATGGGTGTGTTGATTATACAACTGAGCATGAAGCTTGAGCGTGTGATAAATCCAAACATTCAATCGAATGATTTTAGGGATATGCAAATCATACGATGGGCGGCCAACCTACAACGTTCAAGTTAGGGCTGCAAGAGAATCGAGCTGCTCGCGAGCAGCTCGGTCTACTACTCGACTTGAGTTCGTGTTGACCGAGCTCGAGTCGAACTCGAGCAGCTCGTGTAATTAACGAGCTCGAATTCGAGCATTTAAAAGTAAATTCGAGCTGCTCGTCGAGCAGCTCGAAAAAATATATATAAATATATATTAAATTTGAAAAAATATATATAAATATATATTAAATATTTATATATAAAATTACTAACTTACTCATACTTCTCTACAAAATTACAATTTTAATATCTATAGAATTTAGACAATGGGGTTAATTCTGGGAATTGAAATTACTCCAAATTTTATGCTAAACTAAATAAAAAAACTTAATAAAAAAAATGAGAAACTAGAATAGAAAACAAAACAAAAGAAGAACAAACAGCCCTAATTTTAAACAGTTGGATTTTCGTTCTTCTTCAAGCAGCCCATCGTCTAGCCGCCCTCCCCCACTTCCAGCTGCTGCCCGCTTCAAGCCATCACGGCATCCCTCCAGGTTGCCATCGCCGCTTCCCTCCAGGTTGCTGTCACTGCCTGTGGACAAGCTACCATGGGTAAGTCCCATTTCCTTAGATGGTCATATCTCGAAATGGCTAATGATTTGAAACGATTTGGTGTTTTTCTTTCTTTCTTTTTTTTTTTTTTTTGTTTTTTGGTGGCAAGAATATGGTATGGTAGACCTGTATGTCTATCTCATTTTGCTGATCTGAAAAAATGAAGCTTTTGTCACTAAGAAGTTTAGATCTCGTCTATGTGTTTTTTTGTTTTGAGGAAGTGTTTAATTTGCCTTAGCTTTTCATTGGGTACCATATCATTCTGTGCTTGAACCTCTATTAAGTATAAATTTTGGTGTCATATTAATGTCTCCTATACCTACTGGAATTAGAAACTGTCGACATCACTCATATGGGATGAAGAGACTAGCCTTAGCTTCTCTAATCCCATCCCTGTCACCACCCACACCCCTGATCCTCACTGAAAGGAAAGGGAAAAAGGAAGCATTAACTAAACTATGAAAAGGGGTTTAATAATAACTAAAGATATGGAAGGAAGACAAAATATCTTGATTTTGCAGTCAATTTGATGTAATCTGGTATCTTTTTTTTTCCCCCAGGGAATAGTGGAAAAGCAAAACAAAAATTAAAGGAAAAGAAAAGAAATATGGCATGTAGTTATCTAGACACCAGGCATTCAAATCATTAGATTATGTTTATTCTTTTCAAGGAATTCAAATTTCACTTTGATATTTCGTGAACTTTAGTGTCTTCTTTTCCTTCTCATTCTCTTTCGGTTGTTTTTATGTCTTCCCTTTCTATTCCGTAATCATTAGTTGTTTCTCATCTTTTTTTTGGGGCAACACATTCATGGATACATGCTGGTGCTGAAGTACAATTTGCTATTGTGAAGATGCATTAGAAAAAATTGATGACATTTTGAAATATCAGATCTTGATTTTATTGGACAAGAAAACTTTTTACTGATTCAATGCATTGTTATGATATAGCTAATCGGTCTAGGACAAAATTTATGAGTTACAGTTGATACTTTCCAACTTATGTGCCGATGAATAGTTGTTCTACAATTTTGCGAACATGTTTGTCTCTGTGTTTATGTTATAGTACTAGTATCTTTTAAGATGTAGACCAGTGATCCTTAGCTTTCGAACTAGAAAACATGTGTTCAAGTCTGGACTGAAGATTACATAATCATTCAAATTGAAACCGATGAATTATTCAAATTGAAACTGCCAAGGATATTCCTCTTCCTATTCCATGAGTTATTTAGTTAGAGAATTTGAGAAAGGTATGTTTGTAGATATAAAATAACTTTATCCACTTTCTTTCTTTATTTTTTATTTTTTGGTTTATTGTTTTTATGGTATACTTGTTCTTGTTCTTTGTTGTTGAACAATTTTTCTATTTTTGACAGGTTTGTTGAACTATTTTGATGATTACTCGATGAAATTGGATGGATTCACGAAATTGTCATGACTTCTTTTAGTGGTCTTGAGAATATCATACTTCTTATTATTGCTTTTGTGTAACTTTGGTGTTGAGATCTAGACAATTTGAGATTGTATTTGGTGACTTTTGATTTATGTTGGAGCTTTTATTTGGTATTCGGTTTTAATGGATTGTGACATGATGTAGTAAGTTATGCAGTGATGGATTGTAGTACTAAGATTATTTTTATATATTTGGTTATATGGTTGATTATGTCTTGATAGGTTTTCATTATCTTAAGTGAATATGTTTGTGCTAAAATTCAATTTTAGTACTTTATTTATTAAAAAATTGTGAAAATTTTGTTCTAGGTTATGAATCATATTTATACAGGTTCCAAATTTGTTGTTGGATTATTAGAAGTGAAAATTATAGTAATTTGGCTATTTATACAGGTTTTTGTGCATAAGTTTTTAGTATTTTTGCCAAAAAAAAAATGTATGAATTAAACAGGTTATTCAAGCTCGAGCTCGAGCTCGATCACATTTTCACGAGCGATCTCGAGTCGAGCTCGAGCTCTTTGTAAAATTAACGAGTCGAGCTCGAGCTTCGAATCATAAACTCGATCGAGCTCGAGCTCGAACTCGAGCAGTAATAACATTAACGAGCTCGAATTCGAGCATAGTGGTATTTGAGCTCGACTCGGTTCGATTACACTCCTAGTTCAAGTTCAAATTGCGATGCAGTTCACGATTCCTTGAAAGGAACAAGAGGATGTGGTCCCCAGAGAGCTAAAGAAATAACGTAGCTTGGACTCGACTATGCAAATGAAGATATCCTGTCACGTCCTACAATTGAAATTGTAATGGAGAGACTCTTGCAAATTTCACAGGAAGAACCCAGAGGCTTGATACATGGTTCAAAGTCGCGGTCGCGGTCTCGGTCTCGGCTCGTACCGTTCCACATTGGACTCAATATATCGGTCACGGTCTCGGCAAGATGCATATTTTATAACAAATTTCATTTGAAAAATTAGAAATAATCATTTAAAATATAAAAAAATGCTTAACAAAAATAACCAAAAAAATTAGTATACAAAATCTTATTTTTACCGATATAAAAAATAATATATATCTTCAAGCATTCAATGCTATCATAAACAGAATAAATATAACATAGAATACAATTTTAAAAGTAATAATTGGAAAAGTAAATGGAAGAGTAGTCAAAAGAATTAATTTTTTCAAGACATGTCCACGCGTTATAATTGTCTGTCAAGAGAATTGAAAATAAAAATGTCAGAAGAGATTTTGTGATGTAACGTGCCTGTATTATTTGACTAAAAATCTTCTGTAAATCGATTGTTAAAAAAAATTAATTATTTTATTTTTTATTTCCTAATCTAAATTAATTTTCTATCTCTTATGGTAATGATTTCATAACTTATTATTATTTGTGTGAACAAGCCAAACCTTTTTTTTTATATTAATACAAAAAATTAGTTAGAGATCTAATTTAGAAAATTGTTTCATTGAGGCAAACAAGAGTGAAGACCGAAAATTTAATAGTGAGTTTGGTGAACAGGAGGAATTGCTGATATTGACCAGCAAAGCTCTTTTTGAAAGAGACTCTTTTCCAAATTACAAATAAAAGTAATTGAGCTTTATTACATCACAGCACCATATAACCTTCAAACTCTTTCTACTTAAGGAAAGCAATCTCATTTATTTTCTTAATTAAAACTCTATTTTATTTCTTTCTTCTTTTCTTTTCTCTAATTGCGTAACATCTCCCTCTTTTTCTCTCACGGTTGTACCCCTGCCTCTTCTCTTGACCGACCACTCCACCCCCAACCCTTGTCTCTGTACCCCCTCCCCTACCCATCGCCTCCATCTCCTCTCTATCTATCCCTTCTTCAGCCACCACTACAACCGCCCCTCCCCTTTTTCCTCTCTCGCCTCCCTCTTCTTCCTCTCCGATTACCACGGCCTGATTCACCCCACCACCCATTATCTCTTCCCACCCGCCACCTCTCTCTGCAAAAAAAGAGCCCCTAGCCGACTTGTGGCTGTGATTTGATGGTTTGTGTTGCTGTGGTTTGTTGATTTGGTGGTCACTGAGGTGGCATTGTGAGTGAAGGTGGAAGCTTTAGTGTGATTTTTATGGTTTGGCCCGGGTTGACCCGAAAGACTCGGTTACGACTCGGTCGTTTTTCTCCGATTCGAAGACAACTCGGTCTGAGTCAGCCGAGTTCCGGCGAGTCCTTGGCGAGTTTGCCATCTCCAAGTAGAATCAGAGCGGTCTCGGACTGGAGGGCTCCATTCTGGTGACGACTATGCCGAGTCATCTCGGACTCAGCCGAGTCTTTGAACCATGGCTCGATATGGACTGTTTTCAAGGATTGTCTGGCCTGCAGCAATCCTCAAGCTAACCAGTAGAATATGATGTTTCCTATTAATGCATGTGATCGATGGGGTCTTATGCCTTGCACTTACTGGCTTTTTGTTTTTTGTTTTTTTTTTTTTTTTGCTCGCACGTGTTCTCAACCTCTCCTCAGGAACTTGTGCAGTTGGAACTTTTGGTTTTTTACTTCTACAAATTCCCTCAAACCTAAGGTTTTGCTTCAAGAATTGCGCTATGAGATGTGTTTTGCACTTCAATAGATTATGTAGAATGATTAGTAACATCATACAAAAGTTGAGTAATTTGCATTTATTGCACTAGTCCAACATATCTTCCTTCTTTCCACTTCATGCGGGAGTGGTTTGTTTCCCATGCTGCATCTTGCTTTTTTGACTACAATAAGCCGATTGATAATTATTCAGTTTTGGCTGCAGGAGTCTTGATTGAGGCTACTTTTGCACTAAAATTCAAACTTACTATATACTTGATAATCCTTGCTTCTCTTGCTTCAAAATGTTTCTGATCACTAGATTTGCCAATCCATAAGCAAGCATAGCAACAAGAAGAATGAGTGTGAGGGTCTGGGGGATTCGAGGTAGGGGTGGGTGTTGTATGTGTTCAGCAGAATCTATGTCCTTCGCGGTTGTATGGTATCTTTCTGGCAGCTACTTTTGTCAAGCGCATAGACTTCAACGTTACTTAAAAAACAGATATTCAGAGTGAAAAATTTTGGGATCCAATTTCCCAATTTTTATGCTTGCAATATGTAGAGCGGGAAGTGTTGTGTGGAGAACTTTGCTAACATATATTTGAGCTTGCAATCGGGAAATAAAGTACAGGTTGTTTAAATTTGGTCACATAGCTTCCTATATAGATTGGTATAGTTCGAGTAACTAAAGTACAAAAAAATATATAAATTGCTCCCCACACTACGCAATTAGATATATATATATATATATATATATTTTCCCCTTTTGGCTTATTCCTTAATTCCATTTCTTCTTGATCTTTTATCTCCGGGAAACATTTTAGAGTTTCCATAACATGCATTAATGTATATGCATGGAAACCTTTACCCTAACAGTTTGTGCATTATTGTAATTAGTGCATCCCGTTCTTAGTCAAAAGGCCAAATTGACAATTGATTTGTTCAGGCCCAAAACTTGGAAAATTTTTGAATGGACCGGGTCCACGTGGACCTATGGTCCAGATTGAGCCACCATACGTAAATATCTTTCCCCAAAACTTGGGGCGCTTTAGCACAAATAGTGCATTCTTGTACCCAATTTAAGGTCAGGTTTAGCCTGTTCCTTGGCCTACCTATGTCTTGCCAAGGTTGTGTTGCGATGCAAATGGCCATAAAAATTTCATTACTTTCTGGAATAATAATAAGGATACTTCTGTCATTTTGTTTTTTCTCAATAAGTCACTAAATAAAGATAGTTATTTTGACTGAAGTCAATTTGTATTTCTCATCGATCAATGATCAAAAATTCATTTTCTGTTACTTTCTTGGCCCTTTTTGCCTGGTAAATTTGTCAATAACTTTACTCACATGCATGGCTATTTAATTTTTCAAACCTATTCCACATATTCCAGTGTTTTTTGCAAACCTCTCTTTCTCTCGAATGTGAATGCTGATTATAAATTAGGAAAGACACATTGGAATAGGTGGAATAGCTGGTGTGACGAATACTGTTGATGGTGTACCTTTCTAATTTGTCTCAACATCAAAGCCTCCTTCATCGTTGCCACGACCATACTTTCCCGTCGGAAAAGTACAGAAGAAAAGGAAACATCAATCGTAAGAAGGATATTACCAATCCACTATATGAATTTCCCTAAAAAAAAAAAAAAGAAAGTCACTCACAATTCATCTATATATATATATATATATATATATATATATATATATATATAACACTATTACAATTAAAGGGGTATTTGTTTCTATTTACAATGAAATTTGAAAAAAGTAGATTTTTTTCCAAAAAAAATTACAAAGAGAATTAATGTTGGAGTCATGATAAATATTGAACTCAAGTGTAATAGAGGAGAGAGGGACTGAGGAAAGAGATAGCATGGTAAAAAAAATGATACAAAGTGGAACCTATTAGAATTAATGATAATATTTCTGTTACTTGTGTGAATGCATTTTTGGCATTTGTGTGAAAGTTGCTCTGGCACTAAAAGATATAGGAGATCAATTTCTAAGCTTCATTGATTTGCTATTTGCACAATTCTTCTACAGATTATTTTTGAATGGACCGGGTCCATGTAAATATGTCCCATTCTTCTATGTGGCTTCAAATCAATAAACTCTGCCTAGAAAGCATGGCAATCCAAATTGACAGTGCAATGGCTTATGTTGTGCATGTCGTGTCAATGGACGCCTGAATGCTTTACTAAAGTTGATTGTGTTTCGACCATAATTTGATTCTCAATTCATTTCGTTTTGATGATTATTTCTAGAGTTTTTTTTAATGTGGAGATTTTTTTTAAATAAATGTTTATGTAAAATAAAATTTCAATTAGAAAACATATTTAAAAATTTTTTAGAAACAACTTGGCCATGCAAATAGAATGCTTAGTTCATCAAATGCAGCATTCGTTGTAGGAATTGTCAAGAGATTTACTTGGTTCAACAATGATGGAAATTCAATTCATAAACAAAAATTAGCCAACTGAAAATATTGTTTTGCTGCATGCAACTTTTCAATTCCGTCACTATTTTATTTTATTTTTCTTTTTCTGAGGAGCGAGGCCGGGAATAATTTAATCTGCGGTTAGTAAGCTTACTTAACATTATCTCACAATATTAAAGTGCTTATTTTATAGTTTTAATTGTTGAAAAATTCTCACCATTGCATGAGTCGTGATATGTTTCCTACAATTCAAGAAAGCGATAAAAGTTGTAGAATTCAAAAGTATTCATGGTAGGTGGATGAGATGATAAAAGTTTTAGAATTTAAAATTATTCATGATACGAGGATGAGATTCAAGAAAGGTGACATATGACCTTTTTTTCAAGTTTGGGTTTACTCGAGTTTCAAAAAAAGTTTGGGTTCACTTTTAAATCTCAATATCATTTTTTCATTATCAGTTCAGTATCAATGACAAGGAATTACCATTTAAGTGTGATAATATAAATGCGAGGTGATAATTGCTTATCATTAGCACTGAATTTGGTATTAGAAAAATGGTACTAAAAATGCAAAGTGCACGTCCGGTCACCACTTAGGGCCACAGGGATTTCTAAATTGAAATATCACAAAAACGTGGAACATTTTGATAGATTTTAGAATTCAAACACTATTATGCTTACCTTAAACAAAAATAATACCATCTAAAAATTGTCGCAATTCATGTCTAGACATATGATTGTCAATCACAAATTTCAACATCTATTATCTCAACCAAGAACAATTCAATAATTAGATCAAACAATCGCTGTTTTTTTGTTTTGTGGGGGGTTGGGGAGGGGGGGGGGGGGGGTGGGGGGAATGGCTTGAAAATGGATTTTGCCGACCATCGTGCACTTAGCCAAAGCAAGAGAATAGAACAAACACACAAGTGGTCCTTTTCTTCTCCAGTTGTGTGGGACAAGTCGAAAGAGCAAGCAAAATAGAAAATCAAGGTAATTCTCTTCTTAATACGTGCAAACAAGAGAATGTAGAATTAAAGTAGGAGGACAGTTCAGGCCTTACATTCATTGAAAGTGGAAAACGATCAACTAAAGAACGAATATGACAGGAAGAGATAGATGCATGAACATTGTATTTCATTTTGAAGGTTGAACAGCACTAATTTAAGATCAAAATAGGAAGTTGCCGAGCAGGAAATTTTGAAGACAGAGGGCGAGAGTTATATATAGAGAGTGTTTAATCTAATGTTTTACAGGTGTCATAACAGCAGGGGAACAACACATGGAGGATTATTCATCTTTGCGTAGAGTGGACAAATGCATCAATATTTTAGAAATCTACAAACCCAGATGACAAGACACTTGCAGACAAACCTCATGATGTTTTAGGAGTGCATGAATCAGCAGAAGCTCAAGAGGGCCTTCATTTGTACTAAGGTGAAGAACCAATGAAATAACAAGGACAACATCGTCTGGTAGTAAATATCACCAGGTGAGAGGGAATTGGAGATAGAAGTAAATCATGGATAGCAGATACATAAGCACTGCAGCACAAACACTTGAAAATGCATTAGACAATGCTTTGTAAAGATGTCAAGGATAGCTTTCAAAGTATTTTCTTCAGCATTTGCCCTACTACATTCAGCAACAAGAGAAGAATGACATTTAGAACACATCAATTTGGAAAAATATGACAAATATGTAAATCATAAGATTGTATGACTACTATAAAAAGCTCCGCACAATACTAGATTGAAAGACAATCCTTTCTTTAGTAGAGTTTACTCTGCAAAAACCTGATCTCATCCAAGTGGACCATAAACATGAGTTTCCTTCTATCAGGTTGTCACAGACTAAAAGAAAATTTCTGGGAAAATTCTTTACTGTGTAATTTAACCTGTCCCATATAAATGCAGGTTTGCTGCTAGTTTATATAGTACTACAGAAATTAAATGTAAAACAAACATTCTACAATGCCACATTAATGATGTACAAGAATTAGCAAGAACATTTATTAGTGTCTGCAGCTACAATAAAATTCACTACTATTTTCCATCTATGCAAGAAAAGCCACTAACATGCTTCCACTAAACTGCCTACGGATAGTCATAATAGAAACATTACAAAACCTTTGAATCAAGCAATTTGAATCAAGCAACTGTCCAAATATCAGACCATAATTACACCAGCAAAGCCAAGTGCAGGGACATTTTAAAGGAGATAAGGAGAAGAGAAGGGGGGGGGGGGGGGGGGGGGTTGTGTTGGAAGGGGAATATAGGAGAGATACTGAAACTTTAAATCCAGAAACGAAAGAGGACAAAGAAAAGTATTGACGTGCCTCGTGCTATGAAAATGCAACTACAACTCTTAATTAAACCAAAAAGACTGACGCCAAGGGTACCTGAATACTGTTTCTTAGTACCACAAACTCCTATTCCACAGTGCCATGGCAAACTTTAACGTTCTCGTGGGTCGAAAGAATTATTCAAATCAGGATACTGACATTAAAACATTCTTCCCCACCAGCTAACACAATTGCTTCCGAATCCCAAAAGCACAAAGGGAAAAGAGAAAATAGATGGCAGAGAGCATGCAGAGTCTAAAACATCAATCATTAGTTGATTCAACAGATGCACATGTATTTCAGTTTCAAATGTTTTCCCACAGTTCATGTACAAAAGCAACGCAGAGTAACATCATCAGAAGTGTAATATCCTTTCTCTAAGATAATCACAAGTTTTACATATTCAAGGTGCTAATATGTCGGCATTGTTCATGCAGCTGAAGTTAGATCTCAGAACAGGCAAATATTGAATGCCAATTCAAAAGCTTACTCTTGTGGTGAATCCAAGCCAAGTAAACTGAACAAATTGTCATCAAGTGCATCCTCAAAATCCACAGTGGAAGAACTAAAAGAATCCTCAACTTCTTTAAATTGATCCATTTCATCACACTTCATGAAAAGCCTTAACTCCTGTTGACATTGTCTCAACTGGTCTTCCAACACAGCTCTATCTGACTCGTACCTCTTTACAAGCCACTGCAGTGATTCAATAACTTGTTGATCATAAAGCAGCTTCTCGTCAGCCAATCTTCTGTACTGTCTAGATTCCGTTTCAATCAAACTCTTCTCATTCTGCAGGCGTAAAATCATTGCCATTGATTCCTTAACAGCTATGGCAATTGACATTCTTTCCTTCTCTAGTTCCAACAAAGCTAAATTTGCTCTGTGCCTTTCAGTCTTGATCAATTTTCTCAGTGCCAATACATCAAATTCCTCGTCTTCATCATAATGCTGGTTTTCATCATCATCACCGCTACTATGACCATCATCATCATCATCATTATTATTAAACTCTTCACTATACACATTGATGGCCTCATCATCAGCATCACTATTCAAAACCTCAGTTTTTTCCAATTTATTAATTACAAGGGGACTTGTGTTATGCACATATTTCAGTAGCCTACATTTACAAGATGAAATTTTTGAAGTGCACTTCGCGTCCAAACAATTTTTTGCACAAATCCCATTACTCAAACGACCTAATTTTCCACCAGAATCACATAAAAATCCAAACTTCAACAGTTTGAACCCAAACCCCAATAGCAAAAGCAGGCCTAATACTTCAAAAACTTGCTTAAAATTCCACAACAACGAACACCCATATCCAAAATCACTATTACCACTCAAATCCTTCAGGTATGAATTGAAACAGGTAAAAGAATCCATCAAAACAATCCCCAGAGAATACTGCAAAACCCTTTTATGAAATTCAAGAACAGAGCAGAAAATGAGTATGAAGCAAAAATGACCAAGAATATGCATATGGCTCTTGTGGGATTCTTAAAATTAATACTTAAATTCCTTTTTTTCTTTTTTTTGTGGGTTCAACGATACTCTAAGTCTTACTAGAAGTTCAGTTATGTTCAAAAGGAGCAGAAAAGACGGACAAAAAATGAGGGAGGACTTGGGAGAGATGGAGACTGTGTGAGTCCGTGTGGATATTGGAGACTGAAAAGGGGGCAGAGACTAAGGTGTAATGGTAGTTATCAGAGAGTTGAAGCATGAAGTCAAAAATTGATCCAATGAAATGCTGTTGGATATGAATCAATAGCCAAAGCAACAGGGCAAATTAGGAATTCTAACAGTTTCTTGATTAGGATAATTATCAAGTAGCACTAAAAAGACTAGTTAATGGTAAAATATATATTCCCTGAAAATTCATATGGGCACACAAAGTTATCAACGATGATTTTTAGTACAAATCAAAGACGTTTTCTTATTCAACTTGCTTGAGATCTCCTTGATGTTAATAGTGTTAGTATTTTCTATAGTTTGTTATCATACTAATGTTTTTGTCTTTAGTTTTTGATAGGTGTACTGCAATTCGATCCAAATATTAAGGGTAAATTATTATTCATCCCTGTGGTATTACTTTTGACTATATAATCCCTGTGATTTTATGAAAAGTGAAAAATAAACAGAATTCATCGTCAAAGAATATTTTTAAAATATTTCAATTTTTTTTCAATCGACACGGAATATTTCGTAATGATAAGTGGATTAAATATGCCTAGTGCGGAATATCTCGTCTGTTTTCTACTTTTCATAAAATCACATGAAAGTTATGTTATCGTATTGAAACCATAGGGGATTGTGAGGTCAAAAGCGATACAAAGGGGTGAATAATAATTTACCCAAATATTAATGAAGAGAGACTTTTGATGCATTGAGTGTTTCTTTTTTCACGTGAAAATGTTAGGTGGGGAAGATTTTCTACTCGAATATTTTTTTCTCTTAATTCATTATTGAACGTTTGAAGTAACGTTCTAAACCAGAGTGGAAAAAAAAAAAATGGACAATCAGCTTGTGATGAGGTTGGTGAGTGATGTCGAGAACTACTCAGGAGTCGGGACAATTGGAGTAAAAGTTTAGTTTACTGTCTTTTTTCTTCCTTTGAAAGAAAATTATGACTGCGTAGCTGATTGGAATGCTTAAAGCAAGAAATTCATGCCTGATAAAGCACGAGAAGAAAATTCTTTTTAGGTGAGATCCCTGCCCTTATATCTCTCACCAAAGAGCCAGATTAATTCATTCTTTAAAGCAAGTACGAATAGTAATTTACGCCGTGAAATGGAAAAACTGCTTCTGTAAGCCACTGTGCATTTTCAAGAAAGACTTGCCTCTGCTCATTCTGGAAGGGATAACAAAATAGTGATCTGTATTTGCGTAACTTAAATAAAACAGTCATATCCCTAAACATCTTTTTTTAAGGTGATTCCTAGGCCCAAAAAAAACTAGGATGGATGTTAATTTTTCGGTGTTGAATTGCTGCATCTCGTAACAAACTAATGTAGTTTGAACTTAGAGATCACGGCAATAGATGAATATTTTAAGGCATGTCTCTCTAAGCTGAGGATGTGTGCTTGCGACTGCTCTTTCATTAGTCCACAACTTATGGCTCCAAAGACAAAAGAAAAACCAATTGTCACCATCATCAAAGAAAGGGACATCGGGTGGTACAATTTTATGGCCAAATCTTCCCCAGCAACAGCTCAATTTAATCGGAAAGCAATTACATTACATCTGATGAGAAACATATTTTGGGCTGGTGTCAGCGAGTCATGGAAATCAGTTCCAAAGAAATGCAGATCCGAAGGAAAGACACCTTGTCACCAACTTTCTGATGCCAATCAGAACAATGGATGCAAGCCTCTGCCTCAAATCCTGGACATACCAGATTATCCATGCTGTTATCATTGACAACCATGAAAAGCCACAGCAAGACATTTGGATGTTCTTTTTTGGTTGTTCACATGGTGTGCTAGTCTGAGCCAGGGATGTGCCTACGATGTGGGTCTTATGATATGTTCATCGGCCTATTGACGGGTCTCATCATGGTATACCAACATACCAATCAAAGTAGCTACTTTATCTGCGTACCGTACACATCTCATTGGTTGCAATGTAAAGATAGTGACAGGCATTTCTAGTCAGTTTTTGTGACTTTTGGACTTCGACACTATGCAGAATGGATTAAACATGAGTGCACTCTAGTTGATCCTTATGATTTAAAAAAACGGCCCATGTCATTTACCAACGCGATTGGTTTTGAAGGCAAGTTTATGCACTAGCTTTACAGGGAAATCTAGCATTGATAGAACAAGTTGATTCCCCGTTTATAATCACAGGCACTGGTAAAAACAGGACTGTTACTTCCATATCATCCCAGCATTTCCTAGAATATTTGATTGAATCAAAAGGGGAGATTTTGTTGATTTTCCTCATCTTCAAAAAATCAATCAGCATTGTTGATGATGTGGAAGTATGTCTGCTTGATCGTTCTAGACTCTTGTGGGTAAAGATATGAGCTTAGGAGACAGAACGTTGTCTCTGGGGACTGGTTGTTGTATGTCAGTACCTGCAAGCAAGTAGGCTGTAGAAGTAGAAGTAACCGTATCTATTTCACTAGTCATGCAAATGATGATTGGCAGGAATATTACATGTCAAGTAACAGGGTTTCTTCACCCTGCTATAACAGCATGGAAACCAAGAAAAAGTTTCCAGCATGAAATGAGCCGGTAGTTGGTGAAGGTATTGCTCATTAGATGGATGAAAAATGTGGTCAAACTCCATTTCTCCAAACCTAAGCTGGCAGTGCATTAGTCACATTTGCAATGAAATGATCCAATAACTAGAGAATTAGATGTAAATCTTTGCATTTTATCAAAGAATCAACATCATTTAAAAATGGGGTGGAATTTAATTCCTTTACTGCCCTTTAGAATTTGAACTTAATTTATTTTTGAACGGAAAAGAAGAGAATAACACTATGGCATTGGATGACTCAAAACTGTACAAATAAGATATATTTATACCAGTATTTTTCAGACATCCAACGCACGTTTTCTTCTCCTCACTTAATACTAGTCTTAATAAACTTCAAATTTATGGAGTGAATCAATGGAAAAATTTGTCAGAAAGACGTCACATGTAATATAGGTCTTAAGAAACTTCCTAAATTATGGAATGCATCAATGAAAAATTTTCTTAGAAGGATTATATCAATATGATTTACCTCCAATTAGATGGAAAAAATTAATTAAAAAATAGAGAAATAAAGTTAATCAACATCATATAGTTTGAAATCAAAATTTCCAATGGAATTATTATGAAAACGATCAATTAATCCATTACAACAGAAAAACAGTGTTTTAAATGGACTTTTTGTTTATTCATCATAGATAAAACTCGAAAGCAAACTTTCATAAGACAACGTGATAGCCACATTTTTTTTCGGGTAAAATACCCTATACCCTATGTTGCTTTCAGATAAACCATATTACCCCTTATAGTTCAAAAAGTTATACATCACCCCTCTGTGGTTTGGGTTAAAGTGTCAAAGTGATGGAAATTAGGTTTCGTGACAGAACGTGGATAAAATATCCAAATTACTCTGGTGATTAATTGTTCATCTCTGTGCGTACATGTATATTATTATAAAAAATATATACTTTACCCCATTGTGATTTTCAAAATAACCACATAACTCCTTTATGGTTCTAAAAGTTATACATCACCCCATGGTAATATTTAGTACTTGTTCGGAGTAATTTGGATATTTTACTCACAAACCGTTACGAACCATTAGGGGGTGATGTATAGCTTTTGAAATCATAAGGGGTTGTGGTTAATTCGAAAACCACAGGGGGTAAAATGTAATTAAACCTTTTTTAATGTTTGATAAAATAAGTTGGTTCTGAAATTTAATATTCATGTCCCTAAAGATTATTCCTCGGCAAAATAGGGAGTGGAAAAAAAAACAGACGCGTCAGGATGGATTTCAAGTCAACTTTGCGTGGCTTAGTAGTATTTCTTTAGCCTTCAATTGCTGCTACTCGGAGCAAACTAACATGGTTGAACTTGGAGACCACGGCAGTAGATGATTATTTCAAGGCATCGCTTCCTCAGTTGAGGATGTATCCCTGTGTCTGTCTCTTTCACTGATTCACAACCAATGGCTCCAAAAAACAAGAAGAAAAAACAATTACTTTCATCATCAAATAAGGAAGCGTCAGATGGTCCAATTCCATGGCCAAATCTTCCACAGCAACTGCTCAATTTAATTGGAAAGCAATTACAATTGGTGAGAAACATAGGCTGGGGCGGTGTCAGCAAGTCATGGAGAGCAGGACCAAAGAAATGCAGCTCCCAAGGAAACACACCATGGCTCCAATTTTCTGATGCTAATGACCACATCAATGCAAATCAAGAAAACTATAATGGCAAGCCGCTTCAGCCTCACACCCTCAATATCCCATATCCAGGGTGCTATTATTGGCTGCCACGGAGACACTACTGGCCTAAAACGTGGATGCATTTTCTAGGTTGGTCACATGGTGTGGTAGTCTCAGCAAGGCAAGTGCCTGATAATCTCTCTTTGATCAGACCTTTAGGGGCTTATACTAGTGTGTCACCTTGGGATACCAATATTCCTTTCAAAGTTGCCACTTTATCTACATGTTATAACGATCCCAGGGGCTGCAACCTAATGGTAGTAACCGGCATTTCTAGTCCAGCCTTTTTGATTTCTGGACTAGGACGGAGAATAGGATGGATTAAACATGATTGCACAGGATGGATTAAACATGATTGCGCCCTAGTTGATCCCCACGATTCAGGAAAAAAGGCAATGAAATTTACAAATGTTATTTCGTTTGAAGGCAAGTTTTATGCACTGAGTTTGCAGGGAACTCTGGCAGTGATAGAAGAAGTTGATTCTCAATTTAGAATAACAGGTATTGGTAGAAACAGGGCTGTCCCTTCAGTATCATCCAGGCATTTCACAGAATATTTGATTGAATCAAGTGGGGAGATCTTGTTGATTTTCCTCATCTCCAAAAAATCAATCAACTTTGTTGATGATGTGGAAGTGTTTCGTCTTGACCTTCCTAGACTCTCTTGGGCAAAGATGAAGAGCTTAAAAGATACAACATTGTTTCTGGGGACCAATTGTTGTATGTCAATTGTAGCAAGCCAAGTAGGTTGCAAGAATAACTGTCTGTATTTTACTCGTCAGGGACTTGATAGTTGGCATGAATATGACATGGCAAGTGGCATTATTTCGCCATGTCCTAACAGCATAGGTTGTGGTATTATCAAATCTCCAGCATGCAATGAACCAACCAGTAGCTGGTGAATAAGATTGCTTATCTATGAAATATGAACATGATCCAGAAAAAAATTATTCGTTTCTTGCTTTGCTTTGTCACCTTCGTAAGCTGAGTGTTGAACAAATCCCCCAAAGTTCGTGCACCCGTCTCCTATTAGATTGTGCCTAGAATGGTCTTGCGCATTTCACTAATTGTTTGCCAAAGAATTATCAAGTAACCTGAAGAATACATGCACTTCTTAAAGGAAACTCCAAAGTAATACTGGAATTCGAATTCCAACAGATTACATGTCCAATAACTGCGTAAACACTTAACTATATCCAACAAATATCTTTTTACTTATGTTTGAAAAGCCTAATAAAGAGGATTACCCACTCAAATCAACTTAATCAAGAAAATGCTACTGGGGTTGAATACTAGGAAAGAGGCGGGGAAAAACACTTTCATAATTTAACGATGTAAGTACAACATTTATTTGTTCATACAACTAACAGACAAAAATTGCTCTTTTAATATGCTTACATGTTAGAAGAATTTCTACAACGTTTTTCAACTCAACCAAAAAAAAAAAAAAAAAATGCAGTTGATTGAGGAAGAGGATGAGGAAGATGAAGGGAATTTATCAATAACAATCCTTGAGCTTCATCTCAGTTTCAGCTTACAAGTATTAGTGCCAGACTAGACTAAACCGTCGTAGCTGAAAATAGCAATCTTGGATAAATTCAAGCTTCGCCTAAGCAAGATAAAAGCCAAAAAAAAAAAAAAAAAAAAAATCTCATTAAGTCTAGGAGTGCTTTTGATCGTCTGTTCAATCCAACATACAACGTCATCGCATCAAAGGATATAACTCTAGAAGAAATAGAACACACAGGCAAATAAATAAATAAATAAATAAAAGATTGTGCTTCTTGTGCGCGCAAAAGTAATGCAGATGGTGGAAAAGCCGCAGAAGATCGTGAGATTTTAGATATCAATCCTGAAGCTATAGCCCGAAAATTCGATATGCTTGTTGTTAATGAATGTAATATTGAAAAGTCATTAAAATAACAATTCCTAAAACAAAAAAAGAGACTGTCACGAAAGGTCGATTCACCACTCTTCAAATCCTCTTTCCTTAAAATTTTATGTGTCCTACGAAAAAATAGCCAACTTATACATTCATGGTATTTTTGAAAAAATCACGGACTGTGCAGGTTATTTTGATAAATATATATATAAAGTAATACACATGACAACTGTATAAGTTGGAAGTAGAGGAGACGGAGGGAATTTTAGATTTGAAGTGGATTAACCAAGGTCGTGTTCAAAATTTCACCTTAAATGGCTCACCAATGGTAAACTTCAAACAACATAAATCTAAAGCCCTGTTAATAAAAGCAAATGGTAGCTACATTTTGTCCTACTTGAAAAGTAAAACAAAAAATCCCACTGCAATTCAGGGCCTGGCATTATAAGCGCTTATGGATATGATATTCTCCACATGTATCCACAAATGCCACCCTGCTTCAAGACTGAGAATCACCAATGCCATGTACAGAATTTCACCTTAAAAACTAAGCAATGATAAGCATCAAACAGCAAAAGCCACAAAAATCTAAACTCTTGTTAACTAAAACAAATGATAGTAAGGCTTTTTCCTCTCCTAAAAATTTTTTAAAAGAATTTCAGTACAATTCAGGGGCCCGCAGTCAAACAGCTTAATGGAATGATATTCTCCTCATGTTAAGTCTTGTACCCAAGTATACCTTCCTGCTTCAAGACAGAGGATGAAGGGGATTCGCAAATCACAGTCTTTTCAATATTCCCCTCGGTTGGATCATATACGTAAAAGGTGGAGGGAGAAGTGATTTCCTCATTTTCGTCAAACATCAACACCTTTTCGTCAGGAAGGATACCTGTAGGTCTAAATTGACGTCTATTGGACAGTGGAAGATCAATTATTTGCTCAGTCCACACCCCTTGATCATAATGACTAATCACTGCCTCCCTCCAATTATCTATTATTATTCTTACTTTTACCAGAGCTAAACCAGGTCCAAACTGCAGTAGACTGTAGTACTCAATATCATCAATTCCTGGAATAAATTGAAACTCCTCTTGACCAAGATGAAAAGCAATAAGATTATCTTCCAGTAAAGAACCCCGTTCAAACATACGCTTCGTGATGCTATTTCACAAGGTGCAGAACTGATGTTTCTCCATGATGAGTCAACGCCCAGGCTGAGAATCTCGCACTCTAAATTACGAACAAATTTGGAGTGCTGCTCAGGAAACACATGATCACCATCGTAGTCCTCATATATTGGACATATCTTGAGTAACTTGTACAATTTACTAATGGGATCAAAACCAAGATGGTAACTACAAGAATTAGCTTCATGTCGCGAAACAGGAAGTTTTCTGCGTTCCCGTGTGGCAATGTTAACAAGTACTGAATACTTGCCAGTAGTAAAAACATAGAAGGCCATTAACCGTGTCAGTACAGCCCATTCTCTTGCCATTGTGATCCAAGGTAGAGGTGATGAGAAAGGAATTTGACAGGGCCATCAAACAGACTTTAGATAATAAAAATCTCTTCTTGATTCGTTTGTCCAGTCGTAGGGCTCAGAAATAAGGAGACCCCAAAAACCACCACGGTACAACCTGGCAAATGATGGATCCACAATAATTGATCGCCAAAGCTTTGAAACACACTTACATCGCATCAGGGACTTGGTTGGAATCCATTTTAGGATTTCCCGTATCATTTAATCAGGAAGCACTAGGATTTGGAATAAGACGAGGATTAACACGGCGATAGCTTCCCCATTGCTTTACAATGGACTTTGGTAATCTAGCTTCCTCAGTGACCTATCGCATTTACAGCATCAGCTACACTTGGAAGTGGTGACCTAAGCAAAATCTGTCTTCGTACAGGCTCAAATTCTGGTCTCAAAGCCACAAGGAACTGAACCAAGCGTTGCTTTTCGCGGAACTTTATATAACAGTCCAAACTTGTTAGTTCTGGAGGCTCCATCATAGCCAACTGATCCCATAACCTAGTCATTAGACAGTAAAATTGTTGAATGCTCCTATCCTCTTGAACAATTGCTCGCAAGTAACTCTCCAACTGGCATTTTCGAGCAATATTCATTCGAGTGAACACTCTTGCTAAATAATTCCATACTTCCTTAGCCGAACCGCATTTAGCTAAATGCTTGCTGATTGCCGGATCAACGGAGTTGTTAATCCAAGTAACTATTCTAGCATTAACCGCATCCCATGTATATAAAAGCTCTGCATAATTTTCAATCCCTTCCTCCGGTTTCTTGACGGTTCCATCCACATATTTCCACACCCCTTTGCCCATGAGATAATTTTTCATCAAATAGGCCCAGTTTGTGTAGTTGTGACCATCACGCTTGACAGAAATTATTTGACTTGACTCAGAATCCATAAATTGCAGCAAATTAGTAGTTGTAGGATAGGAAGTTTCTTTGAAACAAAATATCAAACAGTTGGTGAACACAAAGCAAACACCCTTCGAAACAAGTATTTTTGGGTAGATGAATTCAGGAATGTAGAAGAAAGGAATTATTTCATTAACGGTGGCGAGGCGGGCATGATAGAAATCATTGAAACAGAGAAGGAAAAGGGAAAATTTGCAGTAAAAATGGCAGAAAAGAATTCCACTCTCTAATGACATGAAAATCAAAATGGGACTCCTATCAGCTAATTATAGATACCAATCCTAACAAACTTTCTGACGAGTAGTGATGACTCAGTACCTGAGGTTAGCAGTGAGCAGCGAAGAAACCAGTCTTCAAAGCGAAAGCGTGATTTTTGGTTCCGCATGTTCCCAAATAACCACGCCTTTAATTGAAAACATTTACATAGTAAAACTGCATGAACCGACTTTAATCAAAATATAAAAACAGTAGCTAACTGATTTAATTCTTTCCCTCGTGTTAATTCAGATTTTAGTTAGCTTCAAACGACAATGCATAGAACTTTCAGACCAGTTATTTTGGTCTTGTAGAACTTTGCTAATGTGGATGCTAACATGGTACTGACTCTTTATGAAATGAGTTGAGGATAGTACATCCGATGGGTGCTATTTCATGTAAAAAAAAAAAAAAAAAATTTGATGTCAAATTCATTTTATATTAAAATGTAAAGGAAGGGAATCGGGCATGAATGATTGTCAATATGTGATCATAATCCACATAAGATTTTGGCGAAATTGAATGGTTGCCCTTCTGCAAGAAACAAATTTGAGCTCATTTTTTTGGAGGTAAAAGGGTGTTCTCAATAGATTTTTTTAATCAGCTTTTAGATTATAGATTAATAATAATATGTATTAATAGTGCTATTAATTAAATCTAAAATTAGATTTTAGATTTTTTATACAACTAAATAATATCAAATTAGTTGTACAAAAAATCTAAAATCTAATTTGAGATTTAATTGATAGCACTATTAATACAGATTATTGTTAATCTATAATCTAAAAGCTGGTTAAAAAATCTATTGAGAACAGAGCTAAGATCTCGTATGCTTGCACTAACATGGCCCGAATGATTACAGTAGCATCATTCAGACGATCAGGAACTAGATTTTGTCTAAATTTAAATATACAACTTAAATTACATGATGTAGATCGTCCTTAACGCTATTGAATGGAATTCACATAATAGCGTAGTAAATTTAACTTTGTACAAGTTGAATTACAAGGCTAAAAGTTCAGTGTACAATTTTGTTGGAATCTTTGCTCACCTGGTTGATTCCCAAATGAAGAAGCACGAAAGAGGGTAGAAATGATGAGAATCAAATGCTTTTTCAAAAATTATCCCGTTCTCATTATAATCAGTTTTATTCGATATTGTACATATACTTGCATGAATTCACAATTTATGGTTATCACATTATAAAAAAGAAGATTGAACATAGTGCTTAATTTGTAGGAGAAAGTAATGCTGATGGTGAAGAAGTTGCAGCTGAGGAAGTGAAAATTCAGTAACTAGTATTGGTACTGTAGCTCTAACATTGCTGCTGCTGGCAGGCACTTGATGGTTGGAGCGCGGTAGCCCAAAAGCTGTACTTTTCTAGTTGCAGATGGTTCTAGTTCTCTTATAAAATGTGATTCTTCTACTTCTAGTAATGATCAAGGTCAGTACTATTGCCGTATTTCAAATCCAGCAATCTTGTTTTCATTGACGTAGAAGGTGTTGGTGTGACCAGTTGGAGTTATTAATTTCTTTCAGCAATGAATAAGTTTGATGAATGCTTCTACTGTTTCCCAAATGATCTGGTCATAGAAAAAGGTTTGATGTCACATTGAGACGGCAAGGCCATCAATATTAAGGCCTAAAATGAAAAAGTGTAGTAATATTGTTATATAGTAGTAAGTATATTGTCTTTCAGGTTACGGTAGTGCACGTGAGAACCAGCCATTATGCAGCTGACTAATGAATGATTTTTTCAGAAAGGTAAATTAAATGAACATGTAGTGATGATGGGACTCACCATGGCAGGAAAAAAATCAGTTACACCAGGAAAAGGATGAGCATAACAATTTGCGGGTCCTAAAACATTTGCCTAAGGATTCATAAACTAGTTTAACGCGTGTACAGAAGTGATGCTGAAGCTGATGGCGTTTCAGAACTTGCAGTCAACTGTGAAGAATCAGTGTAACAGCTGTGGGATGACGACTGGATTTGGCTGCTCTCAGAGACATCAGTATGCTTTGAATATGGTTGTGTTGTTGGCAATGGGAACTGGGTACAATAGGTTGGGACAGGCATACTAGGTGGAAGAATTGGCAGTGGAGCTTCAAAATTAAGCACACGAATGGCTTGTCTAACTGAAGGCCGGAGATTGCTATCCGGATGAGCACACCATAATCCAACAATCATTAAGTGTTCCAGTTCTTCCTGATTAAATTCTGAACCAAGTTTTGGATCAGCAGCCTCAAGAAGCCTTCCTGTTCCATACAGGCACCAAACCCACTCAATTATGTTTACTTGACTTTCTTCAGCCCTTGGCTCAATTGGTTTTCTTCCACAAGCAATCTCCAATGCTACAACCCCAAAGCTGTACACATCTGTTTCTTTACTTGCCTTTCCTGTGATGACACATTCAGGAGCCATATAGCCCATAGTCCCAGCCAGAACTGTTGTTTGCCATCCTTTTTCATGGTCAACCAGCCTAGCCAAGCCAAAGTCCCCAAGTTTCGCACTGAAATTGGAATCTAGCATAATGTTACTAGACTTTATGTCCCTGTGCACCACACATTGTTCCCACTCTTCATGTAAATAAAGCATTGCTGAGGCTAATCCTTGAGCAATGTCGTACCTTCGGTTCCATGTCAGCAAGCTTTTTCCTTTGAAAAGATGGGAGTCTAAGCTGCCATTGGGCATGAATTCATAGACTAACAGAAGCTCTTTTTTCTCATGGCACCATCCAATGAGTTGCACTAAGTTTCTGTGCCTTAATCTACTGATTATCTTCACTTCTGATGCATATTCCTTTATACCCTGTTTTGACTTTCTTGAGACTCTTTTTACAGCTACGTAAGTATTGAGTTCCTTCAAGTAACCTCTGTAAACCCCACCAAAACCTCCCTCTCCAAGTTTTTCTTGTTGGGCAAAGTTGTTTGTAGCACTAGACAATGCACTATATGTAAATTTCTTAGGGCCACTACCTCTTTCAAGTTCATAATTAGTGGTAATGTCTATTATACTAGCATCTATAGCTTCATTTTCCTTTTTCTTCTTAATCCAAAATATGAACAAAAATAAACCTGCTCCTCCAACCATAATAGACCCTCCAACCACCAATCCAATCACAAGTCCTATGTTTGTTTTGCTCGGACTAGGTTCAAGATTGACGTGTAAGGTTGAACTAAAATTCCAAGAATTGATGCTATGTAATGCTGAAGCATTTCCTGTGGCAGCCGAAAAGCCGAAAGTCACCAGTTCTGGCAAATGTTCTTTTAGGTCAATTATGTAATAAAGGTACTGCAGGACGGTATCATTATTTTCAAAACCAGTGAAGATAATGCTAAGATTTCTTGAACTAGAATTATAGCTAATCCAAGCATCATTTTTCTTCCCATCAAGAATACTACTAAACCATGTCACATCAACAACAGATTCCATAGAGTTGATATTTATACCTACGTGATCACCTTCTGGATCCCATCGGTTTCGATATATATCGAATTCCACTGCAACGAAAGGATTATCAGTCGAGTTCAGATACCTATCATCGTTCGTGAGACCTAGGCTTCCACCTTTTGTTGCTTTGGTTGGAATCTTGGAACCAGCAGGTGCAAGGAAGAATGCAAGCCCATCACCATATTTACTCCTGTTTTGCGAATTGATAACGAAAGAGAAATGAGTTCTGAAATCGCTGATCTTTCCAGAGGATTTTTCCCAGAGCTGCAAAGGCTGGGAATAAGTGGCTCTACCGAAGCTTGCTAGTGTACTCTTGTTTTTTGGATTTGCAGTTAGTTGGATCACATTGCTTGCTAGATGAGAAGCATTTTCATAAGTTATGTTAGGATCATTGGGAATAAAACTATCAAAATTGAAGGACAAACAACTGACAGAAGGAACTATTGTCAGAAAGAAAATAATATTGATCTTGAGAGTAAGATGATTTAGCAATTGTGAACAACAATTTGAGATTTCAATAGTCATGTCTGATAACATTGTTGTCCTCCAAAAAAGCCAGCAATTACTCGTCTAAATACTTGGCATATTGCCAAGTTTTGCAATTTGGCATATTGCCAAGTTTTGCAACTTGCAAGTTGTTTTTTCTTTTTTTTTTTGACACCAACTTGTAAGTTGTTGAAGAGTCATATTATACGGCTTGCTGTAGCAGCCATCGTTGACTAATTTTAGCATGGTGCTTTTGTTCTTCTTCTTCTTCTTCATTGCGCGTTACATTTTGCATATTTTTCTGATTAAAAATATATGATTTGCACCTTTTATCATCAATGATCCTTTAGGTTTGGCAAATAAATAAATAAGTTGAAGAAAGTCATAAAAATACTAAAATAAGAAATGCATCGACTCAAAGTCATAAAAATACTAAAATAAGAAATGCATTGACGTTGGAGTCTTTGCTTCTGGAGTAAACTGGTTGGTCAGTCAGAGAAGCCAAAAGGAAGAGAAGGGGAAAAAAAGGAGGAAAGAGGAGAGGGAGAGAGAGAGCGCGCGGGCCCGGCCGGGGGGGTGGTGGGGAGGATAAATTAATTTTGAAATCCTCAAATTATAACAATTTTTTTTCCAAAAGCTAGTATTTTATAAAAATGGATGGTCTTTATTCCCCTTGATTATTCTTTCGCAAGCTTATTCCATTTGATTCAATGCGAAAAATCGAAAATCCTTCCACAATATTAAACAGAAGTCATTTTCTTGAAATATTGTACTCAAAACATTGTAAAGATTCAAGTATTAATTTTGATACCTTGAAATTGAAATTTCACTACATCTGAAAATGTTAAGGAGTACTTAAATGCATCCATTTATGAGATAGTATTAAAATCAATATTTTAAATTGTTTGAAGATCCAAAAATAATTAAAATAAACTCTAAATTAAAATCATTTTTTGGCGAAGGGCCCTATATGAATAGACATACATGTTTATTATAGTATTTCCTAGGACTGTTCAAAAAAATTTGAAAAATCGAAAAAATCGATCCGCCCCGAACCGAAAAAAAGGATAACCGAATCGGTTTTTGGTGGCCGGGCGGTTTGCGGGGCGGGTTATATTTTAATCGGGGCGGTTTGCGGTTCTCATTTTTGCGAACCGGCGGGTAACCGAACTGAACCGAAATGGCGGTAGTTATGTAATTTCACATGTTACTTATGTAATTTCATATATTAGTTTGGGTGTTCATTTGGCTATTTGTTGAATATTTATGTTTTTACATTGATTGAAATGAGAAGATGAAGTTTGAAAGACTAAGTGATTATTTTATTGTTTATATAGTTTTTGGTTATTTGTTGAATATTTATGTTTTTATGTTAATTGAAATGAAAAGATGAAATTTGAAGACTAAGTGACTATTTTCTTATTTATTTAATTTTTGTTTTTTTGAAGATTAAGGTTTTGGATGTAATTTAACTTTAAGATATTAATGTTTGTATTATTAGTGATTTTTATTATTTTGTAATTTTTCTTGTTTATTTTTTAAAAAATATAGGTAAATTATTTTGGACTGGGTTGGGTACCCGCCCTATCCGAACCGGTTTTGCGGGTAACCGGAAGGCTGGGTACCCGCTATATGTGGACCGGTTTGCGGTTCGAATTTTTACCGAACTGCAAAGACTAGTTCGATTCACATTTTTTGTCCATGGATAGGGTATCCGGTCCATGAACACCCCTAGTATTTCCCTAAAAAAGGAAAACATTAAAAAAAAAAAGAAGAAAGAAAGTCATGATTTGGTCATTCTTTCTTTCTGTTAAGAACGACGTCATTTAAGTTCCTCTCAAATTCTTTCTTTTTCATGATTCCCTCTCTTTGTTTCCTTTTCTTCCTTTTTCGACCATTTTTAACTCACTGTCCCATCTTAACACTCTCGGTACTCAGAAGCAGAGATCTCCTCACTCTCCCTCACATCTCAATCCGTACACCTACAAAACCACATTCAGTTGATGCTCAACCTCTCCTCATTCTCCCATGGTCACGGAGTAAAGGATCCGAGGAGCCTATTTTTAGTGATTGAAGCCATGTGGATAGCCAGTTTTTTCAAGCTTTAATTCATCCCATCCCCCCCCCCCCCCCCCCTCCAACAACAACCAAAAAAAAAAAACACACACACACACACACACATGCAGAAAGGTAATTGATATTGCCCCTAGCCCACCATTCAACCGGTTCAAATATTTTTCTCTGTTTATTACTAGTAGTATTCTTTTATCTTTTTCGAGAGTTTTTTTGTTTCATGTGTAAAGTTCTGATTTTTAGAAAGTAGGCTTGGTTTTTTAAATACTTTTCGGATACCCTTTACTTGTCAAGAAAATGAGGAAATGTGAGTTAACTTGATTTGTTTTTATTTCTGATTTTTGCTTCTTTTTTTTTTTTTGGGTTCTTGATTAGTGCAAAATGTAATCTTTTCTGATAAGGATGATTTATTTGTCAAAACTGTTTTTAGTGACTCTATTGAGACATGGTTAGATTTGAGATACACATGTGGAAGCTACTATTACCTTCTAAATTTTACAGTTTTTGTTGTTTTGTAAGCAGGATGAATGTGAATTTTGATTTGTATTATAATAATACCATTTTTTTTAGGGATCTTACTTGCAGGAAATGTGCAAAAAAGAGAGAGAGAATGTGTTTCTATTAGTAGTTAACTTTTACCCCTTTTTAATCCGGAAAAAAAATGGTTCTTTTTCTATGTTCTATATTTTCTTTAGATGATAATTCATGCATTTTATGATGCTGATGTGATCAGGTTCTTAGTGCTGGTTCAACTGGTTGGACAGACTAACAACTGAAATTGTAGCTTGCCCCAAAACCATGGCTGCAGCTTTAGAGTGCTGGACAAGCCGAGCCAGCGCAGCAGATGAGGACATGGTGGAGCAAGTTTTAATGAGAACCCACGACAGATCCGAAGCTCCTCCAGAAATCAACAATCCTGGAACCTCCGGTGGAGGAGGTTTTAAAGACTCTTCTGCAATGCAGAAGCGACTTCAGAGGCTGAGTCGAAATGTATCTGAGGCCATTGCCTCTTTCAAGAACTCACTCAACCTTGACTTGGTCCGTGATCTGCCCTCCTCAACACAGATGGGTCGTGCTGAAAATGGCCGAAAGCATGTTTGGGCTAGTGTTGTACGCAGCTTAACTCAGCTTTATCCTGGCAGTCAACTTCCAGAAAAGCTTGTTTCCAACATTCGCAAGCATTATGATTCTTTACCGCTCAGGTTCAGAACTTAAACTCAAAATTTCCTCTGGTTACATTTCTTCCTTGATTGTTTTGACACTGAGTTAATTATGCAATTTTAATAGCTATGCACAAGCTGGATTTGAAATGAAGGATGTGTTTCTGCACATGAAATTGATAGAGCAAGCAACAACGGAGGACCAGCCAGCTATAATGATACAAGAGGTGTCTGATGATGAAGTTAATGGGCTCAAGCTGACATTTGCTTGTAACTCTTCACTTTCATGGCCAGCAATGTCTGATGCGCTTGATAATGCTTCCATTTGTTGCAAGAAAATTCATATATTTGAGAGGAAGGGTTTCACATTGGGTATTGTTAAGCTTTTGGATCAGTCTGGGCAAGAAAGGGTGTTAAAAACCCGGATTGAGAATGCACTTAACATAGCTCTGAAGAAGCCAAAAAGTACATCAATGAAGCTGTCCTTTGGCCTCTGCGGTTGTCAGGAGGAGAATACTAGGGGTAGCAAGCTTGGAGAGATGGATGAAGATTGTGCAGAGCAGAACTATAGAAATGGGATTGAGAATATTTGTCCTAAAATTCAGTTAAAAATGCCTTTACCAAGTACTTCCATTGTGGTTTCAGTTGATGAATGGCAGACGGTGCGATCAGGAGGCACTGAGATCGGGAAGTGGTTATTGAATGCTGATAATCTTGAGTTTATTGATCAGATTGGAGCTAATACATTCAAGGGGTTTTATAAGGGCAAAAAAGTTGGGATTGAGAAGCTCAAGGGGTGTGATAAGGGGAATTCATATGACTTTGAGCTTCGGGAAGATTTATTGGAGTTAATGACTTGCGGGCACAAGAACATTCTGCATTTTTACGGTGTTTGTATTGATGAAAATCATGGGTTATGTGTTGTGACTAAGTTGATGGAAGGCGGATCAGTTCAGGATTTGATGTCAAAGAACAAGAGGCTTCATACAAAAGAAATTATGAGGATTGCTGCCAATGTAGCAGAGGGAATCAAGTTCATGAATGATCATGGTGTAGTATATAGGGACCTCAATACACAGCGAATTTTGTTAGACAAACATGGAAATGCTTGCTTGGGGGATATGGGAATAGTGGCTGCTTGCAAGAGTACTGGTGAGGCAATGGAGTATGAAACTGATGGTTACAGGTGGCTAGCTCCTGAGGTTGGTATGCTGTTAACTTCCACTTTTTCTATAGTACTTAGTGTTTTTATATGCATATAGACACTTTGATTGGTGATTCATACTTTTTTTAAGGCATTAAATGGATCTCAAAAGATTTTGAGGAAGATGTAGTGCATCATACAAATTGAGATTGTCCTACCGATGAGAGAAATGGGAAAACAGAAAACAGAAAATATGAAAAATAAAACTCTGTTTTACTAGTCTCCAGAAAGCATTTCAAACATATATGGAGGCCTTTTTAACCCACAGTTATACTGGATGTGTTTTTCATTATTTATTCTTCTGAAGCAACAGAATTCGACTGATTATGGAGTATCCTCAAACTGCCTGCTATTGTTTGATGATCTGATTAGATATTGTATGTCTGTTTTAAGTTCCATATTTCAGACATTCCAAAGCAGATAATTAGTTCCAAGCAAGGATGAGGACCATTTTTTTCTTTTCTCGATCTATCTTAGAACTGCTATTGATCTATCGCTTAGTGGTGCTGGAAGAGCACAATCTAGTAATGATTAGGTTACTCGCTACTTGCCTTTCAATGTTATTTCCATTATTGAAAGCCCGACCTAGCCCATCATAGAAAATATTTGTACTCTGTTTAAAGAAGGTGTTGCCTTTCATCGTAGCATTTTACCTGCTTTGTTCATCTAATGCATAATGCTAAAATGCAAAACTTGCAGCAATCAAATTTCTTTGTGGTTTTACACAAAGAAAGGAAGAATTTTTACTATGGAAACTTTATACTCTTTAAGTATTATGCTTTCAAGATTTTAGTTACATTCAGTGTATGTTAGGCTTTTGAGGTTCCATCTACTTAATGAAAACTATGTCAATTATACCTGCATCATTGTTTTGTGCATGCGTAACACGTTTTCATGATTATTTTGCTTTCCACTTTGAGAGATTGATTGCCTTTATGACTTTAACTAAGCAGAAATAAAGTAGCTTTAATCTAGCTTTACTGTTACTTTCATCATTGGTGGAGGCTAGAGGGTTGGCCAATAATCTCCACTAATATTTATTCTAACTTGTTTAAACATGCTAAAAATATATTTTGGCCCCTGAAATTTTTGACTTTATGGCTTTGACATCCATACCACTCTAAAAGGGGAAAAGAAAATCAATTATATTTGACTTTCATGAACCTGCAATTCAATCCTTGAACAAAATTTTTTTTTAGAGAAGAATTTATTGTTTTTGTTTTCCGAATATTTTGGATAGTTGTTTTATGTTTCATTATTATTGGGACTGAGAAAGAAGAAAGGGATTGATGTGTTGAGTATATTCTGCCATCGAAACTCTGCTTCTCCCAATTTCAGGCTGGCTGCAAGTGTTTAGCAAACAACCAATTTACTAATCTACTACTGAATTAAACATTGCTTAACAACTTGCACTATAGGTCACGTGATGATTTTAAACTAAAAGTAAGCTTTTCTAAGTTATCATCCGTGACATGAAATTTCCCAGGTAAAATTGGATGGGGACAAAAAAAAAATGGATGTAGAAGTAGACAAACCTTTGTTGAGTTCTTTTCTACTACCTGACCCTACCCAAAAAGAGAATGGAGCTCTGCTTGTAGTCGTTTCTTGTTAACAAATAATGCAAGTCATGTTGTTGATGCTTCTTATTTTGCAATTCGACATCACAGATCATTGCAGGTGATCCAGAGGGTGTCACAGAGACATCAATGAGTAATGTATATAGCTTTGGAATGATACTATGGGAAATGGTTACCGGTGAGATTGCATATTCTGCTTATTCACCAGTGCAGGCAGCTGTTGGAATAGCTGCATGTGGGCTTAGACCTGATATCCCAAAGGACTGCCCCCAAATACTTAAGACTCTAATGATGAAGTGCTGGAATAACTGCCCCCAAAAGCGTCCTCGGTTCTCTGATATTCTATCAACATTCACACGTCCTATTAACAATTGCCATGACATTGCTAGGTGATAAATCTCTTTCATCATCATGCAGTCTGATCTAGCAATAATGAATGTTTGTATAAATTATGCCAATTAGCTGCTGAAATGCCTGATATAGATGTGTGAAGTTACTCTTTGGTTCTCAATAGAGTCGAAGTATACATCTTAGATATTCTTGTTTCTGCTTTTCCTTCCACGATTATGCTTGAAAGAAAGGAAAAGGGTAGAGTCTTTTTTGTGATGTTCTTGTCCTTTTCCCTGTGTTTTTCAGGATGTATTAGATTTAGCATCCGTTGTTGTATGCAATGTATTTTTTGACACTATTTGGGATGTGGAGGTGCCTACTTTTTGAAAGGAAAAAATGAAATGTATCTTTTATGGTGTGGCGTAACGCAATGTATATGCTTGTTCATTATCTTTTTGCTTATTTTACTTCATTGGCAGCTAGCTATCTTCTTCATTACTTGTATTGTTGAAAATCAGTGAACTTAATCGAGGGAGAAAAGGACACGCAGAAATAAAGATTGTTTGGTCACTGTAAGCCTACGAGTAATTCTGGGGCCTTTTACTTTTTGTTTCCATGATGGCTAGTTTGGGGGCCAGGGTTTGTTTATTCTTTTGTAGGCATGGTAACTCTATCACCACAATGGACTTTCCTGGAGGCTGGATGATGTAGTTTGTGAGTTTGCCATGTAAATTTACAAAAAGTTTGTAACTTTATTCTCTTTCATTTGGAAGAATGATTAGGATGTCCTTCAACTGATTAATACAAGACCCACATGACTCTCACCAACAAGAAAAAAGGACCCAGGGTTCCATCAATGAGCGGTTTTGATGTTGTGGAAAAGGTCATTTTTTTTGGGCCCCAAGAGATTGGATGGTAGAGAACATGAAGAGGAATAATAGGACTATCTTTCCTCGTTTGTCTAGCAAATAAATCCATACATATCCAAAGTTTCTTTTGTCTTCACCTTAGTTTGGTGTAAATGTATCTGTGATGAACCTGTAAAGCCTTTACTGTTCCATTTTGGCGGATGATCCTCTACATATTTAATGAAACAAAGATAGTAGAGAGCTAATCTTGAATTACAGGTTGAAAACTGGCTGAATGGGCTGTATGAGCCTGCATCTAATCTGCTCAATCACTGTTTCAAAAAAAAAAAAAAAAAAATCTGCTCAATCACATGATCAGCATAACAATCATGGAAGAAGGGTGGTTGTGCACATGCTAGCACGTGTGTGCTAATTATCAGAACCCCATGTACAAAGTACAATTATCTTGACATCTTTTGTTTTTGATTCTTTCGGTTGTTCCTTCTCTTTTATTGAATCAAAGTGATTACAATTGTTAAAATAAAACTATGTTCATGTTCTCTGGAATTATAAAATTACCTTCCATTAATTAAAAAAAAAAAAAGAACTTCACATCTTTTTTTTTTTCCCCCTTTTCAAGGAACCAAATTAAACTTTTTAGCTTAAAACCACCCGAAAAAAAGGCTTTACATATATAAGGAGGAACACACACACACAGAGTCGAATAAGATTTTAACTGTGCGAAGAAATATGGAAAAGTTTAAATTGTTGGATCGGACTTTATAATTGCTTGGCATAGTCTCTACTATCGAGTTGGGTCTCAGAAGCAAGAAAATATATTTATTCACAACCAGCTGAGCTAATTCATAGGCCCAAAACAGGCATCTAAGGCATATTTCTCCCCGTCCCCTAAAACAGGTGGGCTTGGGCCAATCACAAGGGCTACGCCCCTTTCACCACTAAAAGGCGAAAACGTAACATACAAACTCTGAGCCGGCTTATATCTCTCTGTCTATACAATTTTTTTTTTCCTCAAGGCCCTGTTTTAATTCTTCCCTTTCTTTGAGCCCCAGCATTTTTTAATTGGCTTTTCTCTTGTTGAAGAAATATTTGGTGTCTTTAATTAGGATTAAAAAAAATACGTGTTACGAACTTTAATTTAATCATTACAGAATTAGAATTTGTTCCCTTTTTGAACTTGATATAATTTTAAATTTGTTCGGTCCATCACATCTTGAATAAAGGCAGTGTAATATTTAAAAGAAATTCGAAATTGATACCTACAAAAAAGAAACTAATTGTACCATAATTGGAAAGATTTTCCTGAACTTTTTGTTCCAAAAACAATGGGTGGCCACAGATGTCATTGTTTTTGTGGTAAGCAAAGAAAGTGCAACCAGGACAACATTAGTGATGACCTACATCTACATGCACTATTATTTGATTAATCAATATTACTGTTTAGTTGCCAGAAGCAGTAATAAAGATGAGATTCTTTTGCACTGCATCTCCATGTAGTACTAATACTTTATTTATTCTTTCAATTAGAAAAGTTAAAGAGATAACTTATTTTATTTTACATTGTTTAAATATTAATCATGTTCACCTCTAGTGGTCAGTTAAATATTATGTATGGTACAGGTATCAACTGCTACAAGAGACAGTGCAGCATCCTCGTATTCACAGGACAATGCTTCTAACCCTGCCAGGGAAAAGTATACAATACACCACGTGCATTGCCACGTGGTGTACTAAAACCAATCACATATCGCCATGTGGCAATGGTGGGTCATACCTTGTATTATTTGGCGATGTATGATTGGTTCTAGTGCACCACGTGGCACGCCACGTGGCGCGCGTGGTGCACGCAATACTCACTCCCCTGCCAGTGGCCATCAGATTCTTGTACTTTTTTATGTCGATGTTTGTACCTTCTTATGATGTAAAACTGTAACGTAATTAATGTACGTTTTACAAGTTGTTAATAGATAATCTAAACTGAGTTTATCCGAGCATATTCGTATATAGTAGTTAGACTAGGGTTCTCATGAACTTGAATGAATTCAGAACTAAACTAGGGAGATGTCTCCCTACCGCAAGTCTTGAGATCAAATTCTATCTGTGGTAATTTGGATTTATAAGGAAGGGGATTAGATAGATTTCGAAAAGTCATATTCCAATTGTGTACGGTAAACAGTTTAGGGGTTTCACCTCAATACACTACTGGAAGCCTTACTCCCACTTGTGTAAATCAACAAACATTGTAATACAATTGTGATTTATTAGGAAAAAAAAAAAAAAACTACATAGACCATAACCCTATTGTCTTTTCTTTTGTTTTCGAGTAATGCTACAGATGAACAGAAAAACCGCACACAAATATGTTCAACAGTGTAAACATGCATGCATTAATAGTCATTGCCATTTAGTTAATGACCATTTCGTACGTGATACAAAGAAGCTTTAACAAAGCAAAGGACAAATTTTCTTCCTTTCTCTTTCATATGAGTTATTATGGACAGACATTTACAGCTAGCGAATAATATAAAACATTATCATGCATGGCTCTGTTCAAACTAATTAAACCTTAAAAAGAACAGACCGAGGATTCCATTATAAGGGCTTCAATATTTAATAATCAGGGATCTAGATCAAGAGTAAATACAAACTTCCACACGTGCTGTACTCTCCTGCGGTGTGTCTCGGCAGTGCTTAATTTTTCTTAAAATGCTCTACCTAGTACCATCAAAGCATGATTTCTGGTCCTTAATTTTTATTGGCAAGCAACTGGAACGTATATCAAGAAAAAAATGAAGTCATTAACTGCCATTACCGATGAATTTGCTTCTAATCAGTCACTAGGTGAGGCAATATTGCAGAGCTAGGGATCATGTTGGCATGGTGTTGATAATTGCAACTCTAACAATTAGACTTTTCAAAAAAAAAAAAAATGCATGCCATAAAAGATGAGACCGAACTCAGTTTTGTTTAAAATTGATTGTAGTTTTTTTTTATGGCAAAATGTTATCATTATGCCTTGATCTTCAAGCATATACCATTGATTCGCTGTAAGGGTTTGTAACTAATTAAATTATCACCAAGATGGTAGTTCTCCATGAAAAAAAAAAATCATAAAATCACTTTTTTCAAGTTAGAATGATGCTCGAGATAAGATTAAAGCTAAAGTAAGCTTAATTCATTGGAGTTGGAAAGCTGCTGCAATTGAAATCTCAACCGCAACGAATAATAAAATAATGGTAGGCTATGGTCCATGACCAAGAAAGAAGGGCCATTTTTAATTGTGTTGATTCAGTGGAAGAATTAAAAATTTGGGCAATCTTTTTCTTTCCAGGTCAATGTTTGTGTATCACGTTTCGATCATTGACACCTGGAAACTGCAGCTATAAGGTGCAAGAAAATGAGCATAACACTATTTTAATTAGTTGTTTGTGTGGTGTAAGTAATATAGGACTGATCGAGCAGAACGGGTCAGACAAAAGATAAGGGACAAAGGAAGAACGTCTTTGTCAATGCATGCTATTTTGCAGGCCATGCTTTTCACTATTTCCTATCGTAAAACCCACAACTCATCACATTGAATATTTATCATCACCAACGTCGATCGCACCAGTTGGAATCTTGAGAACGTTTGCCTATCTTGGTCTGAAATTTAGGGTTTTTTACAAGAATTGTTATGTAACTTCACAAGAATGTATATGTCATTAACATTTTTTTATTAAATAATTCATGAGATCCTTAATATATTAACTTTGTTTGAATTCATAATAGCAATTTCATATAATGTGTGTGTGTGTTTTTTGTAAATTGAGGTTCATGTGTGTGTATAGCATATTAGCATCCAGGCAACAAATATAATTGCACCTTTTTTAATGGTTTTCTCTAATCTCATTAAATGAATTCTCAATTTCTTAAAAAAAAAAGTAATTCAAAAGACTCTTTTTAACATTTGGAAGTTTGTTTCTATAGGTTGCTTACTTAATTTGTGAGCAACTTTTGTGAGTTGTGACGCTTATAAAAACGGCAATATGACATCTTATTTTGTCTCTCATGATACTTTGAAGTTGATGAATTATGGTATCATTTGTCCAAGTAGGCTCAAGTTGAAAGAATCTGGTTAGATGTCCACACAAGAATCTGTATAGTCATGTAAACTCACACTGAATATCCCACGAAAATGTCATCTAGAAGACGAGTTATTGTCTGCATAACATAGTCATACCACAAGCAAAGGCACATGCATACATAATATATAATTATGTATTCGTGTTGAATTGATGTTTTTAAGGCTTATGACATCAAGAAATCTTCTGATCCGCAAAAACTAAAATGTTTAATTAAGTTTTTATTTTTATAAATGGAAGTGAGACACTCTTACATCCCAAACTGCCCATGAAGTGAAACAGGTATTTGACATCTTCATTACTGGAGTTTGTTTTGCAACTTCTTTGGTTACAATGATGATCGATTGTTGCAACTTCCCATCAAACTTTGAAAGGAAGATGCTGCCCTCCACTTATGAATTCGGCGTCTTTAGTTTATTTTATTCTCTTTATAATTATAGGAGATTTTTTTTCCGTAATTACTGCAAATTTTTAAGAAAAGCATAGTTTAACTATTAATATTTTTTATGCGAAAAAAGAATTTTTTTTAAATTTAATTTTCTTTTTCTCGTTTTTCCACTACTCTTTCCTTTTCTGAAAATTTTGCTCTAGCATAATCGCAACAAGATTTTTGTGACTTAAGTGACTTGTTTACAATAGAAAGTGCAAATTAATTAACAATTGCTGTTTGATAATTTCTACTGTTGAAGTTGAAAATTGTAATCAAGCTTTTTTTTTTTTTTTCTTGAGAATGTAATCAAGCTTTTTTTTTTTTTTTTTGAGAATGTAATCAAGCTTTTTTTTTTTTTTTTTTTTTTTGAGAATGTAATCAAGCTTATTTTGGTTCAAGAAAATTTGAGCTACCTTGAGCTTGACAGTACCTCTCTAGGTTTTGGTATGTTAACGCCTAACAGACTTTGTGGCAAAATCGAAAGTTCGAAAATCTGCAACATGGCTCGGATTTGCCTAAACCCTTATGGCACAATTTGTCTTTTCATAACTTTTATAAAGTATATTAGATTCAAGACTCTCTTTCAACCGTTCGCTAGCCCAGATTAAATAAAAAAGGATAAATATTGTCGGAATCTTTATCTTAAATTTGTTAAAATATTAATAGCGCCCACAGAATTTTAGACTTAGCCTATAAGTTTTGCCAAAAATTATATATACCGAGGAAATAAGTTAAATCGTACATGGGAAGATCCTTAAATATATTTTCTTGTCCACTGCCTATAAATGTCAAATTTTGATTCTTCAATTGGGTTTTGCTTTTTTTATTTTTCTCCTTTTTTCCCTATAACGTCTATCAGAAGTAAGAACAAGAATGGTAGTGCAAAGAATAATTAAGAACAATAATGATGGTGCAAAGAATAGTTCTTGTTACATGTTCCCCCTTAATAAAGGAAGAAACAAGAACAGCGAATATATACATATGCGCTGGAACAAATTAAAAACTTCACTAGCTATTTTATTTCTCGGTTGGAATCTCCAAAAGAAGCACTCTCCTGAAATATGATTGATTTATTTGTTCCATTTTTGCATATAAAATTACTTCTTCAATATTTGTTTTATCAACCAGTGGTTTTGACTACTAAATTGGAAGTTTTGAAAGTATATATTTGAGTATTTCACAATTGTACTAGTCTATACAATTCAAGAAATGCCTGCATAAGATGATTCTCTTTGCATATGAAGTATATATACAAATTTAATTCTCAAGCATCTTAGCTTAGATGTGTGAAATGATGAATAAATTGATCGGAACGAACAATTAAGAATTTGATTTTGATAATTAACCGAAAGATGAAAGGATTAAAATAGTAATTGAATTTGATTCAGTGAATGAGCTGGAAACTATCTCTTAGGCCTTGTTTGAATAGAGTGACTTGGAGTGCAAAGGTGAGAAAAGAAAGCTTTCATTTTTTTTTTTTTTTTGGAGGTTAAGTCAAGAGAAAAGAAAACAATTGTGAAACAAGATAGGATTAATTTTCAATTCAAAAATAGAAAGAAATGGAAATAACTTTTTCACTTCTTCTATTTATCAACTTTCCCAAACAGCACAAACAGTTATTTTTTTCTTGTTTTCTCTTATTTCTTTTATAACTTTAGTCTTTCTTTTTTTATTTTTTTATTTTTATTGCTTGTCTTTTCTCTTCAAAAAGTCTAATGCTAGGCATTAAGGAATCAAGAACAGTTTACTTTTCCAGACAGCTGTATTTTCTGAAACTATTTGAGCAAATATCTTCCTGATTAGTAACTATGAGATTCGATCATGAAAGCTTATGATTATTTTTCATACAAACCTTAACCAGACCAAATATATTTAGAAAAGTTCATGATTATTCTCACTTTCAAATGTTAGTCGCCTTAATCAATTCAAATCTGTATATACAATAATTACATTAATCCAGCCATTATTTCACCGACATGTCACGTCATAATTGCCTTTGGTCTGTCATGTTGTTGTTGACCATTTTGATAACCATTAATGTTTATAGAAAATTTTGTTACTACTAGGGGAAAAATCAACTAATTTAGACATTTTTCTTTTACTAAAATTTGTTTTTACAGATAAGAGTTATTGTCCATCCGGGGATCTAATCAAGCATCGATAAGAATTACATTTCTCCTTCCAATACTTTTACCTTCGATAACGTAATGGAAAACATTTTTTGAATATTCTATTCCATGTTGAACCCAATTCTTATTCTCTTTAGATCTGTTCCATGATATTCCATATCACTAGATTAGGACATGTTGGATATGGCCTATAGAAACAAACAAATGAATGTTTTTAAATTGGATAAAAATTTTCTTCAAATTTTTTTTTTTTCCATTCATAATCTAACTTCGTTTGGATGACTATTTTTTAGGTGTTTTTAAAACTACGCTATTGTACTAGTTTTAGATATTTAGTTCAATAAATATATATATAAGATATTTCGGGTGTTTTTAAAAAAACGCTATTATACTAGTTTTAGTTATTATGCTCAGTAAATATATATGTAAGATAAAAAATTGATTAAAAAAACGTATTTAAAGTTTTTAATAAAGCACATTTGTAACCGACTTAACGAAACAAATAGAGTTTAAACATACAATTAAGCACCAAAATGGAAGGAAAAGAGCCCCAAATCAATAACTAATTTCCCCACCTGTCGATGATCTATAGGTGAGACAATTACGTCAAAATTCTAAATTCAATTCCAACAAACTTTAGACCTTCCTCCAATCAAAAAGAACCTTTGAAAGTCCGAGGTAGCCAATTCTCTCCACCGCTCGAGTATAAAATTGGCCTACTCTCGTTTCTTTCCAGCCATTTGTCAGTCATATACAGCTCCAAGTACTAAGATGCCACGTGACCGCGATAAATGGGCGGTCAACGCCTCACAGCTTCGGCGGCTTGCCCAAGCTTTCTTCTAAATCGAGCGAGTACAAACATTTAGTATACTCTCGCGAAAGTTACTTAATTTTAAGGTTAAAAAAATTTTCAGGCAATGGATGACTATGATTAGCGTGCGCCTGGGTGCACCATCATTTCGAGGTCCAAGTTTACCCTAGCTAATATTTTTTTTTATATAAGGTTACAAATTGCTTCTAAAACTGTTCTTCCAAAAAAGCTCATAATATTTTTGCTCTTTTCTCTCAAAGCTGAAAGTAGTAAGCCCTCTGTGAGCACCCTTTTCTACCTTTGATGTCCTTTTTTTTCATTTTTGTATATTGCTAAAATTGTGCTACTGTTTGATCTTTACTTTGTTGTCAGCTTTCTATTTTGGTTTTCTTTTTCATTATACTAATTGCTTATCATAAAAAGTGATTAATTTGGTCAAATCATTTGGCAAAGCAGATTGGCAAGGAAAAAGTAGTAGATATTAACACCATAAATTTAAGGACAAGAAGATCAGATGGGGAGAGGAAAGATTGTGATCCGTAGGATCGACAATTCAACAAGTAGGCAAGTCACTTTTTCAAAGAGAAGAAATGGTTTGTTGAAGAAGGCTAAGGAGCTAGCAATTCTTTGTGATGCTGAAGTTGGAGTTATGATCTTCTCTAGCACTGGAAAGCTCTATGAGTATGCCAGCACCAGGTTAGTTAATTGGATACAAATAAATTCTCCCATTTTTTTTAATTATATATTCTATTGTTATTTTCTTCTTTTTGGCCATTATCAAATAAATTTGGAGTTATTTCAAAAGTCTTGTCTTCAGTTTTTTTCCCCCTCAGCTGGTGTGGGAAAATTAGATGTTCTTTGCTTTTTGCAAATTGAAAATATCCACAGTGTTCAAGTTATGACCAAGGTTTTGCATTCCACGGTTTATCATTATATATATGCATGTGAGAAGAGACAATTTGGAAATGGCCAATTTAATTTGTTGATTTAAGAACATAGAAAATCACAGTTGGTCTAATAGATTTTTCTTCATCGGAGTAACTGCCTTTGAGTTCTTATGACTCTATGTGTCTTGGAGTCCATGCTCCCGGGGGAGTTAATGTGTCATTTGAAGTACTAATAATTGCAGTATTGCACCTTGTATGTAATTAAGAATGCGAGTCATCAAAATTATGACTTAGTTGGAAAATTATGGGCTTGAAAGAATTCAATGGAATGTGAAAAAGGAAGCATAAACTGCACAATATTGTAGTTGCAGCTTCATCTCCCTATATAGTTGATGTATAATCATACGTCTCAAATAGCCACTCGATTCAATCTTTTTTGAACTAGTAACCAATTTAACTGAGGCAATCATGAAGAAGATTTTTTAAGATTCTAAACCAGAAATTTTTTGTTGCGTTGATCAATCTTGCCTTATTCTTTCATGTAAAAGGTTGAAGCTTTAAAGGTGCTAATCATCCTTCACTATAATCGAAGCACCGTCGCACCTAATGGCATAATCATCTGCAGAATAGAACAAAAGTTGCATGTGCTATATTATCCACCTCAAGAACACTTAATTTCTTGGCCCCTACTTTGTAAATCTTAAATTCAATGGAATCATGCCAACTTGTCTCATTTATGCATTCATCACGGAATCCTGAATTTTGACAAATTTGAAAGCCATCAGCCAGCATAAAAGCCAGGCATTTCATAGTACTCTACACTCCAATTGCCTTAGGAATGTAATATTGAGTACAACGTTTCTTGTCTAACTATATTTTAACGGGATAGATTCCTCTCTACATTTTTCACAGAAGAATGATATATAATCTTTGCATGCATGTGAGCCAACCCATAAGGTGCTCGAATTTCTGAGAAAAATTGGCAGGTTTATTTCTAGTTTGCCACCCTAGTGAGTGTCATACGGAATATTTTGGCAGATAAATCCACTTTGCACCACTAATGCTTTCACTGATACTCACATTATCTCCCTAACATCTTTTTTGGGTACTTTGCACCCCTTAATCTGCATATTATTGCAACTTTACATTTCAAAATTTTATTTTCATAACTTGCATCCTAAAGTTACTAAACTGCCTTCTTAATCACTCAAATTGTGTGCATTATTAATGAAAGTACACAAAAAATTTGCAGATGCAGATCTCGCCGTACTTAATTATCGAGAGCAAAAAGTGGCATTAGCCTTTAGGGATCTTGTAAAAACATGTAACCACTATATTTTTGCCCGCTTTCATTAAGAATGTATATAGTTGGATTGATTTGGGATCTTTGACAACATTATAGGGTGTATTTACTAAAGTTTAGATTAATTAGACAGCAAAATTGGATTTAGAATGCATTGGTTGCGCGATTCTAAACAATTATAGTCCAAGACTTGCTCAATCGTGTCTGAATAGCATAATATCATGTATTCAAAATTTTGTAGGCTTCAAGGTTACAATTTACAAAAAGAAAATATATTCGAATAGTATATGTGCATTTCCTAGAATTCAGCAGATAAGAAAGCAATTAGGCGGGTAAGTCTTGCTATACTTACATTTGGTAGAAGTCCATAATGCCACTTAGTGTAGTCCTTATTAACTGGTTGTTTAAGATTGTGTGAATATTAGCTATGAGCTAATTTATGCATCATGCATTCCCTTTTGCCATTTCCTCTTTTAGTTATAGAAAGTAACATGCGTTGCTGATTCATTATGCAAACACATTCTGTATTCTACAGATCCTCTTTTGGAAACTTGAAATTGTTTTCAGCAAGCTTCTACATTTCTTTTTTTTTTTTTTCCCTTTTTGTTTAATAAGTTTCTGTGTAACTAAAGTAAAAGATTTCTGGTCATGTACCGAAGTTGGGTTTTTTTTTTCTTTTTTTTTCTTTTTTTTTTTTGTAAGCGAAGTTGGTTGTTTTTGGTAAACTAAAGGTTTGTTCTCAATAGCTTTTTTTACTTGATTTTAGCTTTTGAATTTTGAAATATCTATTTTGTGATATTCTCATTTGCTTTTTTTACTTTATTTTTTGATTTTTTAAACTAAAATCAGGATCAATTAATTTTTAACTTTTCTAAAATTAATTTTTATGCAGATAAGAAACTATTGAAAACAAGCCCTAAATTTATCTAATACGCTAAAATAAGGTTTAGAAGAACAAACAAACAATAAAATCTTCCACATTTTACTTGCCAAACTGGCTTCCATATATCAATGCATTTCATCAAATCTCTCTCTGAGAAAGTCTCATATAATTCTTTTTAATTTTTATCTTTCCCACCAGCAGTATGAAATCTATAATTGAAAGACACAACAAAATGAAAGAGGAGCACCAGCACCTGTTGAATCCTTCTTCTGAGATCAAGGTAACTTTTACCAAACACTCTTCCGTTCTGATTAATTCATTTCTTGCATAAGTAATCTACATTCTGCTTCATTATTGCTGCAACTCATAAATACAAAGTCATTAGCGAACTAAGTTATTATCTCAGTAGCTAAGTTTTGTGCTTACCTCTGATTTACGTGAAACAGCTAATTGTGCTGTGACATATAAAAATTGAACTAGTAGCTTTTGTTGCCTAATTAATGCAGAAGAGATTTTGAACTACATGTGGTAAAATAGATTGAAAAATTGAACACCAACAGACCAATGATTATCTTAGTAAATTGAAAGTGGGATTTTGTACGTTTTTTGGGCAGTTAACCATTCATTTTCATAGAACCATATAATTAATGCAACATGCAAATTTTGAACAACTTTTTCAGAAATAACTTTTTTATTTTAAGCAACTTAATAAAGTCATTGTCAACGAGAAATTTCCCTAATTAATGGTACTACGCAACACATATGGGTATCTGTAATAGGTCTGTAATTAGTACATTATTCAGTTATGTAATCAGTGAATCAAATCATCCAGCTTATTAAAGCTATGTGTACATTACCGAGTCAGACTACAAAGCGATGACACCATAATAATGTCTTTGAAAGAAATGTGCTATGGTGACTTTGAGCTCGGTAATGTGGCACAAAAGTTGATAAGTTTTGTCAAGAAATTAATAAGTTACTAAATAATCTTATCAATTTCTTGAGAGAACTTACACCTTGTCGTCTGACTCTACATCACTATAATATTTTCAGAAACAATTAGTTTGAAATCTTCAAAAGATTTTCTCCCTTCTTTGTCAACGCGATGCATTTGTATATTCATCTCACTCTCCTGCGCTCTACATTTGAGCCTATGGTTGCATGCATCTCGCAAAATGCAATTGTTTGGAACTAAAACGAAAGCCGATGTCAGATCTACAGAGGCCAAAGGAGCAATTGTTTATGGTACACAGCATTTAAAGATCATCAGTTATTAGTTGAGTAGTAAGTCTTTGGCATTAAAGGAAGTAGATCTTTGACCACTCGGTTCTGCCCATCAATGAAGCAAGGCATGCAAGTTTCAGTTCTTGATGCTAATATGTTATAAGCTCAGTTTTCACGTCGAGAAACTTGTACTTTCTAGAAATAAATTGATACCCGATACTCAGGTGTAGGACGAAACTAAAAGCATATTTTTTCAAGTGTTTTCATGGAGCAAATAGGCTCATAAGCTTGGCTAGAGTTTACTGTTTTCCTATTGAAGAAGATCTGAATCTGGGAGGCACCCGAAAGGTATCAGCTCCATTTGGAAAATGGGATCAATATACGAATGAACTGACGCTATTGATCACCCTGATTTTATGACCTAACAGAGATGAGAAGCTTCATCGGTCTTGTTGATTTTTACTAACAAGTGAATGATGCAGAATTGCAACCATTCAAGCAGTTCAATTGACACAAGACAGCACCTTACGTTAGCTTTTAACTTGACAAGTAAGCCAAAAATGGAAATTCCATTTCCTTTATAGTCCTAGGAAGAAGACTATGCGAGCTCTTAGTTTTTATGAATCTTCATACTGCATTTGGGATGAATTCTGGGTGTTGTTTCTGGGTCTAATGTAGAAACATTCTCTCTAAGCTACCGTAGTTATGGGATAGTACAGTCTGCTCTGGAGCGATGATGAAATATTTGGCTCATCAAGCATGTTGTACGCCAATATGCCAATGAGGTTTTTATGGCGAACCAAACAAGAGCTGAGGATGTTGGAGAATGTTGTGAGCATCTGAATCACAGATGTGAACTTTGTGTTGACATGGTTGGTTCACCTTGAATAGGGATACTTGAATAAAAACAAGGTGAAAAAAAAAAATAGGAGGTTCCTTACGCAAGGGAACAACAGAAATTTCTCGAAGTATAAACAGCAGAAATTCGTCGCTTGTTAAGGATCTCAGTCTTACCTACAATGACAGAATTAATCTACAAAAGAAAAGCTGCAAAATTAGTGACTCAAAAGTCAGAAGATGTGCAGATCATATAGGGGAAACAAAGTAATTATAGAAATTAGACAATAAGAAGAAACCAGCTAAAAAGCAAACGAAAGTATAGTATCACCCAAAATCAAAAGAGGAATATAAGCAATCAGCTAAAGCCAAAAATAAAGCTTTCAGCTCTGATTTGACATGTCTAGAGGAGTACTTATCATACTTCCTTTTGAAAAGCGAAGGATAGCTCTGCAACTTATCTGCAGCAGCAGGAGTCATGCCCCCTGCAAGAAAGACCTTTGCTGATGTTAAGCTGCTGCTGCATTCTTGATTGCATTAGCACTTGCAACATGCTGGTGGTAATCCAGTCACAAACAGCAAAAGACAATAAGGAAGCCACTGATAGCATCCGAATTGAACAGAATTATTTTCAGCTATTGCAGAAGTTTTCAACCTATTCTGCCCCCATTTTACAAAGTACAGTTCAGCAATAAAAAGAAAATGACCGGACAGATTGTTAAAGTTAGTTAAGATTTCTAAGGCAGACATGGCTGTGAAGATGTACCAGAACTGATCTTCCTGCCACATTTAAGGTAACATCTTCATTATTTAGGCACTTAAATCTCATTAATAGCAGTAGATCCGTTAACCAATTTGCTGCCTTTATGAGGCTTGTCAGTAAGGATGATTTTGAGACAATAGACAGCTAGGGTGAAATGTTAAGATAGTTTAAGCTAAACTAAATGAGTCCATGTTATGGTTTTGCCAATACGAATGCAAGGCAATAGCTAACAGTGAATTATTTTTGCATTTGCAGAAGAATGAGCAGAAGCTACGACTTTTGGTGGTGCCATGCTAGAGCTTCGGATGAGACAAAAAATTTCAAGTTGGAATATAACTCCGTTGAAAGATAGTTCGTTTATCAGAAAGTCAACATTGCAGGAAGGGTGCCAGCTGAAGAATTTAAATGTAGTCCACATCGATAAAGGAATCCAATTTCCAAGGACATTATAAAGTTAGACAATCCTGAAGGTATGGTTTTGGTCGTATAAAGTATACAATGTTGCATTAGGCAACTATATGAAACTAGAAAACTTAATCTACTCATTAATGATTAAACAAAGCAAATCAAGATTAAGTGAATTTCACTGAAATAGTAAATTCACGTTACTTTTCACACAAGTAGGATTTAGTTGAAGAACGTCGAGACGAGTAATAACCTTTGTTAAGTGCAAAAATCTGCAACTAATGATCTCCCTCAAAGATAAAGTTTACACCCAGGACAATCATTATACTTACAAAGAGCATAAGAGCGATGCATCTCTATTTTTCGGTTAATAACTCCTGGGGTAGGAATGGAACGAATCCCAGATGCAACACCATAACTCTGCATTCTACCAAGCTAGCACACACTTCGCCTTTCTGGGAAGAAACATCATGAGAATAAGATGCAATATAAGTTCAGCATAAAATTCTTCATTTGTTTTTTGTCAATAATAGCCTGCTACGTTGGTAACTTCTGAAAGATTTCAACTGATCTCATGCTAATCAATGGCATCAATTTCTTTTAATTGCAGTTCCATTCTGAATCTATGCTGAACTAGTGCTTTCTATGAGGCTGAATTTATTTTAGTTTATTCTAGCTCCAAAAAAACCAATGAGGTTGATAGCAAGGTGTCAATGCTCCACAAAAGAAGTCACCATTGGAAAGTTGAACAAAGAGTGATGTCAGGAAAAGATCCCAGGCAGGATTAACAGATTTTCCAATGAAGAACTTCTGATATCAATGAAAAACAATCAAGAGATCTCGTCAGAAGTCACAGATAGGAGAAAGCTGAGACATCATCACTTGTAATATAAAACAAGTTGTCATAACAAGTCAAGACCATGAAACCTGAACACCCTATGGGCCCACATTAAGGCCTTGGTATCAAGTGACTTGTCTGGTATGATACTGCTGGTAGTATTGTCTACAAATATCCAAATCACAAGCCAAAAATAGACCATCTGGCCCTATGCCAAAATGGACACAAGCCACCAATAAAAACGTTATTGTTTAAGATTTGCTTTACTACTGACACAAATGAAAAGTTTAATACCACAGGGAGCCTAGTAGTATTCTTTAGCCCATTTTCTTACAGTTTCAAAGTGTCCTCCTCCAACCGAGATAAGTATTCTTTAGATTGCCCAGTCATGTTGTAGATGCAGATCATCCAGTAGTACATGATAGACAGGAGAGCCTGATAAAATCTTTAAGATAGCGGTAGTATAATAGTGGTAATAAATTGCAACAACTAGTTGTGGTAGTATTAGTATGGTGGTGCTCTATTTGCTACTGATAGACAGACAAGGATTGGCAAAACTTACATTAAGATAAGCCATATGCTTGGAAAAAATTTTCCTAGCAAATATTCTGCAGCAAGTTGCACTGTAAAATGACAACTGCTTGGCATGAACAGGTAGCAGGATATAGAGAAGAGATTATTAGCAAGGTAAGTAATCAGAGATAATTGGAGTTGTACTTGTTAGAGAACTAGACAGACACGGACAGTAACCAAAACAATCCAAATGCAAAACAGTTTATATCAAAAGGCATTAATAGCATAATAGATATTCGACGCAAGAGGAGGTGGCTATAAGGTTTGCCAAAGAATTACAAGGTAGAAGATAAGGGGAAAATAAAAGAAGCAAGCTTGTTTATAGTAGAGTTAATTAGTGACAGAAATAATCCAAAACTTTTTTTTTTTTCCCGACAGCATTTACATATCGTATAAAAATAAACACCTTTTACTACTTCTGATCACAAGATGGTAAGAGGAAAAGATTTTCCATCATTCAGCTCTTAGCTCTTGAGATGAAATTTGAACTAGGTATTCACAGTATGGCTTGTGCATTATGAACCACTTTCAAACCTTCTCAACACTTTTGAGCGGATCAACAAGTATGCACATTTGGTTTATGCAGTATTTGCCCGAAAAGAAAAAAATGAATGGATGAAGGAAATAGAATAAATAAAAAGACAAAAGCTCAATTTCCAAAATTTAACAGTTCCATCGCTGCAAAATCTGAAATAAGTAATACAAAAAGTACATTCCAATAACTAAGAGTGGAGTAGAAAACTGACTCACTTCAGTTATGCTAGATAAAAACCAGAAGCTCAGATATAATTTCTCCATTCTGTAGTCAAACAAACCTTCACCAAATTTTCACCTATTTCCTAGTTTCTTTCCTAGTTGCAATAAATATGCTCACTCCACCAGGTCCCCTTATACCAAGATTTTGTGTATGATGAATTTATTTTTAGCAAAAGTATCATGTAAACAAACTTGTCCCATCACCTACTAGCCTTTTTTCTCCTAAGGTTTCTGATATTCCAATCTACCCTTGTAGTTATTTGAGGAACTATCTTTCGAGAAGATTTATCTGATACATAAATCACATCCTGGACGAAGTAGCTGATGAAAAGGTTCAGAATTCTGTCCTGCTTCTTTTATGGTGGGCATGGATGAGAGGATATAAGCCCAAAAAAATAGTGAAAAGATTGTGTTATATCAAAAGTAGCAAATATTCAGCAGGTAAGGGGATGTCTAGATTCCAGATGACTTACAGCATCCTTTGCCAAATAATGGTAAAGGGTGATAACAACCATCATGTACAGTACAGTGCATGTTATAAGACTGTGGTCTGGAAGAACTTAGCAGCCCAACTTCTCTTCATAGATATGTTCTATTCAAAGTTAAGTCCCTCCTACCTGAACATATCACCCCCTTTAAAAGAAAGTTTTACAATGGCAATCACTTACAATTCCATTCTGCAGGTCTTCCTAAGTCAAGTCAGTATCAACTTCCTCAACTGGCTCCTTTTCTTCCTCTTGAGTTATGTGGTCAGCAACAGCGTCATTTCTATTTTATGCATACCAAGGTCTGCAGTCTGAGATCTAAGTTCACAGTACATAACTTGTAGGTTAGGTAGGCAACTCCTTGTTGAATCTGTTGTCAAAAATCAAGTTCATACTGGCACAGAGACACAAAAAAATATTTGTATATTTCAGTATCTATTGAGGATGGAGCTACTCAGCCATGTGCTGAATATCAAGTGCAAGAGTTCCTGCATGATTTCATCCGAGCAGGTGGCATTGCCTGTAATATGCTCCAACAAGCATAAAATGTAACCACCATCTTCTTAGATTTAGAGCATCAATTACCCAGATAACTCATCTTAAAAACTTGGGATCTAAGTATAATCAAGATAAGTCATCCTTACGATCATTATAGCTTTCTATCTCCTGATTTTGTAGGGGCTAAATTTCATTCTGCAAGTAGACAGATCCTAAAGGTTTACCTTTGTAATACTGAAGAACTTTTAATCTAAGAATCTTTCAATATTTGAAGAAATGAGATATCTAGATATTTGTAAAGGACAAAAGTGAACTTGCTTGGTAACATTTTGTGATGTTGAATCATGTGCTGTTGCTACTGATGAATAATAATGAATGTTAGCTCATTATAGTGCATTTATCTTTTGCATTTAGACAGATATCACAATTATAGTAATATTTAGATCAACAATAATGGCACATTTTCACATCCTTTCTGTTTCATTGTAAAATCAAAGGAAGCCAAATTTAAAATTATTAATTTTAGTCAAGTTCTATAAGATTTTCAAACTTCAACTGGTAAACACTTATTTTTGTGGCTTGACAGTTTTGGCAAAGGGAAGTAGCAAGCTTGAGGCAGCAGCTGCATTACTTGCAAGAAAGCCACAGGTAAGTTAAGTTATGAGTCATGTTACAAGTGGATTTAATCCTTGCATGAAATTCATATCCAGCTACATTTTCCAACAGAAAGACTTGATAGAAACCAGAAAGGGCAGGTAGTCACAGGGAGCTATGATGCTAGAAACATAGGAAGAATTTGAATGAATAGCAAATACAAGCATATGCTATAATTTCTTTTCTTTTATATGCAAAACCAAGTTACGAATTTGATTTACTTGAAGTGTAAATGATGCTCCAATAAACTTTTCTCTCATCTGGCCATTCACTTCACAAAAATTTCAATCCTATAGATAATGCTAAGTTTATGCAAAAAATATCTACATTTAATTGGTCCGGAATAGTTACCGTGTTGACTTTCTCTATTTAGCCTTCTATCTTTTATGTAGTACTCTCTTGACTTCAGACAGACACCTCAAATCTGTGAGTTCTTTTTATCATCTTTCTTGTCCTATTATCAGTTCTCTTATACAGGATTTAAATCAAGAACCATGTTTATTTATTTTTTGTTGTAAAATTTCTGCATTTTGCATAAAGAGATGTCTCAGCTTTAAATCATAGACAGAATTCCGGACTCATTTAGAGCTGTTCTACACAGGTAAAGTTATCTTATTCTTTTTTCAGACAAAAGCAGCATTCCTCTAAAACTAGAGCCCATAACCTCATATGCCCAAGTAGAGATCACATAAACTGTAGTTTATGAGCACATTTCTAGATTTCATTATGTGAGCTAACTTGGTAAAAGTTCGGTGATTTCATGACTTCCTAGGAAAAAATGCTTATTTAGACAAATTAGTAGGTTTGTAGTGAACACCACCTATATTTATCATTTGGAACGGGACAAAATTTATGGGTGTCAGTCAGTATAGGATTATCCTTTTCACGAAGCAGGACAGAGAAATTGAAAGGCCTATTTGTTCAAGAAAGTCAAAGTATTTATTCAGAAGTGAAATTTCCCACAGCAAAAGCATTTTATTCTCTATGAAGGACCATACCAATCTGTTCTCTCGTTCTTAATTAACATTTTCAGTTAATGCATCACTGCAGAAAATGATTATTTATGTCTTCAATATGGAAACGTGAGATATATAATATGAAATGGTAGAAAAATTAATTTTACAGTTGTTATACGCATTAAAAAGGAATCGAGGTTGTCCAGATAAAAACAATGAAAATATCTTATGTGGTGTCCACGTAAATGCAGGAAGCTTCTGGGAGAAGAGTTATATGGGTTGAGTGTCAAAGATCTAGAACAGCTGGAGAATCAACTGGAGGTCAGTTTGAAAGGAGTCCGTGTTAAAAAGGTAGATATTCTCTCCTTCTAAAACCACTCTTACTTAGCACTGTCCACATAATTCCAAATCAAGTATATCAATGGTCCAGAACAAAGATTTAATCTATAATCATTCTGAACATAATTTCATTTATTACAGGATCAGGCTCTAACAGAAGAAATCAAAGAATTACACAGGAAGGTAGCGAGCAATAAATGCAGGTTCTATAGTTTCTTATGCTAAAATATGCATTGATGATTTTACTTTGCTATCACCATTGCAGGGCAATCTTCTTCATCAAGAAAATATTGAATTGTACAAAAAGGTTAACATCATTCATCAAGAGAATATGCAACTACAGAAAAAGGTAACAATTAGATAAGTCCAAAAAATTAAGGGAGAAAGAATGCTGGCTTTTCATCTGTCCGTTGAAAGATACTCGTGTCCAGTTAAACACATGAACTTTTGGAACCAGATAAATGAACAAGAGCACATAAATGAAGCAGACAGGAGCATTCATACTTCACACGTGCCAATCAATCTCCAGCTAAGCCAGCCACAGGTGCAGAACAATGAAGCACCCACAAATCTCATGAAGCTTGGGTATATTTCTCCTGACATAAATTTACGTGATTTTAACGTGATTTTCTTATATTCAATCGAACCATTTCCATTAGTATAACATGTGAACTAAAACAGGCTAAAGCTGCACTAGAGAGCCAGGTTAGGGTGGTGAAGTTTATCACTCAATTCCATCATCAAGCTTCTGCCAGTGACATTTGCAATAAAGTATATTAAGTATGACAGCCATCAGTTTCAGGTTTTACTCCATCTCCGGAACAGTCTTCAAGATGTTGTAAATCTATTGATCATGCAGAAAATGTGGATTTAAGTAACACTGAATAAGATCTTGAAGGATGTGCAAGGTTTGCTGTTACTAAGATTTGAGTGATTGTTAATGCTTGTAAGTTATGGTACCTGCACTAGGTCTGTAAGTGAAATATTTGTTGGTATTGCCAAGACTAACAATTGTATCGAACTCAAAATTAACAATGTCAGAAACTGTTTCCACAGCTATGATTTATCATCACATTGCTAGACCTGCAGACAGTTTTACAGGCGATGATGAGTTTCTGTACTTTAGAACCCTCATCTTTTGATTTGAGCTATGGTTATTTCATTTGCAGAAAGGATTCGACAAAAAAAGAATTCCATTGAAAAAGATGAATGGCAGAGATCTCAAGACAAGCTTCCAGTCTTATGCCTCTTGCACAACTAACATAAAATTACGCAATCACAAAGACTAAGGTCAGTCACCAAATTCACCAAAAAGAAGGCATTTCCAAATGAAGTATGAGATTAAAGGAACATGATATCTATTTTGACATGTGCGGCCAAAGCACAAGGAGATTGTTCTTGAAAGGCATTTTGCTAGCTGCCTAAATGATTTGTTTCTAGAGAGAAGCACTATTCAGTGACTTCATCAGGTCCTACAATTGAAAGCCAGAGTCTAGCTAGGAATAAAAAATGGCCCGGGACGTTCAAGCTCCAAAAAAGGACTCTAGAGTCAAGACTAATATTTTCTAAAGAAACGCTAGCTAAACACTTGAAATTCGATTAAGAAAGCCTGCACTAGATATACTATCTACATGGTTCATAACTAAGAAGAATTTCTGAAAACTTGCAAATTCCATTAAGTGCCACTTCACTTTAGAATTGTCTCACGGAATCACTCACAGATTCATAAAATTCATTCAGATATACTTATCGACGCTATGAATATCTGCTTCGCGAACCTTTTTCCATCAATAAACAAAACCGGAAAAAAATTCAGACATGTAAGTTCATACTTTTAGAATCGTTCTGATTCATAGGAAATTCTTTCTAGTCTCTTTCTTAGCCAACAGCGGAAGCATTAAGCGCGTGAAGAAGATCCATGATCACCAAAATAAACATTTCTTAGTTACCATGTTCAATTTGTGGCGTTGATCAAGGAAAACTACCAACTTACTGACCAAGAATAGCAAGAATAGAAAACCCCTTGACCAAATGCAAAAGTATTTAACACTATCATGCGAAGAACCGCAAATTTTCGAAATAACCAGAAGAGAAGATGTGAAAAAATAAAAAAAAGTGAAGGATAAAGAGCCACTTCACCTGCTGTTGTATTAGTGATGATAATAGAATAAGACGACGAAACACGTATTGTTTTCATATATGGACTTCAATGTTTCGCCATGGATGCATCAACACCAACTTGGGCACAACCAAATAACTTGCACTTGCAGGATGTACACGATAAGCTGATTAATTATACACTTTTTTTTTATAAATTTTTTAGGACACTCTAGGATGTACATAATAAGCTAACTAATGGTACAGATAAATTTTTTTTTTTTTTTGAGAGAGGGTTTAAGTGTAAACAATAAACTACCTAGTTGTGCATTTTTTTTTATTTTTTTGGAGTGATTCTAAACCTTATAATAACAACGGAAAAAAGTACATTTTGATGGTAGGAAAAAAAATTTTACATGAACCCGTTTTACGATCTCATTCGTGAGTTTTGTAGTCTAAAATAGAATTACATAAGTATTCTTACGTTATTTTCATACGCTAACATATATCATTGTGACACTTTTTTATATTATAAGATTTACAAGTGGAGCCGTAAATTCTATCCCTATAACACTGTAATATTTTTTAATATTATAAGACCTACAAGTGAAATTATAGTTTTGGTCCGTGTAACGGTGCAAGTATTTCAAGCATTGGTGCGAGTCCTTTGCATTGCTGTCGTGACATGCGTGAATTCAATTAAAGTAAAAAAACAAATGGGGCTCGACTAATAATCCACTACAAAATTTAAAAAAAAAAAAAATCCACTAAGAAAGTAGACTGAAGTTGCCATCCTGCAACTGTCCAACTTGAATGAGATTTGGGTTTACTAGACCCAAAAATTTCCCCTGGGTTGATATTGCGTCTGATTAAGCCCAGAGACATTGGAATTGTTTCGTTTACTCGCAACAGGAAGGCTTTGCAACAGTGTGCAGTCCAGTTTCTAGATTTTGCTGCGCGCTCATTAGAATTTTCGAAGTCGGATTTTGTGGAAGCCCACTTTAAAAAAACAACATTTTGCTTCACTTAAAATTACAATATTTTTTAATTTAAAATAAAAATATTAATAATATGATGAATAACCCCACCACTGTTACAAAATATCCTTTTATAGAATAAAAGACTGAGAATTAGTATATCTGTCAACATGGTTTTCAGTTTTCTTTCGCGGCAAACGACATATACAACAAGATTTTAGTCAACGTTCAATATCTCTTTTTTTTTTTTTTTTTTCCATTTTACATCTTTTGATTCTACTATTTTCTTGCAAGAATACTTCAGTTAGTTTTCTATACAGTCTTTGCCCTTCATAAAAGCACATAATTGAGCTATTTGGGCAATTTAATGTTTATGCACTTATTTTTCGTTCAATAAAAAATCCAATAATTAAACTTTTTTTGGTAAGTCCAATAATCAAACTTTATATGCTTGCCACTAAATTTTGGGAAGTAATTACTACTGGTAAGATAGCCATTATTCATGGACTTTCATTAGAAAATTAGACTCTTCCTACATAATTAAATCAACAGCCAAGTCATATGGACAATCCACTGTATATATGCCATTATGCAAAGCTTTTTTAAGAATTTGCCAAGCAAATAGTTATACTCTCTAAGCTAGCCATGCCTTGGAAAAAGTTTGTGCGAAAAGTACATAAAAAAAAAAAGAAGCTATAACATAATGAAAATGAATTATAAAAATTGGATATAATTGTCAACTATTGGATTTAATCTATTCATGAGTTGATTTTTCAAATATATTGATAGCTAAAAACCAGAGTTCATAACATACACAACCAATGACTAGAGAGAGAGAGAGAGAGAGGAAGCTGATGTTTCACCTTATACCTCGGAGCCATGACACAGAAAAAAAACCAACCAATATGGAAGTGGGTAATGCAACAAGAAACTAACATGCATGTTGGAGAAATGGCGCTCTTGAACCTTCAAAACAAGCTTCATTTTTCTTGTTTTCCTGTCTAATTTTTTTCCTCAAATTAATTTTCAGTTTCTTCACAATAAAATTAATGTTGCCCGAAGATCAAGAAAAGTTTAGCACCGGGGGCGGTTCTTTGCTGCCGGTCCTCACCCCGAAGACGAGAAGAAGAGCATTAGATTATAATGAGCATGCAGAAGAAGATGGTTCATCCGGCATTCACAGCCTACAACAGTCACAGTATAATAGGTCTCCTCGAAGGAGAATGAATTCAGTGATAAAATGTCTATGGCCAAGACGGAATGTGGCCATTTGCTTTTTTGGAGCTTTGATATTATTTGTACTTTCCACCATATTTTTAAAGATAATGCTGATGAGCAGCTTTAATCTTAGAGTTAATGCTAGAACGAAATCCAATCATTTTTTGAGACGTCCCCAGCCTTTGGAAGCCTCCTCTAGTGTTGTATTGGAGAAGAATATTCACCACTTGCATGATGAACAGGTTTGTCACCTCCTCTCCTTCCATTTAAAACGAAGGAAAACAGGATCCCTTTTTATGCGTCTAGTCACTCAGCAAATACAGCAAAGATTAAGCCACTATAGATAATAACCTCAGATTTTCTTGGTTTTTCATCTCAGACATCTGAAATTTGGAAGAAGCCTAGAAGTGAAGGATTTACTAAATGCATTGGAAGATCGAAACGTAAATTAGGTATGGCATCATTCATCGTTTTCCCATCTTGGATGAGTGAAAGTTTTCTTTCCATCTTCATTTTGCACCATTTTTTAGTCTAGCTTAACTTTCTGTAAGGCCAAACTGCCACAAATGGCTACGTGCTAGTTCGTGCAAATGGTGGATTAAATCAGATGACTACCGGGGTAAGCATTCAAATGCACTTGGAAAAGTTATGCGATTACTAACTTTGTGGAGTTTATGCCAACTGAATCATGGAAAACATGTGCAGATAAGCGATATGGTTGCCATTACAAAATTGCTGAATGCAACTTTGATTCTTCCTTCCTTGGATCACACGTCCTTTTGGAGAGATCCAAGGTGAGGATTTTACGATAATTTCTCCTGAATTTGGTGGATAAGGGAAAAAAATTATCTTGTTGTTTATAGAGCTCATTGTCTCAGTGAATTTAAAGATATTTTCGACTGGAAGCACTTCATGGAAGCTCTCAAAGACGATATTGAAGTACTAGAGTCTCTTCCACCAAGCTTCACCAAAGTTAAGCCTATTATCAAAGCTCCCATTTCTTGGTCAAAGGCATGAAATTGTTCGATCTTCCTCCTCCTTGAATTTTACTTATTTTTTCCTTTATTTATTGATTCAACACTGACAAATGGTGGCTCCGTTGATGTTGCAGCCCAGGTACTATAGAGGAGAAATTCTCTCGTTATTAAAGAAACGAGGGGTGATAGAATTTCCACTTTCCGACTCCCGTCTTGCTAACAATGGCGTGCCAAGTTCAATTCAGAGGCTTCGCTGTTATACGATGTTTGAAGCACTTAGATTTGCAAAAGAAATTGACCAACTGGGAAAGAAATTAGTAAGCAGACTAAGGGAAAATGATGGTCGATACATTGCACTTCATCTAAGGTACTTTGGAAAAGGTTTACCATAGGCATTTCTTGATGTTTGACTGTGGAAAAAGGAAGTTTTCTAACCAGACCAAGTCTTGATAGATATGAAAAGGACATGCTTGCCTTCACTGGTTGCATCCACAACCTCAGTAGAGCACAGTCCGAGGAGCTTCGGAGTTTAAGGTATAAAACCAGGCACTGGAAAGAGAAACAGATAAACGGCACCGAAAGACGACTCCAAGGAGGGTGTCCCATGACACCTCGGGAAGCTGCCATTTTTCTTCAGGCTTTGGGATATCCCTCCAGCACTAGAATCTACATAGTTGCTGGAGAAATATATGGCCAGAGGCTTGACGTATTCAAAAAGTACTACCCGAATACTTATTCTCATTCCACTTTAGGCTAGAGAGCAAGAGTTGCAACCAGTTCAGCGACAGCAGAATAAGCTGGCTGCATTAGACTATATTGTTGCCCAAGAGAGTGACGTCTTTGTTTACACCTATGACGGGAATATGGCCAAAGCTGTGCGCGGCCATCGGATTTTTGAAGGCTTCCGGAAAACGATTAACCCTGAAAAGTAAGTAAAAGTGTCTGTTGGTTTTATTGCTGCTGTTATATAACAACTGAAACAGCACCAACAGTATATGAAAGATTGATACCTGTTTCATTACCTATAACATGTTCCAAATTTTGCAGGCAGAGCTTCGTCATGCTTATCGATAAAATGGACCAAGGATTAATATCTTGGGAAGAATTTTCATCCAAAGTTCGGAGAATACATAAGAACAGAATTGGAGAACCCTACTACAGACAAGTTAAAGAATCCTCCAAAGCTCGAAGAGAATTTCTATGCCAATCCTTTGCCAGGTTGTATATGCGAAGATTAAAGGACTCATTGCAGTACAAGCAAACAAAAACAGATTGCCCTGATGAAATAAGCAGAGCAGTTCGATATAAACATGGTTGTACAACAAATTGAGAAAAGGTGGTTGCATAGAACAGTCGATAATGTAGAGGTGAAGAGCAGATTCCACCCTCAAGAAAAATTGTATGGAGTATGCTGTACTCAAAAGATAAATCAGAAGAATTCTCATACAAGGATGTAGGTGAACATTTTTCTAGACAGAATGCGGTGGGTAAAAAGTCCAGCACAAGTATTGCAGACATATAGAGAGACACATTGATCCCATTGACAATGCATTCCCCAAGCAATTTTATTCTCTGTCGAAAGAAGCATCTAAACTTCTATAACTTCTTTGATTGTTACAAGCTCGAAAACAAGTAATTCACGGTAACATCACTTGCCAGATTACAATAGATTCAGCACGAACTTTCCTTTTTATCTGAAACTCTCCTAAAAACGCTTCTAGATACCTTGAAATCTTGTATTCATTGTAAGTGAACTAATTAAAGGCTTCTGTAGCAAGCTGTATCATCAGTTCCAATCACTCTAGAACATTTATATACATCAGGGATGCGCCCACCATGTTTAGACTAATTAACTCACTTAGGACAAGAACTACATACTAGTTCTGTACAGTTGCAAAGACTGGTGAACACAAAATAAGTGCTATGGTGTATATGATTGCCACCTCAAAATTTCAAAAAAACTCAATAATACAACCCAATATATCAGACAAAAACTATAAAATGTCCCCGGTTAATTATACCAATCCAGAAAAAGAATGGAAAAAGTAAGTACAAATAGAAAAAGCAACAGAAATGTTCTGCTACTGCTATTCCGTTGAATGGCTTGAGACAGCTCCTTGTTACCCAGCTCAACATTTTTTGTAGCTTCTACTGCCTATTTATTAAAAGCAAAAGAAGGAAAAGAGTAAAATAAAACTGTTTTTCAGGGGAAGAGTTGAAGATATCAATTAAATCATCAAAAATGCAGTCCAGGGACACTTCAGCTTATGCATTTTTGGACAACATTCGCAAACTGTCAACACAAAAATACATGAAGTAGTAGACAAATCTACAATAGCAAGAACATAGTCCAAGTATCAGCAGTTTGAAAATTCAAGTTCATCGGTCTTATCATTACTTTGTCTGCAACACATGGCAAATTCTTAACATGATGTGCTGAACTCAGGCTTATCACTAGTGCTTCAAGTGGCACACAAAACATATCCACTTTCAATCCTAAGCATACACAATCCGAAAACAAAATCGTCTTAAATGGGGCAACTTATGAACCTCTCCTCTTCCAGCATCATTCAGGTTATCTTATATTATTGGCATATAAAAGCTGCAATAATGCAAATTTTCTCATCAAAAATTCCTTTTGCAATAAGTTCAGTTGTTATCCAAACAGTCTGGTATAAGGACGTAGGTATTCTTTTCTTTCTATCTTTGATTAAGTTTATTTTAATCGATTTCCTCCTCTAAACTGATCTGCAAGAGAAAGATTACAATATCCTTTACTCCCAGGATTGGTTCAGTAAACCATGCACCAATCCACTAGTTGTAACAATTTATTTGTTGTCTGTTACTCCCCACCGAATAAATGAGTCCACTTTTTGCCAAAATAATCCAGTATTCACAAGTAGATTCCAGATGACTTGCGAAAATAGCATGAGAAGGGCTAAATGCAGGATATATGACTGTTCTCAGATAAAATGTAATTGATATGTTGGGAAAGTATAAATTAGATTCTTGAAGCAATGTATGCAGGACCTGTTCATACAAAAGTTCTATTTGTTGAGCTTGTTGCAAAACATGTGTAGACATGAGATGATTCAGTGCAGACATTTCAATCATTTTTTTCTCAGTTTCTTGAACAGCATCCAGAAGGCTCGATAAGCTCAGCCTGCACCAATTTGACAAGCAAAATGCAAATATTCAATTATCCATGTTGGAAACCTTCTTGTGCCAAAGTCAAACATAAACTCAAATCTCTCATCACCAGTCTATACGGCTATCACCTGGAGGGCACGTGTTTCATTATCCAAAAGTTGCTCCTGGACCCTAATAGGACCAGGTTGAGCTTCTTCAGACTCTCCAACCTGTCTGTCATATGTCTCTCTAGGCCCAAGATTATTTGATCTTGCAACTTCTTTTACTTCTTCTGTGCTAGTCCGCCTCAGATTTCTTCTTGGTGTTACTCGGTTAATTGCATCTTGGAAGCGTACGGCTCTCAGCTTATCAAAATGCGATGTAACTGAATGAAGCTTTTCACTTAAAATCAAAACCTGTCCAATGTAACAAAAAGCATTCATAAAATTGCATGAGGACTTCAAAAAGGCAAAAAGAAGTACAGCACACCTGAAATATCAATAATATATGCTTCTCTTGTATTTTTAGTTTTATGTACTACTCCCCAAGGCAACTCTCTATGGCTCATATTCACTTACCACCGGCACAAGTTTCTTTTCAACATAGTACAGTCCATAACTACAAAAACTTAAAGCTATTTTATTTCTCCTATTTTAACCTTTTTCAGGAGATGTAGTATCAGAACACCCCAAAAAAAAAAAAAAAGAAGTGCTTTAATTTCTATTCCAAACAGATAAGTAAAAACAGTAAATGTCATATGGGTACCACTCCATGCTTGTGTGCTATAGTATCAGCATTTGAATTGTCACCCTTGATACCAAGCCAGCCCCTTGATTTTGCTTCTTCATCATTTATACTATTTTTGAGAACATCTATTTGCTCTTTGCATGCTTTAATGAAAACTGTAACCTGCAAAAAATCAAGATGTTAGACAAACAATTATTGTGGGCCCATATGGACATATTCATCAATCCCGAATACTGCATTTAACTCAATTAAGCCAACAAAAGTGCACTCCAAAAAAGTCCTTGGGAATATACCAATAAATCCAATTTAAAAGTGTCATGGAAGCAAAGACCAAATTTTGTTAGGACTAACAATTCCTATTTGTAACTGGAAATTCTCTGGAAAATATTAACATATTAGGTCACCTTCAATGCGCTTACCCTGTCACAACTATATGGTTTGATACCTTATTTCCTTGGCATAAACTTAAATTAGACTATTCGCAACCACCATAAATTCTTCCTAGCCAAAGTTTGAACTTACATTCTGGAATTACCTAAAATTTTCAATAAAAAGACAAAAGAAGAAGAAAGAGGATAGAAGGACAACAACCACCATAGATCAAGATGATCTTGAGAACCATCGAAATAGTGAGTCAAACGAATCTTAGAATGGTGTTGTAGAATTTCTAGTGATTAAATCCACAAAGAAAAGGAAAAATTTGCCTCTTCAGTTGTCATTTAGTATACTTTTATTACAGGATTCTTCTTTATCAACCCAACCAAAACTCGCCATTTAAGGATTTTTACAGTTACTTCAAATGGATCCCAGCAGAACTCGACATCAAAGAGCAGTTACCACATGCAAGGAAAGAACATGCAACCACTTAATGTAACACTGTCTACACCTGCAAGGACACATTGGAAATGTATGCATGCGTGCAATAACACGAGTCTGTGATTAACACAATATTAGAATCTATTCAATTCCTCACATAGAGGGAAGAAGTCGGAACAGCTCAAATTTTTTTTCCTACGAGTCAATAAGCACAAATCTGCATGACTAAAACCAGTTTAGATTCACTCTCTTCATACACTATTTAAGATCCAAGAAATAAGTACATTTATAGGGAGAATGCTCCACCCGCAACAACCATTAAATACCTATAGCATCTACCACAGTTTTTTCATTAAAATGAAATTGGACAGGTGCTCATGCTGGAAACTTTTCCATTATATCTCCTTGTCTAACCACATAGTTCCCTCACCTATAAGACTTTTTGTTTTGAGGGGAAGGAGACGGAGATGTAAATTCCATAAAAAATGGTCTTAAGAAACCTATTTCAACATATATAACAAGTGGACAAAGCAAAAGGCATTACTTAAATCATTACAAAGAGTATTTGCTCGACACAATTGCAATGTGTCAATTACATTTAAAAGCTATCTATTTCAAAACTATCAAAGCCAAGGCATTTCACTGAATGGTTCATAACTTACTTCATGCTCAATGCTATCTCTTTCCTGTTCAGTGGTGCGGTGCAAATCCACATAATCCTTCTTATGCTTCATTAAGAAGTTTTCCAGCGCTTCAATGCTTTCGAGCTAGAAAATCAATTAAAAAAAATTAGTTACATTAACAAAAACTTCAGATACAAAGCTTAACTCATCAATAAACTGTCCATATCATCCCTCCACAGTTTACGCAAACCTCCTTCAAGAACATTAGATGCAATGACAAGAGCAAGAGAAAAAAGGGAGTAACAATTTATTACCGTTTTCAATGCAGCTTTCATGAATGATGTCCTTTCCCGAGGTTTGTGCATAATAAAGGATGCCAAAATAGCCGCTGTTTTTGCCTATTAACAAGAATCAAACTACAAATAAGCACCATACCACTTTCACCTCAATGTTTAAATCTAAATAAACGCACAAAAACTAAAATAAGAAATTAAAAAAATAAAAATATGGGAACCTCGGTGAAACCAAATGAAACAGCGGATCGGCGGACTGCATCTCCGAAATCTTCGGTTCTATCTCTTACTTTTGCCATTCCTTCACATTCAAGAACAACCCTATATTAACCCACATGTCACCATGAAAGAACTGAAAAAAAAAGGGGAAAAAAGAAAAGGATAATCTTTTACTAATGAATGTAACTGATTTTCCGGTGCTTACCGGACGGAGATCAAATTCGCTGGAGATTAGATTCTCAAAGGCCTTTGTTCTGCCGACGATCAAGCGCTATGGAGCTCAATTTTTCGATTTCTTGCAAGAAACTGGAGTCGTACTCTTGAGTTCTCCAAACCAAAAGGCTTGAATACGACGTCGTAATAGGAAACCAACATGGAATTCTAGTAAATTTACCGTTTCCGGCAAGGGAGGAGGAGGCTGAGGGAGAAAACGCCTCAGACCCGTATTTCTTTTTCCTTCTTATTTTTTAAGGATGTTGTGATGCCTTAAAACGACATCGTTTAAAAGGGGATCATTTAATTCTTTTTATTTTCCCCTGACGGTGAAGAAAACGGCTCCCGTTATCTATCTAACCCCTTACGCCGCAATTCCTATCTCTGACATTGCTCCGATGGCTATCCTTAGAAGAATGCGCGAGAGACTTCTTCCGTCTGATTCAGTTCTTTTACTACAACAGTGGCGGAGGAAGTTTTCGATCGGCCACCGCTCTTGAAGCCCTAGGCCAAGGCTTCCGAAGCCTAAATCCCCAAACGTCGTCGTCCTCTACAACTACCCTTCCTTCTCCGGTGCCTTCTCCGCCCTCTTCGCCCACCTCTACCATTCCCGTATCAGTCTCCCTTGCCTCATTTTGCCTTTCTCTTCCGCCATTCCCTTCAGGTATAACTACTACTAGTACTACTACTTGAATTTTCCATTAATTTTATTTGTTACTAATAATCATGATCATACTCATAATAATGGTGAAAATTTCACTAATATTTTTGTTGTAGGGTGGAAGATGTGTGCATTGAAGGACTTAAAGAGTGCTACTTCTTGGATTTTGTTGGGCCTAAAGGATTTGCTTTGGAGCTTTGCAAGCAAACATCTTGCAAGTATTTTTTTTTTTTTGGAAAATTGAGTTTTGCTTTTGTTTAGAAGAATTGCGCTTAATTGTTGCTTTAATTAGGGTAATAGGGTTTGATCATCGTAAGTCGGTGCTGGCGAAAGTTCCTGCTCCTGGGGAAGATTTGAATGAAAATATTGCCTTACGTGTTAATCTTGAGAAGAGTAGCTCTTTTGCTGTCTATGAATATTTCTCTTCTAAGCTTTCAGAAAGTTTTTCAGATGATGTAAGTATGACTGCTAATATTACTGTTATGGTTTATATGCATGCCTTATTTCACGTAGTTTTTCTATGAGTACATTTGTTATATTGCAATAGGAAAATAGTATATGCATGCTGGATCGCAAAGAACGAGAACGGGTGGAATTGGTTCTCAAGTACATTGAAGATGGAGATCTTCGTCGGTGGAGTTTGCCCGACAGTAAAGCAGTTTCATGTTGGAATTCGCGAATGGCGCTCGAAGCTGAACTGTATCACTAATCCACGCATGTATGAGCAGGTTCAAGTTCGTCATTGCTCAAATTATTGTCAAATTAAAATCATCCTTAGTTTCTCTTCCTGGGTGTTCGGAGACTTCACAGTTAATCTTATTTGGTGTTTAGACATTCGCTGGAGTATTTTCTCAGTTTTCCATTTATGATCCATTTAGGTTGTAGGTCTAGTTGGCAAAAGGGCTTAGGTGGAATTTGGGTGTATAGGGTCTTGGATGCAAGTCCATTAAATTGCAGGTTCTACACTAGTCTAACTACATGTTAGTTTTTGTCCCTCTGCAGCTAGCACTCCGTTTGGATGGTTGTGTTTTTGGATGTATTTTTTTAAATATTACTGTAGCAATTTAAAATTTTTTTTTGGTAAATGTGTATGTGAGATAAAAAAGTAGGTTAAAAATGTGTATGAAGTTTTTTAAAAACATGCTTCTAAAAAACAATCACAGACAAACAGTGTAGGTTTCTTATCATTGCTGTCAAAATAAGTCTCCAGAGACATGACCATTCCCTTGGTTGCATCTTCCTTTTGATTAAATCGTTTTAGCTGGAGAGCATGCTGTTCTGATGCTCAGACTCTATAACTTCACAGGATTGGAATATATGCATCTCTGCTTTTTCTGCTTCTTTGTGCATCTGTTCAGCAGATTCTAGTTTTTCTTAAAAATTATACTTAGTCATACTGGTTCTCTTTGCAACAGCTAATGGAGATGAGTGCCGTGGATATGATTACTGGAGGCACCTTCTTTTTGTCTACTCAACAGATTGCAGCAAACAAATTGTTGGATAAGGTTTTTAAAGTTCGGTTGGGCAGAGGGTTTTATGGGGAATGCCTGGTATAACAAACTTGTTTTTAATATTCAATTAATTTTATAATGCAAGGCTTGATGGAATTTGTTTTTTGTTATATGTCTGACGAAGTTGGGAATCTCGCATAAAATGAAGCAAATTACCTGTATCATTGGCACATTCCTAACATAAATTCTCATATTAGAGATTTTGAGAATGTTAATTCTTTGGTTTTCTACTTGTGCAAATAAACCTAATTTTCTATCTAAAGTTGTCCCTCTCTTCAGAAGCCGTTTTTAGATTTTTTTTATTTGATTTGTTTTCTGGTAATTTCTGACTCCTTTTTCACTCCTGTATTTTCTTGTTTTAGGGAGTCAGAATTGATGGAAATTCAAATTTAATTGATGAAATTGGTAAGGAACTCAGCAGAAGAAGTGCTGCAGCTGGACTAAGGTGGTGCTTTTGTAGTGTTTTCTTTTCTTTTCATTTTTTTAATGTTTCTGGTCTGATAAGCTAAATTTATTAATATTGGACTAACTTATTAGGAGTTTTCTGGTATATCATTCAAGAATGAGATTTATCAAGTATTTCACTGGTTTATGAAACAGGCCTTGTACTTAAAAAACTATTCTATACAGTATATTATCTAGTTTTAGGGTATACAAAAACCTTGTCTATCCATGTGATTGTGGGGCATAACATGACTAGTATAAGTCCATACTGTTATAAAAGATAATAAGAGACCTGTAAGTTAAAATGTGTTGTCTGTTCACAGACATCTGAGAGTAAGCCACACATAAATCATCCTTTTTTATTTCTGTGTTCTGATGTGGACCTTTGCTGTTGATTCAGGTCTATCGGAGCTGTTGTTTACATGCAACGAAATAATCTTAAAATGTGCTTAAGAAGCATGGATGTCAGTACTGATACTTCTGAAATTTCTAAGGTTTGCTTAAAACTTAGTTGTTGTTTCTCCACCCAAATCCCTGATTAGCATGCTGGTTGTCCTGTGATACATTCTTTGAAGCTTTGTTGTATGTTCATATATTAAGGCATATGGTGGAGGTGGGTCCCCAGGTTCCAGCTCCTTCATCATTCGGATGGATGAATATAACAAATGGCTCTCTTCATGCTTATCCTGAGCATATTAGGTACCAAAACGAATCTTCTTCCTCTAATATTGCTGTTTCTTATACAAATATCCCTGCCTTTTGTGTTGGTGTGGTAACTTGTTCTTTTTGCATCTATGTCTACATATCTGTTGATGTTTTATTCAATTGCTATTTGAAGATCGTTTTTATTGTCCTAGTTATAGCTTTTATTTGTTTGAGAATGTTAAGAATGAATTTCAGTCATTGATGAATTCTCCATGTTAACAGGGATATAGAAAAGTGGTGTACGGGGATTCCATACTTTGATGCATGTGCTTTGGTCCAATTAGTATCATCTTTGTTTGTGAAATCCCTTAGTTGAATAGCAAATGGAATGCCTGGAGTCAATATCAGTAAGTAGTCATTTAAAAAGTTTTGACAAAGAAGTTGCTGAATTCTATTATGCTTCTATAGTGGGGAGCAAAAGAATGGGGTGTCATAATGTCAGAGTAGCTGAATAAAGTATTACTTCTACTGGATAAGAAATGCTATGGCAATTGACATTTCTTGGATGATGTTTAGCATCAGAATTTTGAAGGAATAACTTGTATACAAATTGTAAGATAGCTTCTGAGTCAATGGAGAATCCAACCATCCACATATTTTGTCCTATAAATTTTTGAGACTTCATATAGAGATGATGTGTTTATTTATCTATTAGTGCACAGGACAACCTTCAACTGCTATGCCTTTGGCTGTTGGACATGTTGCCAAGTCACAATGTTCCCCGTTTGTACCCCACCAGGTCACTCCTTTATCCTCCATTCCGAGTGTGAAGTATAGCAGCACAGGCCATGAAAGCTACACCAGCATCCAGAGCTGCTGAAAGAATATAGTTATATCTTTGCCACCACTGCTTTCGGTAACGGAAGACAAAAAAATTGAAAATGGTCCCAATAATGATCCAGGCATTGTAATTTAATGGTGTTGCTGGTGGCATGGCACCTGTTGCTCCCAAAAGGACTGGAAGATTAATTAGAGGAATCCAAGAATGCTTTGGAAATGCCTTGTGGAAGAGCCAAACTATAATAGGTCCCAGCGCCCCTCCAAGAAAGAACCAATTCATTTCACTGTAGTTTCCTAGAGTTCCAAAAATCCTTCTAGGTCCAACCAAACCCCATATAACAGATGCATCAAAGAAGACCCGGTCTCCAGGGCATGTCCATGGACTATCTGGTGGAAGGAGATCATCCTGGCAGATGTTCTCAATGGAGTGCAGCAGCCACCACGCCACAGATACGTTGATAGTGCCTGCTATAATTGTTCCTATGAACTGGATTCACCCAAGAAAGAATAAGAAACCCTGATGGCAATACTACTGTGTTTATGATTTAAAATGCCAATGGAAAAGTTATTGCTACAGGAATCCTTGTTTTATTCGATCTTTCTTTAACAGTGAAGTAGTGTGGTGAAATACTTTGTTTAGTGTATATTTACATGCTGTATTAATTGACTTTTGGCTACTATTTTTATTGATAATCCTCATCAATTTTCTGTTTATCAACCATCTGATCTCTGCCCTTTGTCTTAGTTTGGAGAAAGGTTTATTTCTTCTGAAGTTCATTGACATCTTGTTAGGTATGCCGTTGAAAGGCTATCAGTAATGCCAAAAAGAAGATTGATGTACATGAAATATGCAGGCATGTCCTAAGAACCATTTGGATCTCTTAGCCTTTCTTATTCTGTGTAAGTTTTTGGAAGATTGCACTACAATCTGTTAAGAATTGACATAATCATAATTAGGTTTTGATAAACAAAAAAAGTACAGTTAGTAAACCTCCCTTGACATAAGTCTCCCTTAGAAGTACATGTCAGCAAAAGTTAGGCCTGTAACTCACGAGTATTACTATTACATCAGAAAGGGAGGTCACTATTAGTAAATATAGCTACAGAATTAATTATATGGTAGTTCACTGTAACTTCATAAATTAACTGGGAGATGCTTATTTATTCCTCAAAAAAAAAAAAAAAATGGGAGATGCTTGAAAGTAAATTATGGGGGTGAAGTGACTTATGCATCTAATGAAACTTTGTGTCTCTAGGTCTTCTATTAGTTACAAGAATATGTTAAAATGGTACTTTTCAGACCCTAAAATATTTATTGTCAATTCATTATCGGAGAAAATAGGGCTCTCAGTCCATTGCACATGTTCTCGCTGAGATTGTAAATGTAATTACCTGGACTAGAAACATTGATCGTGGAGGAATCTTCATGTAATGGCCCAGCTTGAAATCACTGAGGAATGAGATAGCCTGGGCCATGCTCATGTAACCATAAACTTTGAAGCACACATTAGCAATCGGTCTTCCTGGATATATGATACCCATTATGTACTCGGTGATTATGTTCAGTCCAGGAGTCTGCAAATGATTCTCTATAGCATCAGCAGGATAAATTGATATTTTGTGCAAATGCGAAGGAATTGCTAGTCTTTCTTAACTGGTTTAGACTCAAAATCCTAGATTCTGTTTTAAGCACGTGGAATATTACAATTTCATTCAGTGGTGGCTCTAAGTTTTGAAGTCGTATTACTTACTTTGCATTCCCCACCAACCCACCCACCCGCCAACCTTCTCCCTTCCAGGCTTGGAACATTTAAAATGGCATGGTACAAATTTGGCATGGCAAGGATGATAGTTGGCCAAATATTACTGAACCTGATTGGAATTTATTGTAGTTCTAATACTGATACTGCCGGCCTCATGGAGAAAAGCTGCAAATGTGTCTGCTGATTACCTGGTTTGTGGTGGCGGTTATGATGCTGATTGGAAGTGTGAAGACAAAGGCCAAGACACTAGCAAAGACGAGTCCCCACCATGGCATCTGAACTTGTTTGTTCAAGAAAATGCAGAGTATTAGCGAGATTAAAATCGTCACAGCAAGCAGCATGTAAAACCACCATGAAGGTATGTCCTTGTATCTCCTCATTAGTCTTGTATGTATGTCCTCCTTTTCTTTGTACGAAGCACGGAATCTTTCATAAATTTCCCTGAAGTATATAGGATTAAGTCTCAGTATTTTGTCAACATTGTTGAAATAACAATAGAAACAAATGGATTTTAATAAAATGTTCCTTCACATATAATTATCTATTTTAAAAAAATAACTGCTACATTTGCAATCGGTAGAGTGAGTTGTGCTGTTTCATATTTATTGGGTTTTGTGTCAATGTCAAAATTAGGGACTAGGTAAAATGTAGTATAAATTGGAGATTTCTTATAATAGTTCAACTGCTTTGATTAAAAATCTTTTGAAAACCAGAACTTCAGTAATTTAATTTTCAGTTGAAGAAACTAAGACAAACAATTTGAACAAAGTGAACGTAAAAGTTTGTCTCAGAAAGTCAGCAATGGAAAATATAGCTTAGATGATTTTTCTTTTTCAATGCTATATTTATATATCACTTGGGAGTATGGCGAGGTTATCTGGAATGGATGTTAATGAGAGGAAAACATAATACAAGGGTTCAGACCAAGTGTTACCTTCCATAGAAGAAACCCACGTGTGTAAGAGTGGATGCGATTGTGGCAAAACCAAAACCATAAGTTAGAGCAAAGAACATGCTCAGATTTATCCGTCCTTGCTCCTCGTATGTTTTCAAATCTAGCTCAAAATCCTTATTTACTATCGCTACTATGTCATACTTTTTACCTTGGGCTGTAAACAAGTGTGATGAGAATATGGGGAATCTCTTAGCACCATACAAGTCAAGGCCCCAGTAGGATATGGGAATGACTATGTAGATTATCAACACATACCCCACAAAAACGTTGACAATGGAAAAGAAAGGACTAATTAGGGGGCTGAACAGGAAGGATGCTACAGCAGACCAATCTAGCGTTATGGCTCCAATACCAAGGCCCCTCATACCAGAACCAATTTGCTGGGCGGTGACTGACTTGGAGAACACCCAACAGACCCATGAGATGCTTGTGAGCGTTGAGAAGAGGTATCCTGGTACCACGTACCAGGCAAAGCTGCACATCAGTGCAATTAGGAAAAATTTTGCCCGTGTCATGCGCTGCTCATCTTTTTCATGTAAGGCCCTGCAAAAGAAGATGGATGTTATTCTCATATGCTACTTATTTAACTTGTCTTAGAGAAGGAATTATAGCGTGTAGCTTGTCAAAATGTTGTGGGATGGAGTCAAGGCAAAACGAGTTTGACTGTTATTCTCATAGCCGAAGGCATCTTATATTGCCTGTTATAAAATGAGTTTGACTTGTGGTATTATCGCCAACTAGTCCTTAAACAATGTTGACATACTTCCTATTGTAGTGAATATTTGGTGGTTAGCATGAACAAATATCGTTAAATCTGTGTGGAAGGCAAAATGACCATATACTGGTGCGTGTTCAGGAAATGGAAAATTAATGTGCTTTTTTTCTTTTTCTTTTTTTTAAATTGGTAGTGAATTAGTCTTCAAAAAGAATTTTAGAATGGTTAGGTTATAAAATCTCCCTATGAAATGGTTCAAATGTAAAATAGTAAATGGTTAAACGCTTAGCAAAATGCTTATTGTCACTGCCCGCACTTGTTCTCGGAAATGACACTTATTCATTACTCCTGCTAATGTGTGGATTGTATTTCTTCCTTAGACGAAAGAATAAATTGTCCTTGAAGGAAACTGATGATGAACAACCAAAGAGCCACCCTAGTTTTAAGATTTTATCTATTCAGTGATGTTTTAAATATAAGTTTGGTGGAAAAAAACTTCTTGTCATCATTTATGTGATCTACTCTACTCATTCATGTTTCTCTAGTGTGATAGCAACCTGTAATTGTGAATTTTTTATTCTTTTCCTTATTCCAGAACTGCAAGTACTTGCCAATTTGCAGATACATCAGCTGGCTGATATTTAGATCTTAACCCGTCCAGGTATATTGCTGCAATCAGCAACGAGATTTGGTTCTGCTGGAACCGCAAAACCTAAACAAAGGACTCGATGGATGGGGATGCAGTCGCAACCTATGATGACCCAAAATTATTTCATTCATCTTGTCAACCTCAGAAGTTATGACAGAAAAAATAGCAGAATTGCAGAGTTTAGTTTAACGCTTTATTAATATTGTCGGAGTCCGGATTGATAATTGATGATACAATTGGAGGGAAAAACTTATACTACGCAAGTTGTTATGTAGGAAGAAGACAATCATCCTTGGGGTGCGTGCCACTCTCTTGGTTTCTTAGACCAACTACTGATGTCCAAATTTCAGCAATGAAGCCGACATGGCGCAAGGCTAAACTCCAGACTTAATCAAATTCAGCCTAAAGCATCATCATGGGTATCCTCAAGGCCTATGTAGGTTCATGTCTGTGGTTATCACTTCGAGAAGTGATCGATACGATAGTTCAAAGATATACAGTCAAGCAAGGGATGAAATTTATTTCGTATAATCTTCCTTGCGAAAGGCAACATTTTGTTCTTGGTTTTTAGAAGAGTAACTAATTGTGAACAACCATTCTTCATTAGAAACTCACAAATTCAACTAAAAATTCTTCAGACCTAATTTCGACTGGCCAAAATTAAAGCTTTCTCAATAAGATGCCAATCTATTTTTTTTTCCCTTTCATTTTCTTAAAATTTAGCTGTACATGTATGGTAGACCTCTAACGGGCTTTATATGCAAGTTGGGGAGTCAGCTGGCAAGCTAAGTAGCTGTAAATGCATGTGACGGCCGGCAGGACCGGTGTCACAAAATTTCGTAATTCAAATGCAGTAAGATATTATCGTCCAATTCTTTTTTTCCACTTCTATCATTGGAGGAGACTGAAGCTATGTCAGACGGTTTTTGGACTGCATTTCTTCCTGCTACTAGTTGATAAAAATATGATATTTCTCAGAGACGCAGGACTACGGTAAAATATAAACTTATAATAAATTATTAGATGAATAGTTAAATGATGTAAAACTAAAGAAACGCATAGCAACCTGTCATGTGCTAATGATTCTTGAATCTTCAAAATCATTTAAAATCTGTATAGATTCCAGGACTATAACTGTTTTAACTAGGAAATGGGAGATGTTACGGAATAAGCACCATAATTTAAGGAGAATAGAATTCCATTAAAGAACTTGAGACTCATAAAAAGCTTAAATTAATACTGTTAATTCTTTGTGTTTGAAGACAAGGAATTTGTGGTAACGTTTATGTTACTAACATTCTAATTCCAACGCTTATTAACAATTTCTGGACGTCTTGGTCTCTATAAGGCTGTGAACTTCTTTTTGTCGAAAACGTAAATGAAAATGACAAAAAAATAAAAAGATTTGTTATGTTCTTGTTGTAGTATTGTACTAGCGAGTTGATTGTGAAACACGAAGCCTAGCACATGGATTTAAAAAGATTATTAGGAAGGAACAAAAGAAAATCCAATTTGACCAGGCAAGAGAGGATAGAGGAATCAAGAATAGAGGGGAGGGACGTTGCAGCAACGTTGTCCCGTCCAACGGGTAAGAAGCAAGCGAAGCGACAAAATTAGGCTGTAAAACAGACTAAAAGGCAAATCCAAAAGCAAGGGCATGGTGGAAATGAAACTTACCGGAAAAGCGAAACCTGTACGAGTGTGTTGGGCCACCACATGTGGGCTGGCTCCACCACATATTTCCTCAGCAATCCAGCCCACCCATATCCTAATACCTGTATATTTCACATCATTGTTACTTCCGAGAAGCATACGGTACGTATTTTACCTAATCTATCAATTTGTGTATGTAGAAAATGAGAGATGGATTGAGAAAGAGCATGTATGTTAAAAGAGTTTAGCTTGTCAGTCATCTTTCAAGATTCTTTTCGAAAAAGCCTGCTTGGCAGGTCCTCCACCAACCCCCCACCCTTACTAAAAAAATGAAAAAAGAAAAAGTTAACTTACATATTATTCACTAGAGACAAATGAAGCAGGAAACAAACAACGGAAAACAAACTTTTGCTATGCTATGGCTGATTTTCCTACCAAAGATGAGAAGTTTAGCAAGAAATCTATGTACAATTCACAAACCTAAACTCGAACTCTTAAATTCAGGACAAGCAATTATATACTAGCTAGCTAGTATGAGCTGGAGAAATTTATCCAACCCAAGTTGGTAGTTGGCACAAGATTTTGGTTTAGAAATCAAGAAAAAGAAATCTACACCTTACGAGAGGAAGATAGATTACAAGTTACCTGTGTGGTGATAATGAGTAGCCAACTAGCCAAAAAGGATATCTTCCTTTTGTAAAAGGCTATGATAATATTGACAATGCCAACTGCATAAGCTGAGCCATTTCCAAAAGCAGAACCAGCATTTGCAAATATGGTGATGAGCACATGCTCCTTCATGTTAAATGGGCCTGGATTCAATGAGAACAACCTTTGCCCAAACCCTGGTATACGGAACTTTTTTTCCGGTAAAACGGCAGCCATGAACTGTCCAATGGGTAGGCTGGCCACTTGGACCGTAATTTGGGATATAAGAAGTGGCTCGGTCCGATAAGAGAAGAATTGGTTGAGAAATGATAGCAGAACACAGGATAGCAGGCCCAAAAACCACATCCGGAAGGTCCATACGGGTAGGGTCGGGTCGTCGTAGTTGATCACGGTTAGCCGGACTTCTTCAATAGGTGAGTCATCCTCCTCGTCGACGACGGAGAATGTTTTGGAGTCGTGGTGGTGGTTGTGGTTGTTGAGGGTGTTTAGTGATTCTACCTCCAAAGTTCCCATGGCTGGGGGAGGAGAACCAAAGCAAAAGAAGGAGTAGGACTTTGTACTTAGGAGAAAGGATGGGTTTTGTGATTTGTGGCTCTTTACTAGACTTGTCTATTTAACGTATCATGCATGTGGTGCAATTTGACTTGGGTAGCCAAAGAGTCAGAAAACTATTTTTGTAGTAATTTTAGGTAGGGTTGAGTATGGGGAATGTGAGGCAAGAAGAGGAGGATATAGTGGGAGGATGTATCCATATTCTTTGGCCATTTGTTTATTGGTATCTACAATTGTAGTGATTTTTTTTTTTTTTTTGGAAGCCATTGTAGTGATTTTTTTAATTCAACAACTTGGGTGAATTGTGATATTTCTTTAAAGACAAGATGTTTTATAGTAGTATATCCAACTCTTGGGATGTATGTTACCTCGTTTTCTACAATAAAAGGACTAACTTTGCTCGGCAGGCATGAAAGCATTTGGCGTTTTAGTATTAGACACCGAGAGGCGTGGGTCGCTTTATATTAAGATTTGATCAACTCAATTTTTTTGAACGATTTTTTAATTAACTAAGTCTAGTCAGAAACCTCGAGATGCACACATTTTTCAGTCTTACAGCTACTATGGAAAATGTTATATTTTCTCATCATTAGCCTACTTTTTAATTATTTGAAGCCTTCATTGTTAGCGTATCTGAACAGAATGTAACCTTTCTACCTATATAGTGAATTAAGATGTCATTTATGTTTATATATGTAGGTCCTTATTTGACATTGTTACTGAAATTTAGTAGTCAAGCTAATTTATTATTTGTCATTTTCACTTGAGTGTAAAAAGGAAAAAAAAAAAAAGAAGAAATTTCCACATAAGATAAAATAGAAAAGAAGTAGTCTTTTATTATAGTAATCAACTATGGAACCAGAATCTGATGTATTACTACTAGGCCTTTTAAATCCTTTTAAGTATTGAGTCTTATTCCTATTTACTAAAAAAAAGTGCTGTCTTCTTCCTTCTGTTTATATGGACATACCTGTTATTTACAAACCTTCCATGTGGCATGGAGATAAATCAACAACATTCCTAATGCATGCAGACAACCTTATTCAGCATGTCTAGGTTTGGTTTTAGTTGTGTTCAAAAGAATGTTCGATCGAAACATTTTAACTCTGTAATTAAACAGAAAAAGGATTTGAAACTTGTGTTTGTCTTATGGCATCTCGTGTAAAATCTTCACTATATGCTAATGAAGTTGGCAGACCGTGTGTACAATTTGATCACAATACTTTTACACAGTTAAATTTGCTTAGTTTATCTCTTCTACTTTCATGCATAAACAGTTGAAAATAGAAATGCTAATTTTAGTTTAAAATTACGTAAAGGAGACATCCCAATCAACACTTATCGTGTTGGGCGTGGATTTAGGATAAGGTGTGGTTTGTGTGGATTTGGGTTCTCCCTTATTTTAATGACGTTTTGTACTCAGAAAAGAGAATCCTCTATATCCTCCGAGAAATGGAGGTTAGACATCAAAATTAGGCTTTTTATGAAGACACACCTCCAAAACCATTTCAATTAGTCTTGCAGACAGATTTGAATCACTATTATTTTAGGCCAGAACAGTATTGTCAATCTTATCTGTATTAATATTCCCACCTTGATCAGCATCAACTCACCCGCACTTGCTTTCTATATCCATCTCTTACTGTTTTCTTGCTTATTAATCGCTACCAAGAAAACTATACGCTACCATGTGGAACAATCAGTAAAGAATTGTGGTGCAACAAAATCAAAGGAGAATTCTTTACGAAATGATCATGAATCAAGTCCCAAAGAAATAAACAACACCCCTTTAATCCCTATGCTATAATATCAAACTGCAAATTAATCACCGTCAGTATCACACAGCTAACAATTGACACTCGAGTGTACAACACTTGGTTTGCTCAAGCCCCTTTCTTCCCTAATGAAAGCGTCCACCGCCTGCCTTTGTGTTTGTAGGCCTAAAATAAAGCGTGCAGGCCTTAGCTCTTTTTTATTAGTTGATTATCTACCACGGCGATACTTACATAACGAAGAAAAATATTGTGGGGATGAAAAGTGTTAAAAAAATGTTAAAGTTTATTATTTTTCATAAAAATTTATCACTTTTGTGTTGAAAGATAAGTCAATGACAATGAAGAGTCATGTATCGTGATTCTAATATGAAATGAAAATGAAAGCGTGAGTGCTAAGATTTTATATTCTGCAAGTTGGTCGAGGCATTGCGGATGTCGATTGACGGCACCGAGCACTTTAAATTAGACAGGGACCAATGGCAGCCATGGTACTTCGTTTGACTTCATTGTTTACACTTACAACGCTGTATTTGTCCAATCAGTTGACCAACGAAGTACAGTAACAAAATGATGGGCTGGGTGTGTAGACACAGAGATTGGTGATACTCTCTAGTGGAGAGGAAAGAAAGAAGAACCCCCAAAAAGTTGACCAAGACTGATACAGAATCTGCAATAAAGATTCAAAGGTGTTACGCAATCTTCATGTGATCCAACTTGTATCATTGTATAATTTCTGCCAATTGACATCATTTCTGGTTGTTTTGGAAATTACGTTATTTGATCCGTTTGAATTGCATGTTTTATACATTATTGAAAGAAGAAATAGTGACATATATAAAAAAAATTAATTAAGATTATAAAAAGGTGTATAAATAGTATTCAAAATATTGTTCTGGACAATGATTCCGTCCAGACGTAATCATTATCTTCATTAAATTGATGTTTTGTTTTTACAGTTGCCTAAAATGATTTTTATGTGTTATTCTTAAAGAAGTCAGGAGATTAGTGCAATAAAGTGCCTCATGGAAACTATCATTTTTATGTATGAAAAAGAAAGACGAAAGAGTTTAGGGGCAAATTGCAATTTAACTATCGCAATAAATTCCAAAGATTCGGATCTTCATTGAGTAAGTCTTAAATCTTAAGGGATCTAGGTGCAATATTTTGTTCAGAAAAGAAAGGCTTAAATCAAGGGAACGGACGCAGCTGACAGCTCGGTCCTTAATGGTTTTGGTTATTTGCAAGTCAACAATGTTAATCAAGTTAATTTATTAATGTAAGTTGTCGAGTGGATTAGCAGTGGCAAATTAATAAGGGAATCAGTGAGATTTTGGGAAGTACTTGAAATGCTGTAATCCAATCAAGATGTGTCTGTCACTTTTCCAAAAAAAATAAAAATACATTGTAATCTGGCAATTCACCGGATTCCCTTATTTACGGTGTTATGAAATTATGAACTTGTAGTAGTTGTAGCTTTTTTTTTTTTTTTTAAACTTCCTGTGAGAAATTGTGGATAAGCTACCCGAGGTGAATGCGTCTAAATAAGTTAAATAACTTGCACATTCTTCGGTTTAAGTCTATGTCATTATTTTTATGAGTTTATAAACGTTCAAATTTGACTTGTTTATATTTTGAGTCGCATATAAAGAAATTTTTATAAAGTTGAATTTAAATCAAATTCAAGTAATTGAAATTTTGTATATATAAATTTATAACTTTTTAACTTATCTAACTGAGTTCGAGTCTAAACTAATTTGAGCGTTGGGTTGCTTGATTTTACTTCAACGCTAAAGATAAGCAAAATTGACCTTCTAGACTAATTGGTTTAGTAGTGGTTTCATAGTTATTGCTGAGAAACCATCTCTGGCATCATTACCATGGAAAATTGGAAATGTGTAATGTCAATTGTTTTCTTTTCCCCTAATCCAATAACATAAGCTCAAATAGATGCTTTCTTTGGCATCTTATGCACAAAAAAATTGTCTTTGTGTTATTTGTTGTGTTATAAATATTCTTCGAACAACATCCAGCGTACCTGCAAACAATAAATTAATCGAGTGTTGGTATCATCAACAAATGCTACGTGATAATTATCAACTTCCTTTTTATGGAATTTGAGTCCTCAAACTAATAATATTGCTAAAAATCTAACAACATGAGTTAAGATTATATTCCCATCTTTATTATTACATCTAGTCTCCTTTTTCTAATAAGCAAATTCCAAATGTACCTTTTGGACAGTTAACAAAATATCCTAATTTAGGAGGTAGGACCAAATTTGATGAAGCCATCCACGAGGACAGGCGTGCAATATTATTTAGACAATTGTGAAAAAATTCATATTATTTTTACAATATCAAGAGTTGAATATGTATTTAGATTGATGAATAGTAATCTAGATAACTATCTTCTTTTATGACCCTTAAAGCAATTGAAGTGTCTCTCTAAGTAACAAATTATTTTAGACATAAATGTAATGTTTCACAATTAGGAAGTGTAACAGTCCTTTTTCTTGGCTTTCCTTCATCAAGAAAAAAGATGAAGAAAAAAATATTTTAAAAAGAAAAAGAAAAAGACATCTTATCAATCAATAATGTTTATAGTTCAACTAGCAAAGTATTTTACATAGATTTTCGGCTGTCTGGGTGGTACAAAATGGAGAAGTATGGAAATTCGTATGAGATTAATTGGTAGAAAGTGGAGAAGTATGGAGATTTGGAGGAGATTAATTGGGCCTACTCAACATTGATTCAAGCCCATCAGGGCCCAATATCATCAGCCCATGTTTAAAAGTTTCATATGGATATCTCTTGGATTGCTTATTAGTCATCTTTCATGAGGAGATTAGATAAAGGCGCTATAGGCTACTTCGTAGACCCACGGTGTGATTGGTTTGTGGTAGTGTTGTTACACTTGGATTCCTCACTGTCGGTCCATAATAAAGAATCCAGGACCAAGTTGTCAGGCCCAAGCCCCTTTCTATAGATTGGATTATTTGGGCTCAATAACGATTTATGGACTCTGAAATAAACTCCAATCTCAAATAGATTTCAATAAATAAAGTACAAGGAGTTTGATTGATGTTACTCTAATAGATTTTCAAAATTACCCTTTAGATAATATCATATTTATTCTCCATTCAACATAGAACAATTAGTTTCAAGGGTACTTTCATAACTTACTATCCACTCACTCCCCTATTTTCAAACATATTTATAGGATTTACCTTAATAAGAATTGACCTAAAAAACTTGAGTAGTAATACAACTCAAAATATATTATATATTAGCTGTCAAAAAAATATTTGTTGTTATATCAAAAGTTTTTAATTAGGTAGCCATATGTATCTTTATTCGACTCCCAAATCCCTCATTTCTCCTTGAATGAAAAGCTTTAGTTCCTACATAAATTTTTGAAAATTGGAAAAATTAGTAAAAATAACTAATTTTGAAAAATTAATTAGTAGTTTATTTCTCAAAAAGTTCCCATACCAAATCTTTGGTTGGGGTTTTGTTGTTTTTTTTTTTTTGGGGGCGGGGGAGGGGAGGCAGGTACCCCGGAAGGGGAGAAGAAAGAAACCAAAATGGGACCCAAAAAAAAAGTTAATAAATTATGGTTTAAAAGGAAACAAAATCCAACCCTTTGTAAACCCTTCTTCTTTTTTATGTCTTTTAATTTAATTGCCATTCCACCTACCCATATTTCTCCATGTATCTTAGCTAGAATTTTCCCTTTTTTGTTTGGGCAACAATCATACGCCAAACAAAAAATAACATGAAAAGTAAACCCCATTGAAGACATAGTTAATGAAAAGGACTCTTAACTAGATAACCACCAAATTCATCTGCTTATTCATTTATTAGTTTTACTCAAAGATGAAATCATCATCCTTTAAATTAATCTACTTGCAACTAGTAGCAAATACGATATTCTTTTCACATATTTAAGTGGAATAAAATTGAAGTTGTTTTCCTCAGTTATGATGGATGGAGAAGCTTCAAGAAAACCCCCGTAAACTAGAAAAGGTGGAAATTTTCTTCCCTTTTTTTCTGTTATTTCAGTTCTGCTGTATCAGCTTTGTTGTCTTGGCTATTTTCTTTTGTCTCTTGACCAATTGATTCTGTTTCTTGGAAAAAAGATAACTTCTTGCGGTTGCAAATAAAAATCCCATCTCAAGAGTGGTAATCTTCTGGGCTTTTTGGGTATTTATTTATTAATTTTTACCTGATTTTTTCTGTTCTTAATCTTGGTTTTCATATTTCAGGACTTGGGTTCTTCTGTCAACTGAGCTTTCTTGGAGGTGAAGAATAAAGGGTTTGCTTTAAAATTGTAGAATTCTTCTTTCTTTTTTTCAATTGAAAAAAAGAAGAATTCGACAAAAAGTAATAGCTAATTTGATATACATTCTGGTCAGATAAGATTATAGAGTTACTATTTTCAATGGTTAATGAAAATCTTGAATTCGTTATATGTGGATGTTAGACAATAAAAGATAGAAGTGAAGTTTCGATGAAACATCACATTTATATTTAAAACTGCAGAAGGAATTAAGTTGGATGAGGGCTTAGCATATTAGAGTTTTCCTATCTCCGTTTGTCACTGGTTGAGGAAATATATGGAGCTTACTAGGGGAGGATTTAATGTAGACAGGGAGGTCGAGGAAATGGATAGGGAGCCATCCCTAGATATGCCCGTTAGAGATAACCATTTCTATCCATTACGGTATCCTGGTGCAGTGAGACAAAAAGCTTATATTTTTGATGGTGAAGGGAATTACTATGACAAGGAATGGGATCTTGCAGAGGGTAGAGGAAAGGAATTCTGTTGGTTCCATGTGGAGCTTCCTAAAGGGAATCAGAAACTTTCGCAATCTGCACAGTACCTTATTGATGCACTTTGCCCTCCTCTAAAGCTCCAGGACATTCTTTCGCTTGTTAGCAGTGGACCCTTCTGTGGGCATGTTGATGGAGCTCTTGTGTTTAGGGTTAATTCACCTGGCCCTGCCTCTAGCAAATTTACATTTAGGATTGCTGCAAGAGTGACACAGAATTCAGTGATTACTGTGTCATTAGGGCGTGTTCCGAGATTAGGTTTTTCACCAACAAATGAGTCTCTTCTCTCTGAGATCCCTGCTGTGGAGAGTCCTAATTTTACTAGAGACGAGCAAAAGGAGAGAAATGGGATTGTCATCAGGGAGCATGTTCTTGATTTTCTACTGACGATGAATCACTCTGAGGAAGCTGATAATCCTGTGCCTAGATCTGTTTCAAATCTTGTTGTTCACATTATTGATACACACGTGGATCACCTTCAAGATGTCGTGGCAAATCTTGAGATCGAGTTGGATTCAGTAGAACTTGAATTGGACAGAGGTATGCTACACTTAAGAGTCATACTTTGTGCAAGGCCATCATGTTTTTAGTTTTCATGCACATTATGCTACCTAGGAATCTGTTATTGTTTAGTAAAAATTTTTTAGCACATTGTCATCCTTACCCTATCTCATAGATATGTTGCTCCCTTGCGTTCTGCATCTGCTATGTTGAACGATACCTTGTTGCCTGATGTGGAAAAATTTCTACATGCCGTTGCCTGTATTCATGTTGAATTTTTTATCATTGCGGTTTATCTCCTGATTCTAGATAACCATCCAAGAAGACACTTGAAACTGGATCTTATTGGAAGATATGGGAAATTATTATTTGATTCAATTGAAATAATTTCTTTTTAAATCGTCTTTCTATATTTTTAAATTTCTGATCATCAGAATCATACCGTGTGAGAGTTTTTTGCCTATTTCACCATCCTTGTGAGGTTGGCATTATTGTTAGAACTAAACCTCACATATGTACTGAGATGTTCTTTGAATTCTGATGTGAACTTTTTAAGATATGACCAGTTTGTTTTCAAGTGTGAGCTGACTCCATTTTACTTAGACAACTAACAATCCGTAGATATAGGATGTTAGGCAAGATTTTTGGCAGTTGGTAGTAAAAAATATCATGCCAACATTTTCAATTGAATTTTATGACTGCTCCATGAACGGAAATACAATTTCTTATTTCGATTGGCTCAAGCATTGTTTTCCTTATTAATGCTTTCCATCTATATCTGTGCATATGTGTGCAAATTGACAATGCTAGGGATCACTAATACCTGTTTCAAGGTCACTGTGGTTGTAGGTGAATCTAAGTTAAAATGGAGCTAGAAGCAAAGCTTTTTTGACAGATTGTATATTCTGTTCTCCATTAACACTGGTTACTTGTGTTTGGTTTATTCAGCTAATATACCTTTCAATTAAATGCAGGTGGTTTTTCTGTGAAGAAACAAATGCTTGATGATAGAAGATTCCCAAAGATGCATCTTGATATGCAGCGTCTTCTGCAGGTAGTCCAGAATCTCAAAGATTAATCAAAACACAAAAAACTAGAAGGAAAAGATGAGAAAATGCTGGGAAAATCAAGATTCCTCATGCAACATGTCAAGCTTATGAAATATTTCCTCTTTGAAATTAAGTACGAATCAAAATGTGGATGAATTTTAACTTATCTTCTTGAGTTTTGATATGCTAAATTATTGACCAAATGAAGCCTGTTGGTGGAGATCAAAGTAACTATATATGCCAACCGTTGTACGAAATCATAAATTCTTTATTCCTTATATATCAGTGGTTGCTCTATAATATGTCTGATAGTATTACACATGTAATCAGGAGTGCAAGGATATTTTTCACAACACAATTCGGTGCCTCCTTGTAAAAAGCATTTAGTTTTAACTGATAAAAAACTAATAAATATCAACATCTTGCAATGTGGCAATAGAGTGCATAACAGTGTCTTTGGTGTCACTAGGAAACGATAGATCCTACAGCTTACCTAGTTTAATGTTAAGATGCTGTTCCAGAACAAGTGAGTAGAAGTGATTTGATAGGTGAATGTGGCTCAGTCTTACCCAATCTAGACTTCCAATTTCATTGCAATGGTGTTTCCTTATTTCCAATGAAATTCGATTTTAAGTGTGGATTATTTATAACAATATGTGCATAGTAATAAGTTGACTAAGTATCGGACGTCTAATTATATTTTCATGAGATTTTAGCCTTTAAAGTCTAAATTTTTTTTTATTTGTCTTATCATTTTTGTCTTCTTTACTGGATATGCAGGTAATTGCAAATGGAGAGCAAGTATTTCCACGTGTCAAGGAAAAGTGTGCCTCAAAAGATTGGTTTGCTTCTGAAGACATTAATTCCCTTGAAGAACTTGTTGGACGTCTTAGGAGACTAAAGGAGAATGTTGGCTTCATAGCCAATCGTGTCAGTGCAATTCAAGCAGGTCTTGACAGCTGGCAAGCTGAGCAGATAAACAGAAAATTATACTATCTTTCATTCCTCTCCATCATATTTCTTCCTCTATCAGTAATCACTGGAGGTCAGACCTTTATACAGATTTTGTTTTTCCTTGTATTCAATTCTATTCAAATTTGATATACCGTTATCGTGTACAACGGAGCATCTGACACAAATCAACTTTTGTGGGTGTTGAATATTAGTATTTGGGATGAATGTGGGAGGAGTACCCTGGACTGGGCAAAATAAACCGGAGTTGAAAGATGGGTTCCGTAATGTGATGGTGCTGTGTGTGGTTATGCTACTGCTTATTCTCCTTTGCTTCATTTTCCCTTTTCTTTATGGTCGCATAATGGCTTGGCGGAGAAGGCATGCCATGAGGAGAAGTTGGTCTCTCAACAGGAAATCCTTCCTCAGAAGAACCGTGCCAATTGGTGACAGAGCAGAAAGAGGAGGCTACCTTCAGCTCTTTTGACATGAAAGGGTAAGGCAGTTTTCTTTTCTTGCCCCCCACCCACCACAAAACAAAACAACCCCCAAAAAAACAAACAACTTCAGTGGCCTCTTCTAACTTATCCTTTCGCAGCTTAATGTCTTCTGTTTTAATTGAGTTCATTGAATTCTCCTTTCAGGAAAACTTTTGTTCCCTTTTGCTTTGAGCAAGTTGGTTCAGGGCACATTTCTTTTCTGGAACTGAATTGTTGATGCATTTTAACAAGAGAAATCCGCATCCTGATTGGAGCATACCCATTAGGCTAGTGACTGCTTAAGATAACAAGGTTAGAGCAATAGAAGGACCAGATAGACTCGAAAATAAAAGATGAAGATTCATGGTTGAGGGCTGGCAATAGTTCCAGAACAGGAATCTGTGTCTTGATCCTTATTATTAGGCTGGAAAGATATGTGGTTTATAGTTGAAGGTGACCCGATCTCAAATTCATTCTCATTTTTCTTGCCTCAATTCAGGCCAACCCCCATCTTCTGGAGGTTCTGAATATTTGTATGGAGGTTCTTTTATTTCAGCTTTTGGAAACAGACAGCGATGCTGTCGGATTAGATATTACCTAGAGTTAGGATTTTGGCTTTTACGAGGATACAACCTCATTCTGAATCCAAACTATTGTTCTCTCTTTCCTTAGAATGCTTCATTCTCGAATGTATGTGAGTGTCTAAAGATCTGAGGCTTTTCTCCATAAGATGTTTTCATTGCGTTCTCTCTAATCCACTGGATTAAGCCTTTCTCCCACCAAAAGAAAAGGCACCCAAAAAACAGAAGAAAAAGAAAAGAAAACCTTGCTCTGAGAAAGAAACCATACTCGTTATTAAGAAGTGGACCCAAAAAAAAATTAAAAAAAAAAGGTAATCATAACAAATCTGTGAAAAAGAAGTTGGTTTATACCATATAAAATGCCAAGTAAACTTTCATTGAAGGATTTAAAAAAAAAAAAAGAATTCTAACTTATGAAAACATTAATTTGATAGTCATTAAATTTAGTTGTCAAGGCAATGATAAAAAATAAAAAAAAAAACAAAGAGTCCAGCAAATTTTTGTTTTAAAAGAAAATCAAGTGGACGGCTGATAACGACAGTCAGTTTACGATCCGACGGTGATCGTTTGGGCCACGGTGCAAATGTTTCTACAAGGAAAACCGGATGGCCGATTGGGACGAGGGCATTGATTTAACGGTCCGATGGTGATTTTCTGGCTCCCGAATGTCAAAACGACATCGTAGCTCATTCAGCAGGAAAATGGGGAAGGCGTATTAGACAAGGTCCGTCCAGTAGAATATTAGACAGGCCAGATGGATCTAGAACCTTCGACTGGTACCTCTACGTACAAACCCCCTCGGGCACACACATTTAATTTATTTATTTATTTATTTATCCGCTTCTCCTCCTCATTTTCTCCTCTTCGCATAAACCCTAAACCCTAGAACCCTCCTCTCCTCCTCCTCCTCCTCCAGGGGAAAAAAAAGCAAAAAAAAAAAAAAAAAAAAAAAAGCAGGAAAAAAAGAGGGATTTGATCATCATCTTATCAATGGCTACAGCCGTCTTGCTCAGATCTCTTCGTCGGCGTGAACTTGCTTCTGCTCCTCTTTCTGCTTACAAATCCGTATTTTTCTTCTCCCTCTCCCGACCTTTTTCTTTCCCATCATCACTTTCTTTTATTTTCTTTTTGTTTTTGCATATATTTTTTGTTTTTTTTTTAATTGTTTTTGGAGGATTATTTGCTTCCTTCTTGTTATTTTCTCGTTCAGTTTTGGGTAATATATACTTTTTAATGTATCATGCACCTCACGTGTCCTTTTCTGTAGCCATTTTGGTAAAGTTCAGAATTTTTTTTTTGGGTTCATTTTTCTAGTTGTCTTATGTTTAATGGCGAAGTTAAGATTTTTGTGGGTTGAAATTTCATGGGGTTTTGCTTTTTTACTGAGAAATGGAAACTGGTTTCTTTTTTATCGTCTTTGAGACACTTAAAGTTCACTTTTTCAACTATGGAATTCTCAACATAAAATTTTGGTTAATGGATGAATTTATGTTAGGGATTTCTGGAATGAGTTTTTTCTCCATGTTATGTTGACTTATAAAATAATTTTTCTTTTTAGCTGATTTTTTTCATCAAAAGTTTCTACAAACCATATATCATAGTTGATCTTAGATATTGTCTCAATGGCCTCTTTTTGTGCATATAGATAGATGGTACTTAGAATCTTTATCATGGATTAAAAGTGCAAAGCTTGAATTTTGTTCTCTCTGTGTTGGATTTTTGGGAGGACATGCTAGTTCCGTGTTGCGTTTTTAGTCAGTGTCCTGGTTCACTGTTGTTGGGATGCGTTTCAGTTCCTGTGCAGTCTGTGCTGTTCTTGTTCATTCATTGCGGAACTTGTGTGGTGGAACTTCTTGCTGCTTTTGTGTGTTTGACCAACAAAGTTTGCTCTGGTGCTCTTGGAAATTATGATCTTACAGATGTTTATTTTTGCATGTGGTATTCTTCATGTGTAGTATACTAGCTGTTAGACAGAATTGTATTTCTATGTGGCTTGGTGAGCTGGTGTTAAACTTGGAGTTTTTTGTGGTATTGGCAGCTGGTTGGCAATGCTAAGTCCTCATTGGTTTCAACCCATTCAAGCTACAAATGGGCAAGCCTCGCCAGACCATTTAGGTATTTACTGTTAATCAAGCCAACTTATTTGTTCACTTGGATTAAAACTTTGTGAATTGCAATTTTTTATGTTGAATTCGCATTTTTTTATTGAATTGTTTAGCTCAAAACCAGCTGGAAATGAAGTTATTGGCATTGACTTGGGTACCACAAACTCTTGTGTTGCTGTTATGGAGGGAAAGGTAACTTTTATAGTTCTTGAACGGTTTAATCCTTTGTATTCATTGAGTCTGAGATTTGATGGCTGCTGCTGCTTGTCATTATGCAGAATCCCAAAGTGATTGAGAATGCTGAGGGATCTCGGACTACACCATCGGTGGTTGCCTTTAACCAGAAGGGAGAACTACTTGTTGGCACACCAGCCAAGCGTCAGGCTGTAACCAACCCAACCAACACACTCTTTGGGACCAAACGTTTGATTGGGAGACGATATGATGATCCACAGGTACAAAAGGAAATGAAGATGGTTCCATACAAAATTGTCAGGGCTCCCAATGGAGATGCCTGGGTTGAAGCAAATGGACAGCAGTATTCTCCTAGCCAAGTTGGAGCCTTCATTCTGACTAAGATGAGGGAAACTGCGGAGGCCTACCTGGGCAAGACAATTAACAAAGCTGTGATTACGGTTCCAGCTTATTTTAATGATGCTCAAAGACAGGCTACAAAAGATGCTGGGCGAATTGCTGGACTAGATGTCCAAAGAATTATCAATGAGCCAACTGCTGCTGCACTTTCTTATGGTTCCAACAACAAAGAGGGTCTTGTTGCAGTTTTTGATCTCGGTGGTGGCACATTTGATATTTCCATCTTGGAGATAGCAAATGGTGTATTTGAGGTATATAAGTTTATTCTGCTAAAATTCTCGTCATGTTTTCAGTCTGCTGAATCTGTTGCCAATGACGCACTCACACGTACTTGTAGGTGAAAGCAACCAACGGTGACACCTTTTTGGGAGGAGAGGACTTTGACAATGCTCTGTTGGAATACTTAGTGAGTGAGTTCAGGCAGACAGAGGGAATTGACCTGACAAAAGATAGGCTTGCCCTGCAAAGACTTAGAGAAGCAGCTGAAAAAGCTAAAATAGAGCTTTCCTCAACTACCCAGACAGAAATAAATTTGCCATTTATTACAGCTGATGCTTCTGGTGCAAAGCATCTGAATATCACATTGACGAGGTCAAAGTTTGAGGCTTTAGTCAATCACTTGATCGAAAGGACTAGACAACCTTGCAAGAGTTGTTTGAAAGATGCTGGTGTATCTACTAATCAGGTTGATGAAGTACTGCTGGTTGGAGGGATGACTCGTGTACCAAAGGTGCAGGAAGTGGTTTCAGAGATCTTTGGTAAGTCTCCAAGCAAAGGTGTGAATCCTGATGAGGCAGTGGCAATGGGAGCTGCAATTCAGGGTGGTATTCTCCGTGGTGATGTTAAAGAGCTCCTCCTTCTGGATGTTACTCCCCTTTCGCTTGGTATTGAGACACTGGGAGGCATTTTTACCAGATTGATCAACAGGAATACAACTATTCCTACAAAGAAAAGCTCGGTGAGTTTTGGATCTTTGCTGTTTGGTCAATTAACACAGTTGCAGTGAATGCAGCTGTATGATAAATCTCGCATTAATGATAATGATTGGGATGTAGATTCATGATTATGTAAGTATATTTGAGTATTAACTTTGTGTATGAAATATCGTAACTTATACATGGTTGTGTCGACCATCATAATGTACTTATGCAGCCTAACAAGTATCTTGGATTTATTTTGCTATGTTCTCTCAATCTGATTTTCACCGTTGTCATCTCAGGTATTCTCCACTGCTGCTGACAACCAGACACAAGTTGGTATTAAAGTATTGCAAGGAGAGCGTGAGATGGCTACTGACAATAAGCTTCTTGGGGAGTTTGATCTGGTGGGTATCCCTCCCGCACCACGGGGTTTACCTCAGATAGAAGTCACGTTTGATATTGATGCGAACGGCATTGTCACAGTTTCTGCCAAGGACAAGAGCACAGGTAAAGAACAGCAGATCACCATCCGTTCATCTGGTGGGTTATCAGAAACTGAAATTGAGAAGATGGTCAAGGAAGCTGAGTTGCATGCACAAAAGGATCAAGAAAGGAAGGCACTGATTGACCTTAAAAACCAGGCAGACACCACCATATACAGCATTGAGAAGAGCGTGAATGAGTACAAAGACAAGGTTCCAGCTGAAGTCGTGTCCGAAATTCAGGCAGCTGTGTCAGATTTGAGAGATGCAATGCAAAAGGATAACATCGATGAGATCAAAGCAAAGCTTGATGCTGCAAACAAAGCTGTTTCTAAGATTGGAGAACATATGTCTGGTTCGGGTGGTTCCTCCCCTGGAGGTTCTCAGGGTGGTGACCAGGCCGGTGAAGCAGAATACGAAGAGGTAAAGAAGTAAGTTGCTGATAATCAAAGAGGATGGTGAATATGAGATTGTTCTTTAGATTTTGTTTTTACGGGATACAAGTCATTCAATCCGTTTTGTATTCACATTCGGAAGCTTAGCTTTGTCTGTACTGGGAACTTTTAATTATTCTTGTGAAGTTTGGAACTTCCACTGTCAGAAGATTGTTAAAAGGAAATTTTTGCAGCCGCGCCCACTAATTGACCTGATATTATGGACATTACGTCAATAAATCTTTTGTTTCTGCATGTGCTATCGTGGTTAATCACTTTGATAAGTAACTTTCATGTTTTACTTATAGCCGGTATTTTTTTTCCCCATCCCTGTTTAGGAAGTTTTTGCACCGAATATCAATTAACCGATTGTTGCAATTTTCAGCCCAAGAAAAACAAGGGTGAGAATACGGGATATGAAAATTTGGGGATTTAATTTGCTTTGCTTCTCTCCTTTTCAGTAAAGAAAGAACAGAATTTTAACTTCCTTTCATATGGTAACACTAAAAAATGGGCAAATTCATTAGAATATTATTGGGAAAAAAATCATTCAGAGGGTTTTGTGGTTTTATAGGCACTGTGTTTGCCAAAACGCCGTGTTTCCTAGAGGCAGTAGGGATATTGACCACCGTGTTTCCTAGAGGCAGTAGGGATATTGACCAAAATCATCCGTCTCCGTTATACTGACCCTAACGATATTTTTCATCCTACTTTAACGACGATTAAAGACCAAAATCATCCGCCTCTCGATATTTTTTATCCTATTTTGACGACGATTAAAGACCAAAATCATCCGCCTTTGTTATATTGACCCTAACGATATTTTTCATTCTACTTTGACGACGATTAGAGACGAGGCATTTGGGTCTATGCAATACTTAAGTCGTTCAGATCGTATGCTTATGGGTTCGGATCCATGGCAGGACATTGCCATTTTTACATCACACACTTCTCAGTATCAGAGCCCAGTCAAACACGTCCCTAGCCAGGCGGGTGCCTTAGTGGAGGTCGACGTCGTCACCGGCATGAACTTCATGATGAAGTCGTACACCAGAAGCAAGTAACCCCTACCGGTTACCACGCTTATACAACGCATGGTAATGCACAAATCCCGCCTTCAGGGAGCATAACAGGCATGTATGATTCGTACTACTCTATGACTATGCATGCAGATGGTATTTCTGTCTCTGGACACTAGGTACATTCCGCTTCACTTTTTGTTGAATCTGAGCTATACCCTATATTCCAGTTTCTCAGTGGTCATGCCAGTGGATTTCATGATGAAAGTGTGTCCACATTTTTCACCCTGAGTCCTCATTTACACATGCCTACCTCAAATTTATCCACCTCTACCATGGTCCATCATTATATTCAAAATACCCATATGCTGAAGAATCGGATGATGACGAGACCGACAAAGATGAACTGTCTGCACATCCTGAGATGCGTGCCCGACACGATATTAGGAGACCCAGAAGATTTTGCTGCTTATCAACGCCTTGAGACCCAAATCAACAGCAATTTCGTCAGCGTTAGGGGCATTTGCTAATTTGTATACTTGTAAAGTCGAATTTTTTTTACGCAAATTGATAAGCAATTGTAAATTTGATAAATTTTTATTTATAAAGAATTTTATCATTTTACTCCTACAAAAATTAATTTTCACATAATTTTTCAAACAGCCAATCCTAAACCCGACAAATATAAAAATTAAGAAAATACTAAAAATGCAAATAATGGTTTTGCCTCTGACACGTGTGTTACGAAAAAAATATTTTTTAACCCTAAAAAATTATCATATATTGGGAATATGCTTAAAAATATGAAATCTAAATTTAAAATTAAAAATTACCCAAAAAGACATTCACAAAGTCAAATTACCATTTTACCCTTTAATTCACATAATAGACTGAAAAAAATAGCGCTGCGGTCCGCTTTGAAAAAATTACAAAAATTTGAAAATCTATATAAGGGTGTAAAATCGAAATTTAAAAAAAAATTGTGACAAAATGTGTTCATGTTCTGAAATTACAATTTTACCCCTATAACTGCACATTGATTGTTATTACTCTAAAATCGAATTTCGACATCGAAAGATATGAAATGAGGAGCCAATTTTTAGTATTAGTACTACCCCTATAATTGCACATTCGCCATTTAAATAAAAAATTTTACAACTCAAACACAAGCCTTGTATATAATATATACAATTTGAACTATCTCAATTATTTTAGACAATAAAACTTAGACACCTACCAATAACACTAACTTTCAAACCCCCAAAGTCTTAAATCTAAAAACCTAATCCTAAACCAAAATCAAAACCCTAACCTTACCCCCAAACCCATAGACACGCACACAAAAAGGAGAAGTGGAAAAAAAAAAAAAAGAGTAAGCGCCAAAGTTTGATTTTTTTTTCCAATAATATTCTAATGAATTTGCCCTGAAAAATCATCTCAATAATCATAAAAGACAAATAGCAAGAAAAATCTGATGTATCCCACTTGGGCGACGATATGAGGAATTCTACTGTTTATTTTTTTTTTTTTTTTGAAGAAAAGGAATTCTACTGTTTGTACATATAAAAGTTGGAACTTCAATACCCTGTATAAAATTGAATGCCTATTGTTATATTCGTATTCTCCATGATAATTTGTGTTTTCGGAACCGATGGTGAGGCAAAACCTTGGTTTTGTTATTGTGTAAGCCATTTTGCATTTTAAGTAGGCAGAGTTATGTCTTTTCCTTTTTGGGTAATATTTGGTTCGGTTTGAATAATTTATTTTTTGAAAATTTTTAAATATATTTTCAAATTTGTTTTTCAATCACTTTAACATCTTTACTTCATATATATTATGTCTCAAAAGCATTATAATAATATTTTTTTAATAATGCTCCATATATATATATATATAATCTACACAAATATCTTTAATAATGAATTTAAGCGTATGATTAGTTCGAAAGATTTCAAGTAGATACAATAGGTTATATACTAGAAATAAGAAAGAAACAAATTTATTGCACACATGCACATGATGATCCCTCTATTTTAAGGAAAAGGCAAATAGTCCATTAGGCATGAGAATGAGAGAGAGATATTTTTGGTTAAATGACTAAATCTAAGCTAAGTAAATTCCAATGTGAAAGAAAAAACGTTAACTAAAAATTTTTTTTTTTTTAATTCTCAGTTCACTAACAAAATTCATAATTTTTTCCGATTGCATTTGAAGTATAAAAATCAAATTCAACTTGCCATCTTCATTCTCATTAAAATTATATGAAAATTTTGACTCCTTAGAAATTTCATTAAATGATAATCCAAATCTCAGAACTTTGAGCAAAATTCAGAATTAAGTGGCTGTTGATAACGTTTATGTTTTGTACTTTTAATGTGTTGTAAAATTTAACCAAAAAAAAAAAAAAAGAACGTTAAAATTGTTTGTGTTTCTTGAAAAAGGTTTGTGGAGTCTCTTATAATTGGGAAATCGACCCTCTGTTATTGTCTGATCCGAGGTTTAGGGTTTAGCCCTTTCTATACGAAAATAAATAAAAAACAAAAATGGTTCTCCCCTTCTACTTCATTGCCCTTGTCCTATAACTTCCTCCTCTTCAGTTCCCACCGCGCCTGTGCACCCAACATCTCACTCTTGGTCAAAGCCCTTCTTTTTCTCGGGTGTGTATATCCTCCCTCCTCTGCCATCATCCTTCAAAAGTAAGGAAAATTGTCCCTTTTGTTATAGTTGATAACAAAGTTGTGATTTTGTTCGTTTTTTAATTGGGCCTAGGTAACTATTAGTATCATAAAAAAGGGATCTTTTTGTTTTTTTGTTTTTTTATCTTGATGTTGTTGTAAATTTTTAAATATGTTGTGGGTTTGAATTGTTTTTTATAACGGTGTTGATGTTTAATGTGGTACAGGTGACATGGGGAGTAAGAAAAGAGTTTCCAGTTCTTTAGGTGAGGTAGAAAAGATAGATAAACAAGCAGACTCAGGTGGTGACAATAATGTTAGCTCAGGTGGTGACAATAATGTTAGCTCAGAACCCTCCAAGAAGAGATTGAAAAAGGAGAAAAAGAAGAAAGAAACTAACAGTGAGAATGATTTTGATGCCCCTTCAACCTCAAAGAGTAATAAGCCTACTTCTGCGGTTTCGAATCCTATGGAGAAAAGGAAGCAAAGGAAAGCACTTGACAAGGTTAGGCATCGCGTCGACTTGGAGGCTGTTAAGACAAATCAAATGAGCTTAGAGTTGAAAGAGAACCTGAGCAAAACTGATGAGGAAGTTTCTTCTCCTGGTACTAGTGGTGGTAGTAGTGTATTGCCTGAGTTCCATATTGGAGTTTTTAAGGACCTGGCATCTGCTGATGCTAGTGTTAGGCAAGTGGCTGTAGAGACAATGATAATGGAGCTGCAGGCTATTCAGAAAGCATATGATAGGCTGGAGAACAAGGAGGAAGCTGGGGGCACGTTGAAATTGGAAGCTGATAAAGATGATGGATTAAACAATTGTGCTTCCTCTTTGAGATATGCTATTCGCAGACTTATTCGTGGTGTTTCTTCATCAAGAGAGGTTCATTTTTCTTTTGTCAATTTCTGTATGTTTCTTTTGCATTGCCTATTTCCTTTTATTAAAAAAAAATTGCTTTGCTGCACGAATTTGAAAGTACATGATAGGGTGACGCATAGTGCAACAAAGTAGTTGCTCTATTGATGTTGAGGTTGAGCATCTGGTAATTCGCTAAATTCTCTTGCTTCTAGGAATGAGGTTGCATATACCAACACTTCCTAGATGACACTATTATTTGAGCCTCTTGCGCTTTCTTATCCCCATAAAGAAACACACCTTAAGGAAGAATTTTATACTTGAACAAGTAAAACCTCTTTCCCTTTCTCCTGAACTTTACAAGCATGGAAAACAAAATGTTAGTGAACTTTCTCTGAGCAATGGAATGATGCTTTAGGTGAATGACTAATGCACATTATAATTTGTGAAAGCCTTTTGCTTTTCTGGAGCTTTTCATTTTTAAGAGGACAATAAGATGCATTATTTGTTGTAATGACTCAAACTGATCTATTAATTATGGTTGGTCTGACCTTAAATTCTGCTGCTCTTCTGACAACCATAGATTTGTAAAACTTGTTAAGACTTGACTGTCCCATTGGATTGAAGTGTTTCCTTACCTGCTGGAATTATGCATGTGTTGCATGTGTAGCTAATTGGACTTCTATTCAAGTGATTTGAATTTGTTTACTGAATTTTTAGGGTTTAGCTGAAACTGGGATTGATGTAATGAATCTGCTTGGATAGCACTGATGTGTATCCATTATGTCTGACAAGTTTTACACATTGTTTAATTGTTTTACCTTAAATTTGGGATATGCTTGTGGCATTAACCAGAGACATGCTTGTGCTACCAAAAAAATAAAATAAAATAACGCGAATAGCTAACTACGTGTATTTTACATTCCGCAGTGTGCGAGACAAGGATTTGCATTAGGTTTAACTGTTCTAGTTGGTGCTAGTTCCTACCATCAAAGTGGATGCATTACTGAAGCTAATTGTTGATTTGTTGGAGGTTTCTTCTTCAATGAAGGGGCAGGTGGGTATTACTTTTTTCCCTTTAATAGTCTGATCCTTTTGTCGTTTTCACTTGTAAAATCATACGGTGGTCTTATAGGAAGCAAGGGATTGTCTTCTTGGTCGGTTGTTTGCTTATGGAGCCCTTGCACGATCGGGAAGAATAACCGAAGATTGGGATTTAAACAAGAATACCTCGTACATCAAAGAATTTACCAGTTCTCTCATCTCCTTAGCTGCCAGGAAGCGGTACTTGCAGGAGCCTGCTGTCTCAATTATTCTGGAATTAGTTGAGAAGGTACTTTATTTACATACCGTTAATTGTTGTGAAAAAACCTTCATCTGTAACAGCTTTGGACCATATCATGTATCTAGAAGCATAGTTCATGAAGGGGTTGTTTCTGTTTTATGACTTGATGTTGTCATTGGGAGAATCGTAAGTTAATTGCATTGGATGATTGTTATTGGATGGCATTTTTTGCAAAGTGAAGTAATTGACTTTACCTGCATACTTTTCTCTTTTGCAACTCTAAGGAAGTGCTTCTTATATATAGGTCAACCATTCAGTTACACAAACTTTGTTTCATCAACCACCTTGATGGGTTTTTGGGGGCAGTGAAAACCCCCCAAATGATATAGCTGCCTCGAGTTGTTCCTAGGCTTGCCCCCAAGCTAATTGACCTTTATGGGTGTCATAGGATTTCTTTGAGAAATTTGACTAATTTATATGTAAATAAAGGATTTCAGGCATAGTGTTGCACAGAATAAATTATAATTGTGTGAGAAAAATCAGTTATTTTTTTGTTTTTTCAGACATTTAGATTCGTTATGTGATTCCAAGGATGCTTTGGCATCCATCTAGACTGTTGACATTTCTCATAAAATTTCAGCTACCTGTTAAGGCCTTGTTAGAACAAGTTTTTGAAGCTCCAGGACTCCAGGAATGGTTTGGAAGTGCAACTGAAACTGGAAATCCAGATGCGTTGCTTCTGGCACTTAAAATGCGAGAAAAGGTTGGCCTTGATCATGGTGTATTTGGAAAGCTTTTGCCTTCTGAATACAGCTCGAGCAAGCTGTTCTCTACTGACTCTCTCTCTTCAGTTGCCAATTGCTTAAAGGTGACTCAAGTTATTTTTCATCTTGTGAATATGTGAGTGAAGGCAAAATGATGGATTATATTATGGTAACTTTATTATGTGGTACCTAACTTTGCAGGAGTCAACATTCTGCCAGCCTCGTGTTCATAGTGTCTGGCCAGTTTTGGTGAATATTCTGTTGCCTGATGTCATGTCACAAGATATGGATTATGTGTCTACCATAAATTCAGTTAAGAAGCACAAAAAAGGTCGCAAGGGCAGCTCAGCTGAAGAAGATGCTGAGAAGAGTCTTCGGTGCTTTTCTGAAGTAATTATTGAAGGTTCCCTTCTAACATCCTCTCATGATCGTAAACACTTGGCTTTTGATATTCTGCTGTTGCTTTTTCCCAAGCTACCTGCTTCCTGTGTCCAAGTTGTGTTGTCTTACAAAGTTATCCAGTGCCTTATGGATATACTATCTACAAAAGATTCTTGGCTTTACAAAGTTGCTCAATTTTTCCTGAAAGAATTATCACATTGGGTCAAGAATGATGATGGTAAACGAGTTGCAGTAATTGGGGCGCTGCAGAAGCATAGCAATGGGAGATTTGATTGCATTACTCGGACAAAGACAGTTAAACTTTTGACATCAGAGTTTAAGTCTGAATCTGGCTGCTTGTTGTTTGTTCAGGAATTAATCAACATGTTTCTGGATGAAGGACTTGCTTCAGAGGAACCTTCTGATCAGAGTCAAACAACAGATGACAACTCCGAGATAGGTTCAATAGAAGACAAGGATTCTGCTGGTTTAATTGGAACTTCTGACTTTTTGAAAAGCTGGGTTGTAGATTCTCTCCCTGGTGTTTTGAAGCATTCAAAATTAGATTCAGACGCACGGTTCCGAGTGCAAAAAGAAACTATGAAGTTTCTGGCTGTTCAAGGTCTTTTCTGTTCATCTCTTGGTACTGAAGTGACTTCTTTTGAGTTACAAGAAAAGTTCAGATGGCCCAAATCGGCTATTTCAAGTGCTCTTTCGAGGATGTGCATTGAACAGCTGCAGTTGTTGCTTGCAAACGCTCTAAAAGGAGAGGGCCCTCATGCAGTTGTTGGTGGCCTCGAGTCAAATGATATTGGCTCTTATTTCATGCGGTTCCTTAGTACTTTGTGCAACATCCCTTCTGTTTCCTTGTTTAGGATCCTGAATGATGATGATGGAAAAGCATTCAAGAAACTGCAGGCAATGGAAGCTCAGTTGTCAAGAGAGGTATTCAATCATCTTGCTTGAGTTCTACCTCAAGTTGTTGAGGGCCTCGTGTCCTTCTGTTTTTTGCTTCCCGCATCTCCTTTGTCAATTGCAATGATCATCATCTTTCTTAACCTGTATATCCCTTTTCTTCCCCCTTTGGGGAAGGGGAAAGAATTTATTAATTTAGTGTTTTTTTTTCCCATTTCCTTTCTAAATGCTTGATTTATTTACCTATTTGACTTTCTCATTCCCCTTTCCCCCTTCCTCTCCCTCCCTCCCTCCCTCCCTCCCTCAAGCTTGCTTCCCGTTTTCACAATCTTTGCGATTGGTTTTTCTGCTTGTAGTGGTTGAGGAGAGAGACTTGGGGAAGCATGGGTAGTGACTTTTGGTAGGGTCTTCGATAGTGAAAATTTGTAAGCCAAGTAGATGCATAATCTGCACAGACCTGATGCTTCAACTATGTTATGCATTGACTTTCTATTTGAAGTGCTTCTCCTGATTGATCATGTGCTGTTTGACTCTTCAGATAAAACTACTTATCTTTCTTTTTACAATGTTGGCAGGAAAGGAACTGTGGGCTAAGCATGGACTCCAACAAAATACATGCTTTGAGGTACCTGCTCATCCAATTGTTGCTTCAGATTCTACTTCGACCTGGGGAATTCCATGAGGCTGCAGCTGAATTAATTATATGCTGTAAGAGAGCTTTTGGCACCTCTGATATTCTGGACTCCACTGGAGAAGATGAGTTATGTGAGGATGGTGCACCTGATGTAATGGATGTTCTTGTGGATACTATGCTTTCACTGCTGCCACAGTCATCAGCGCCTCTGCGCTCTGCCATTGAGCAGGTGCATTTCAGATTGAGTTTTAGAACCTTAGCACATGTTTGAATGCTAAACTTCTACTGCCCATATTCCAATAATGTTTTCACAAGCTGTTGGTTAATATATAGTTGCTGAGTTTGAGCACTTTGTTATTGTATTTGTTGTTTTACTTATTTTGAATCAGAATCTGTTTCTTGCTTTGATTCAGTTTTACAAACCCTTTGTGGATTTGTTTTTATAATCTATCACTCATGTTGAATTCAGACTTTGTGCAAGTCATCCTGCTGACGAAAAAGTTACTTATGTTGTGAGGATCAGTTATTAGTTCCTTTGTAGTGCCCGTTGAAAATGAGCCTACCCAGAGTGATAATTCTTACCAGTTCAGGTTTTTAATACCAGCATTCCAAACTGGTCTTACTTTGAGTTGGCATGGATATAAGAAAAATGTTAAAAAATTTGGAGTGGTTTAAAAAGTGGAATACATCTGGGGTCCATTTAATTAGCTTAAGTTTTAAGTGATAGTGGGGAACATGTGGAGTCACTTCCCGTCTTAGTGTAGAAAGTATTTAACAGGAGTGTTTTGCATTTGAAATTTCCATATATGAAAAGTAATCATTGTTTTGGAACAGAGAAAAAAGACGAGCAAGACATTCAATTTGGAAGGAGGGGCTAATATTTATGCCAGAGGCAAATGGAGATTGATAGTGCAACTATATTGTGGTTTATGCACGGTTCTTCAGTGACTCAGTGACTGTTGTTGGCTGTTGAAACAAGTGATCTTTGTCATGTGCCACTTTACTCTAAAAATAGGCATTCTGTAATTCATAATTTAACAAAATCATGTTGTTAAGCTTGAATTTTTGGATAATCCACTTCCAATGTTCGACAGTATATGACTGTTAATGATTGTGTTCGCTGAACTGTATGTTAAATGCTACTTTTGGCATTCGTAGTATTTAAATAACTAATCGTGAGATTGCTCAAATTCTTTCAGGTTTTCAAATATTTCTGTAATATGATCACCGAAGATGGACTGTTGCGGATGTTGCGGGTCATAAAGAAAGATCTGAAACCAGCTAGACATCAGGATACTGGCAGTGAAGACGAAGATGAGGACGGGGATGATCTTCTTGATATTGAGGAAGCAGAGGAATCGGATGAAGCTGAGACGGGTGAAACGGTTGACAGTGATGAGCAGACAGATGATTCTGAAGCAGTGGGTCAAGTTGAGGCAGCAAACAACAACATTCCTGAGACTTCTGATGATTCTGATGGCGGAATGGATGATGATGCAATGTTCAGAATGGATACTTATCTTGCGCATATTTTTAAGGAAAGAAAGAACCAAGCTGGAGGTGAAACAGCTCAGTCTCAGCTTGTACTTTTTAAACTCCGTGTTCTCTCTTTGCTGGAGATTTACCTACACGAAAATCCAGGCAAGTATCTGTTGATAAATTAGGTTACATTAGTCGTAAATCTCTTCTCCATGGGCATTGAGGCTATGTTGTTTTGTAAAAGCAAATGGGATGAAAATCATAGAAAATAGATCAATTTTTATCTAATGTTGTAACTTTCAATTTGCTTTTGAATTTGTTTGAAGCTCAATGATAAGGACGGCTAGTGTACATCATATCTAATTTTGACTCTGCATTTACATGTCCATTAGGAAACCTAACATTTATCCGTTTTGTTTTTAGCTTCATGGTGACCCAATAATGGTATTGTGTATGCCTTAACATATTTTTTGCTTTTCTCTTGGCTTTTTCCCCATAAATTTATGGTGAAGTGATCGAGTCTGGTAATCTCTCATAGATAATTTTAAGTTTACTTTCCTTAAGAATCTAGTATTATAAAAAAAAAAAAAATAAAAAAGCTGCAAATCATTGGAAGTTCATCCTCTTGCTCCCCTTTTTGCTTTCATTTTTTGCGATCTTATATTTTGACTACTTTCTTTTCCTTTCATTTCTCTTTTTCGGCCAGTTTTGTGTTTGCCCTTTTTGCTGTTTCTTGTAGGGCATATAGGTCCTATATATTTATTGCTGAACAGAGATTATGGCCTGAATGAGTGAGATGGAGAATTAGAGCTGATCTTAAACAAATATATGTTCTATTCTTGATTGCGATTAGGAAGAAGAATGGGTCGTACAGTTAGATTATTTCCCCCCAGGACTTGCATCAAAATGGAAGAAAAGAAAGGAGGGGACTTGTGTGTGATTAAATTATCTAGTTACACATTAAGTGGCTGGCATTTGCTAGTGTGCATGTGATAGATTTATTTGGAAATAGTAAACATGCACTAGAACAAACAATAACTTATCACTGAATTTTCAAATTCTATTACTGTAGGAAAGCCACTGGTGATGAAAGTGCTATCAAACCTGTCTCAGGCATTTGCAAATCCTCGCACTACAGAATGTAGTGAGCAGCTTGGTCAGCGTATCTGGGGAATTTTGCAAAAGAAAATATTTAAAGCCAAGGAGTATCCTAGAGGAGAGGATGTGCAGCTTTCGGTACTTGAATCTCTTTTAGAGAAAAACTTGAAGTTAGCAGCAAAACCTATTTAAGAAAAAGAAATCTGGTTCCAATACATTGAGTAAAAAACACTCAGCCTCATGGAACCGACACAAGATGATCATTTCACTTGCTCAAAATTCAACATTTTGGATACTGAAAGTCGTGGATGCAAGAAACTTCTCAATGTCAGAATTGCAAAGGATTTTTGACATTTTTAAGGGTATGTTGGTGTCTTATTTTGATAGCAAGAAGTCCCAAATGAAATCTGAATTTTTGAAAGAGATATTTAGACGACGACCATGGATTGGGCATAATCTATTTGGGTTCCTGCTGGAGAGATGCAGTAGCACAAAGTCACAGTTTCGGCGAGTTGAAGCTCTTGATCTGGTAGCTGAGGTACTAAAATTCTTTACTGCTAATGCTGATGACAGAAACCGGCATTCATCAGTGAAGATTTTGAAGAGCAATCTTCCACAGTTGTGCTGCCTGATTAAGGAGTTGGTAACAAATATGCCGGAGAAGCAGTCTAGACGGGCTGACGTGCGCAAGTTCTGTAGCAAGGTCTTCCAGATTTTAACCAGCCTAAACCTGACCATGTCGTTTCTTGAAGCATTGGAACCCGACACACGTGCTGCATGTGAATCTCAACTGGGTGATACCTTTCTTGCTTTCGAGAAACGGTGACATTATTGGGGATCATGTCTAGTAGGACAGTGCTTATTGATGGTTGTCCGATCCTTGTGTCTAACCGACCCATAGGGCTGGTTGTTATCGTGTCTATAGAGGAGAGTATGCTTGTCATGGTTCTACAGAATCAGTCAATTTTGATTATTTTTATGTCTCGATTTAGTTAGTATTTCCTTTATGGTTTCTTCTTGATGTTTGTCACTTTTTAGCCTTCCTTTTGAGGTAACTTGAAACGCTTAAAAATTTCTTCCCCCACTTTGTTGTTTTAAACTTTGTAACTTCTCAATTATATTGAGGGACTAGGGTCTTGGATTCTCTGAACTTATGGATTAACTAAGATATATGGGGTAAAAGACAGGTTATCTTTTAAATATTCGAATTAGCTATTCGTATTTATTGAAGTATAGAAATGTATAAACTCTTTTTGCCATCTGTAAATGTAGTCTGTGCATCTCTCGCTGATAACAATTAATGCTCGAGTTGAGAGAGGAAATACCAGAACTTATACGCAATTTTTATGTTAATAATTGTAAAATGCGTTAGGAATCCAGCACTTCTTGTAATTGAGCCGGTGCTTGTTTGTCTGCCTAACAAGCACGCTGGAACTACTTTAATTGTGTGAAATGGGCTGAAAAGGGATGGCTTGAGGAAGCTCTTTCAGCGACCGTAAAGGTTATATCTTGGTCTGTACTATTTTGAGATTCTTTCTTATGCTCGGTTGGATTTTTTTCCACTCATTCTATTCTTTGCTATTGGGGGGTTTAGGGATGAGAAAAAGCACCTTTTTTTCACGTTTAGAATCTTCAAACTTCCCCAACTCGTTTCTGGTGTTCATTCAGCATCATATGCTTGTGGAGAAGAAGAACGAAGTCTGAACTGGGAAACATATTAGTTTTCTTCTTTTATTATGGCCTTCAAGGTTAGGTAGATAGTATAGCAGGTGTATCCTTCTGTTCAATTAGGATTTTGTTGCATGAAGAGGAAAGTCTAGAAGGTGGATTGAAAGAAGTTACTTGTGGTAGTTTTATTATACTTCAAAACTTTGTTTCATTAGCTCATAGCAGGAAAACTATACTATTTTTGGTTGCGTGTCAAAATTTAATCCTATTAGCCTGTGGAGTAGTCGCCAACGAGCTCATAGCAAGCAGACTTGGCGTAGTTTAGATACATGATTCAGGCCTGTTATTCCTGGAGTAAGTTTTGATACACATGTTTCACCACCGCTAGTCAGCTTGACACGAATAACAGGCCTGTTAAATAATTGGTAGTAGTCATAGTAAGTTTTGCCGCTCCTAAAGGTCAACCCTCTCAATTATTTTTGGCTAGTAGCCACTTCCAATGCCAACCACAAATTTAATCCAAAATTAAAGATAAGGGCACTGAACTGATGATGAACTGTTAGTTCTAAGTGAAAGAACTTGACCGATTCCTTTGAGAAGTGAACGATGACTACTACCAATTATTTAATCTCATAGATTATTTAGACGACAATAAGGATTTCGTTTTAGCCGTCCGCAACGGCAGCATCGTCGAGTTATTACTTGATGTGCCATTATTGCCTATAGCGTTTATATACATCTTTATATTTGAATAGTTTTTTTTGCCCAGGGAAAATTCAATATGATATTTTATATGTGAACTGAACGGTACCAATTTTGCTGCCGTCCAAATCGGTCTTAATTTTACGCCACATACCATTCGTATGATGAAGAGATTTCAGGAGATAACTTTACACAATATATATATGAGAAACGCATGACTACCAGTATTTTGTTTTGTCCCCCACTTGATGAACTTGGTTCTATTCTATACAAGTAAACAGAAAACATCCTCTATTTTGAGCAAATGCATCTGGGATAGTAGAAACTGCCGATTGCTACGCGGCTGAATGTCATTTCTCGGTTCATCTCACAGTCCAAAATGAAGAGCAATGCCTTCCACACTCCCAAGGCCAACAATCAATAGGATTCGCTATCACAATTGTCAGGTCAGGCAAGTCCGTGGAAGATTCTCCATACGGATACTTTGTTGCAAACCACATTTCATCTTGTGATGTAGTTAAATTTTACAATATAAGAGAAATGATAGCAAAGAACATCAGGTTTTCAATGCATCATTCTTGCATCCAACCAAAATAAAATGCTGGCGGCCACCAGACCATTCAAATCATGCCCCTCTTTACCTGCTCATTGATGATCCCATTCCAAATTGCCCATCTACCCCCTTAGGCCCTTGCTATTTGCTGTTGATGCAACCAGTTACTAACCATAGCAGCGGCTCCGAAGAGTGAACCTTAAACTCAGGCCAATTTGACGACATTAAGACGAGACAAGAATCAAAATTGCCGTCTTAAGTAGAAGGATTCGGGCAGCCAAAATATGGGGATGCTTGTTTTCTACAATTCAGTCAATTTATGTGGAAGGTCCACTATGATTCTTGTGAGAAAGCACTTGAAGAAACTAGGTAGATGCGCAAAATATCTTAACCCCACAGCTAAAAAACTGGGAAGATAAAAATATCGAAGCTATATTAGTGCGGTAAGAACTGTACAGAAGTATCTCAACTATCCACATTATGTCATCTCCCTATCTCTAACCAATGGGGAACCAAAACTAGACCTCAAACCCAATGCAGCAGTATATTTCATAACTTCAAATCACCCCTATCTAAAACTCCCCCAACCTTCCTCGGTTAAAGCTCATCCAATCTCGGGCTTCCCTCTTCCCACAGAACTTACAAGTTGGCATCACCTTCACAACTCTGCAAAAATTTGATCAAAATACTTGAGCTCGACCCAAGAATACTTGGCACAATTTTCAATTTTCACAGGGCTGGAAGTCAATCAAGGGAAACATGTGTATACCTTCTTGTCATCTGCAGCCAGGATAACAAGAATAAAACCAACAAAGGGAGCCAACTCCCGAGTGCACATATTTTCCTCCTCAACTTGGGTTCAAGATTGAGCATCGTCTGCATCCGAGTCACTCCCAGAGGAACTACCTGAATCCGAATCTGTACAAAGAACCTCAAGCTAGTAAAAATCCTATATAAACATCCCAATTCCGGGGCAACACGCCTCAACCCAAAAAAGTAACACAAGAATCTATACCACTGGAAGAGGAAGAATCACTGCTTGAGCTACTTGAACTGCTGGAACTGCTACTGGCATTGCCATGCTCTTGAACAACACCTTCATCTTTCTCAATTTCCACTGGAGGAAAGCTTGTTGCGGGCATGTCATCATCAATGTCCACATCCTCATCACCAGCTTCACCCTTCTTGGGTTTCTTTGCTGAATCATTCCTTTCACTTACAGCACCCTGTTGCAACATTAACAGTAAAATATTAAATTCATGGACAGTAATATTCAGGAAGTACCAAGAGAACAAATAAGCACAAAGAATCCAAAATAATAATGGGTCATCGTATAGTACCCCATCAAGTTCCGTATTAGAGGTACTTGGTGCAGCTGCCGGATTGTTGTTATTCATCATCAACGCCTGCCTCTTAGTTTTGCTAACCATCTTCTTCCAGTTTGTCACAAATCTATCTAGCTCCCAAAGAGTCTCCGTATCCAGGGCTTCAATGTCAAGCTCAATTTCATCACCCTCCTGAGCCAAATGCTCATTTCTTTTCCTTATAATCATGACCAACTGGGGCATCTTCTCCTGAGGTAAACTCTGCAGTCCAACTCCAAGCTTATGCTTCTCCTCCATACTCATCTCTCTCTTATTCGGATCCTTAGCCCTTGGCTTAGGCTGCTTACCGATTGAAGCTCTTCCCACCGTCTGGGACGGCATCACAGGCGGCGCCCTCATTGGAGATGGGGTCGGCACAGGGGATTGCGCTTTTGGTGGAATAACTGGAGGCGGGGGATTGGATGGCGTGGAAGCACTTGAATGAGCCTGCATTCTATCCTGCTTCTTCACAACAGGGCTAGTTTTTGTCTTTTTTGCCCTTTCCGGTGTTGGGATGTGATTCCAAGAACTTCCTTGCAATTCCTCAACCAAACCACCATAACCACCGCTGCCTCCTCCACCACCGATAAACTCTCTCCGCTCACGGCCAATTTTCTCATCAATCGGCCTAAACAAATCCTCGAATCTAGCCAGAAGCATATCAGCCCATCCGTGGACTTGATCCGTTTTAGGGTTATATAACAAAGCATTATTAAAAGTCAACCTCACATCAGCTGCAAATTCAGCAGGTGAAAGGTACAAATTTTTGGCCAAATTGGATCGCACAGTGCCTAAATCCATTGGCCGCTTCACAATCTGATGATAATCGTGAAGCCCTAAAGCCACTGCGTCCACCGGCTTATTAAATATCCAGCCGTTCTTATGTTTCATGAGTTTAGTCAGTATCTGCCTACATTCCTTCATCAAAACCTCATTCTCCACGCCACTGCCGGCTATCCCTATTGGCCCATTGTCAATGCCGTAACATAGTCTTTTCGGATCTTTCTTGGATCCTAAGGGAATCGGCCTTTTATTGCCAGACAATTTCTTGGATTTCCCTTGAGATTTGGGATTATAAGCGCTGTTGTTGTTGTTGTTGTTGCTGCCGCTGAATTGACCCGACTCGATTCTATCTCGCAAGTTTCGGATCTGCTCCAGCTCCGAAACCAGCCGTTTCCTCAGCTCCGATAGCTCGCTTTTGGAATAAGAGGTGACTTTGTACGTCATATATCCGCCATGATTGAAGCCGCTCCGGTTGATTTCAGCTATTGGCTTTTGATTGAAGGAGTAAGCATCGTCAGACGCCGTCTGCGTAACGGCCTCCGAATAGTCGTGGTTTTGACGGCCGCCGCCGCCGTTGACTGTCTGATGATGAAATTGCTTCTGCTTTTTCTTAGGGTTAGGGTTAGGGTTCAAGTAAGGTAATTTCCCCATGAATCCGCCACCAGATTGCCCCCAGCTCGATTCATTGCCTCTGGCTAAGACGGCGGAGGCCATGACTCGCACCGGCGTACGGCAAATCTCTGGCGGATTCGATCCCTTTCAAGTTCTTCGAAAAACATGTATTTTATTGAGAGCGTTTGCCCCACGCGCTCAACGAGATTCCCAAAATATCCTCCTCCGGTCACCGGCCTCCGGGAGCTATTCCGGCAATAAGTATCTAATAACTTTGGCTTATGGAGAAAACTGAAAAAGGAAGCCAAAGGAGGCTTGTAAAGGCTAGGGTTTGGATGGGTTGAGCGAGGAATGAGAGGGGGAGGGCAAGCCTTCTTAAAGGCGATGAGATCTGCCCGTGAGAATTACGGGCAGGATTTGGACCGTGGAATTTTCTGTGCTCGTTGATCCAACCGCGGATGTGATTTGGTTTGCTGTCTGAGAGGTGTGACCGGGATGCGTGGCATAAACGATCGAGATGGGAGAAGTTGGACACGTGGAAATACACAGTACGTTAGATGAAGAGGTTTCCTGGAAAAGAGGGGTGCGGTATGTCAATTGGTTTGAAGTGAATTTAGATCGCATCGCATGTGTCTAGAATTTAGGGTTTTTTTTTTTTTTTTGTTTTGGTTGGAGGCCGAGGTGGGGCCCAAAAGGAGCAGGTGACGTGGAATTGGAGGTAAAAGACGTGAAGTAGAAGCAAAACGCGCATTCGCATGTGGGGAGCTGTTGACGTGTCAGTGAGGATCATGTCAAACCGAGGGGGCATATGAACGTTAAAGCCCAGTAGAATAGGCTTTAAATTTCAGTTTTACCCTTGGAAGGTTCTTTTCCCCTTGTCTTTATCTTTATCTTTTTTGTTTAATGGTATTTTCGTATATAAGATGTGATTGATTTACCATTTTGTACATTTGTAATTGTTTTACACATATATTTTAGATGAATATAAAATATTTTAACATATTTAACATGTTCAATTAAATTTTCTTTGTTTTGAAATATCACGTAGTTATTATTTTTTCACACAATCAGCGCAATTCTTTTGTGGAATTTATTTATATTTTATGAACATATGTTAGGTTATGAGCCAAGAAAAAAGTAGGTAGAAAATATTTTGATCAAAATTTACATAAGCTTGAGAAGAGATAAATGAAATTTTAAGGATTAAAAGCAAGATATCTATTATTTGTAAAAAAATGATGAACGACAATTGTATGATGTTGCGTAAAAATAAATATACAACTTATCTAAGTTTACAGCAATCAAAGTGACAATATAAGGGGATATCATTTTAACAACTAACATTTTTGTCTATTTTTCAAATTTCAAAAAGAATCAGTAATAGCAAAAATTTCTTGGTATATCTTCACTACTGACATACCATGTAATAAATTTCTTGGGATTATATGCATAAAAATATATACTCATGCAAGACCTGAAATGGAGAGATGATGTATGTCTTTACTTTTTACCTGATATGGTGGTAAAAAATGCACACTAATTGTGGTTGAATTCAACAAAATAAGATAAAAGTAAAAAGAAGGCAATTTGATGGGTAGGGCAAAATGGGGAATTCACAACCCACGGTCCTGGCATTATTTTACCCACGTTTGACAACCTAAATCAACTCAGAGTATAGTTGGCAATGGCATCACGTTCAAACTAGTATAGTAACACATTTTTTATTCTTTTTTTATTTTTTTTTATTTTTTGGGAAAATGAAAATTGAAAATTCAGAGTATAAAAGAGATTCATTCATTTATATGTGAGGCCCCAGAAAGTTCCAATCAGGATGGCCATGGCCTTTCATCTATTAAAGCAGATCCCATCTCATGTTGTGAGATGGAAAAGAGAGGATTTCCTCAGCCACCATCATTTCAGATCTCTCTCTCAACCCTCATGGGAAATTTTTTTTTTGTGAACCCCTACCCATCTCAGCCCTCTCTTGATGGCTCAGATCAAGTTTTTCCTTTCCAGATCTCTCACCTAAGTCAGGTTTCTCGATCTGGGATTGAGAGGGAAGAGTTGTTCTATCAGGTATATTATTGTTTCAATAATTCCAATCTAACGTAGAAGTAGCCTAATTGGATCATAATTAGATGTTCACTAAATACAATTGGAAACGTTTTTTATTTTTATTTTTTTGGATATTAATCTTTGTATATCTATATTAATTAATCTTTTTGGACTTTTCTTTTTCCCTTTCGTGGGAACAAAATTGGTAAAATTTTGCTTGATCATGTGTCTCTGACAAATCCAAAGAGTTGCAGTGTTTTCCTTTTTCACTTTTTTGATTAATTGATTAACTTTTTTTTCTTGGTTGGTTTTTCTTTTTTTTATGTAGTTTGTGTGTGTGTGTGTGTGTGTGTGTGAGAGAGAGAGAGAGAGAGAGAGAGAGAGAGAGAGAGAGAGAGGGGTGGAGCTGATAGCTCGTTAGAATTCGGAGTGTCAATTGGATTCTAATCCCAAGGATAGTTGGCTGGCAGTCTTATCCAAATTTGTCAAAAACCAATAATGACGGTGCCGTTTGGTGTATTAAACGAAAAATATCATTATACTTGTAGAACGAAAACAAAAAAAGAGCAAAAGAGATTGGGTTGAGATCCAAATTTCCATCTTATAAAAACGTAATTCTGTTTGCCTGTGATGTAACTCCAATTCAGTCCCAGTTTTTAGAAAACTGAAAAGCTGTTATACCATGTGAACCACCGAGTTAAAGAAAAATTGTGGGTGTTCACCTTATTATTTTAAAGAAATAGAGGCCTCAGTCATTGGTTAAATTGTTTTTTAGGTGAAGTCCATAACGTTGTCATACATAATTTAAGAGTATGTTTCTTAAAAATTTATCTAAATTTTTTATATTTTGAAACTTTCTAACTGCTGTAAAGTAAGGATTATCTCAAAATTGAATTATTTCAGGACTTGTAGTACACTGGATATTAGTTTAGTATCTTATCAAAGCATTTTTTAAACTTGCATAGGGAACCAACCTTTTTATAAAAATAATAATTATTAAAAAAAAAAAAAAAAAACAAAGAATTGGCAACCACTTGCTGCTGGAGGGTTGGATTTATTTTAGGAGGTCCATCAGCTCTGCTGGACCAGACAAAAGCAAGACGATTCGCCGTTCATATGGGGGGGGGGGGCTAATAAAAGCCAGCAAAGACCAAGTCATCTCTATTCATAAGAGGCTGATTCCAAACACACCTTTGCATCGATGATCTTGTACTCTTAAGAGCCCACAAGTTACTGTCTATAGATAACTAAATCGACTCTGAAAATTGGAAGGGGATATAAGAAATTGCACTGATGCAGTGTCAGATTCGTTAAGAAAAACATTACTAGTTTCTTGTGAACTACTACAGTTGAAAATTTCACTAAAATGATTGTATTTGTGCGGGGGCCTTTCTAATAGTATAAATTAGAAGGTAAAAAATGAGTCAAAACATAAAGTTTAATAATTTGAGATTGCAGCAAGATATGGATGTGCATGCTTTGTTTGCCTATCTCGTTTAAAGAAATCCAAATTACAAATGGACAGCAACTAGAGGACGTGGATATTTGAAACAGATATTTTTTGTTTACAAGACTTTCAAGAAAAGAGAAAAATGTGGGAAGTTATTCCTAGACACAGGATGAATATCAAGATTATGATGCTTTTGGAAGGTTCTATCAATTACCAGAAATAGAGTTGGTTGATTCCTACTCCCGTAGAATCCAAACAAAAGCTACAATGTTAGAAGCTCTCGATTTTCCTTGGTCACTATCTGTCTAATTGCCACCTGGGTTGGCTATATACACGCGGCAAATGTGCAAAAATAGCAGAGAAAATCAGAAAGGGGAATAAAGTTCCAAAGCTTTTCTTTGTCCATTGTATTTTTCTTGAAGAGGTCACGTTACTTCAGCAGATAAATTGGAAAATGGAAGTCTGTCAGAAGCACAAGATTGAAGGCGATCCATAAATATTATATGCCCACGACATGAATTAATGTCCTTTGTCTCTCAAAACTATTATCGGGTTGTCTTTCATCACTTTTCTGGATTCCAGTCTCACTAATTGACTCACTCAAAAAACTGTTGCAGTATTATACACCTTGTGATATATTGGAAGTAAAATAAGTAGCTGAAGCAAAAATCCAATTATGCTTTGTCTATCCCTTTAGACAACGGAAGATGCTAAAACAAAAGTTTTTCATAATGAAAGTAAGCATCTTCTCAAGAACATGCAGCTTTTCAGTGGCCTTGGATTCTTTTCTCCTCAAGGTTGGTTATTGAGATTCTTAGGTTTTGGGATTAAATATTACACACTTGCAGGATCTTAGTAGGTGCTTAGGTAACATAAATGCGAGCTGATTGGAAAGAAATAATAAATTTAAAACTTATTCCTTTGTGTCTAATTGGCCATGTCACATGAGCCAACGTGCACAATCAACCTTGGCTCCCAATTTGTAACCACTGAACTGCCCCTTTCCAGCAGAAACCACTTTAAAGCTTAGGTGGAAAGTATAATTTTGGGTGATCTGATTTAATTGCGACTGAGTGGTTTAACTGTCATTGCTCTGCCTAGAGCCTATAGGTATACCAGATGACCAAATTTTTTACCTAAATAACTTTACAGCCAAATGAGCTAAACAATGGAAAAAGAAAAAAGAAAGTCGCTGAGGACGATGGCTGAATCAGTTTAAAGAATATGCATTCTTTGCAAGATTTATTAAACAAAATAAGTCTGGACAGTGCACAGAAGCATAAAGAAACAAGCTACATAATCTAGTACTAGTTTGTGGTACAAAGATCTTGATGATCACCACTATATCCTAAATTATGAGTTACAGCAGAGAAGCCTTTTACACAATTATCATTTAGTAAATGCTAGCTGGCAACAATACGAAGAAGTACAAGTTTTTGGAAAAACTAGTCTTACAAATCTGTGGAGAAAAGTTCTATTTTTTTTTAAAATTCAAATAACGTAGACAGAAATTAACAACGAGGGCCAATGAAACCAGAGTCCTCTGGCTATGTCACTAATACAATGGAGGGATCACAGCAACACTCATCCAGGAGCCAACAGCAACATAAAGCTGCAAGGCTGCAAAAATGTAGCAGACACAAAATCAATTCACATATCTACTGTAGTAACTTTGATTCCCAAAAACAACAAAAAAATTGAAATTCTCCTAAAAAAGAAAAAAAAAGAAAAGAAAAGGAATATCATCCAGATACGTGCCATCCCTCAAGAAAACTTGGTTCTCTTTTAGGTGGGGGAGGAGTTGTGTACTGATACTGAGGTGGTGCCATCACTGGAGGCCCCTGATAATAACCTGCACCAAAATTTATCAAGATATGAGCTAGAACACAGATCAACAAAATTTCAAGATCTCTGGACTCAACAGTTACTAGCATCAGTAGAGGACAGATTGAGGAGTTTCCAAGAAAGTTTTTTTACCTTGAGCAGGGTAGGGATATGCATACTTTGGAGGCTCATTCATCTTGAAAGTATCATACAAACGAGAAAAAAACAGAAGTACAAGATGTGAAATGGTATTTGGAAATGTGTAACTTTGTGTACAAAGGATTTTTAGCACAGTGTTTATCTGCTCTAGATGTGTGTGTGTAAATAGCTAGGGAAAATTTCAGGACAATAAGGAATCGGATTCTTCTTTCCATAAGAAAAGAGAATCGCTTTGACAAATGGGAAGGAAAAAGAAAGCTCTCGTTTTGAGAGAAACTGGTTTCACACTTTCGCACTGAGACCACAGATCTCTAGACTCCACGGCTGTCATGTTGACATCGAATTTTGAGTTGCATTCGAGAATAGTTGCACCAATCAGCATACGTAAATTATTGGGAATTTGGCAAACGGGGTTCAAAGTAAAGGATGTAGTGCACACGCTGCAGCAGGAAATCTCATACTTACTCATTACTTGCATTCGAGTCCAAAGAATATTTTGGGGGCAATTGCAAGCCACCTTGGCTAACCTTTTCTTCTCTTTTTACCTTTCCATTCCCTTTATGTCACTATAGGAGTAATTATCGCTTAAATTTTAGGAGAAAACCCACATTTTCCATTTCATGCCAATTGTTTTCCTTTCTTTTTCTTTTTTGAAAAATGTTCTAAAAAAGTAAGACTCCGTTTGGATTATATTTTCTTTAACAACATTATTAACGAATACTAATGTTAACGCTCCTTGTGATGGCACGTGAAATGAAAAAGTAATTAAATACATGAAAAATTAATTAAAAATATATTTTAAAAAAATATTAAAAAATTTTGCTATCCAAACAAACCCTTGTTCATTTATGGCAATTAGTATGAGAGTGACAAATTGATTTATACTCTTATTATACTAATCATCTGGATTGAGAATAACCCTTTACAAATCCATTTTAAGTTTTTTGTTACTAAAATCTCCTTCATCTTAAAGAATGCTGTGAAAACGTAAAATGAAAATTGCATGATAACGGTGATAATTAGTGCTGCTTTAACTTTTAAAAAGAAGCGGTGGGCACACGGATTTCCTACCCCACACGGTATTCTGTCAAAAAAGCAACATCATTATTGTGAATGAAGTTCCTTAGGTACTGCAGGCTCACAAGTAATTTCTTACAACTCTTCTTTTCCATTCACTTTTTTTTTTTTTATGCCTATTTACCTTTCGTTATTGTACGAATATTTTTTTAATTTTGAGTGTACTTGCAAGTTGCAACTATTGCTTTTTTTTAGCCTTTTGAGATTGAGATTATTCTACTTAATTCAAAACAAAGTCGTAGTTAGTGTGTGTGTGTGATATATATATATATATATATGTATGTATGTATGTATGTATGTCTTTATATTTGAAAAAGGGGATTTAAAGGCGAAATTAAACGGCAAAAATAAGAACTATGTGGACCAAAACTTATGATTTTTTTTTTTTTGGGGGTTTAATCTCACCTCACCTCAAACTCAAGCTGGAAAGGGATTTATTCTTGATAGTGCTGCAGCTCGTTTGATTTCCAATGGGCCCAGTAATGCCTTAAATCATAACGGGCCTATCTGCTAGTTGTTCAGGCCCATTGTCATTTTTAAGAAAAGAAAGACCTACAATTCTTTGTCTATAGGTGAAGTACCTACAATTCTTTGTCTTTTTTTTTTTTTTTTTTGATAAACCTATACTATTATATGGAGGAAGGAAAATTTGGCGTTAGTGAGATTTGAATCCTCAACCTCTGAGATAGAGTCATAGAACTCTAACTGCTCGACCCTCTATTTGTTCCCTTGTTTATTGGTGAATCGCATACATTTTCTTCTATTTCATGTCAATAAAAAAAATCTTAAGTATATATTTTAATTGATGGGTTACACGAGAGAGCCCAAACCTGTATTCTGTGGCAAAAACTATAAGCCTTGTCATTTATTCATGATACCGGCCCAAAATGTGTGGGCTTTTGGTGGTGTCTTTTCAACTGTGACGGCAGTGAAAAAGACTTGCTATCTCTTTTTAGGTTAGGTCTAAGAACTGCACAAGAATTAATTTTAATTGGCGTCTTTTCAAAATTTTTATGGCATCAAAATAGCAAGTAGTACTCAAGCACAAATGCATGAATCAGTGGAAGGAAGCTTCCCAGCGAGGGAGGTAGTCATTTTTCCACTTTGTTAGTCCTTTTGCTATCGAAGTGTCAAGCTGACTTAAAAGAGCCAAGATGAAGGTCCCTTTTCCTGTTCCCTTGCAAAGTTCAATTCATTTACCCTAGTCTACGATGAAGGTAGTACCTTTTTGACAAAAAGGCCCGGTTTTCACTTAACAGTCATGCATCAAAATATCAATAATCGAAGACGAAATTAATTTTCACCTTTTAGGGGAATTTGATATGAACTAAACATCTGATTATATGAGCAACAACTACCAAAAAGCATCCAGATGGAATGACAATTTATTACCTGGTTAGAACCAAAGGTACAAGAAACTCAGACCATATTTATAATTTCTTGATTTTTGGTGCTCAAGAAATCAGTGAAAGCAACCTATGATGCAAAAATATGTCCTCCCTCCATATCTTCTTCTTAACAATACCCAGGAGCAACTTAGAAATAATCTCGAGCAATAACGGAAAAGATGATAGAAACTGAAGTTAACTTGGTGGAGAACGGAAGAACAGGTTAGTATAGTAGACTTCTTGAAAGAACTGAGCTCGGTCTGGATGATTGTTTTTTGGGGTATTTTTTAAGAAATACTACTGTAACAACTTTAAAGATTATTCTCGATAAATGTGTTTGTGAGATAAAAAATTAATTAAAAAACGTATTTGAAATTTCTAAAAAACATATTTTTAAGAAACACAAACAAACAAACGCAGCCTAAAATAGAGTAATAATTGGGAATAACATAGCAAAAGAATTGACCCCTTAAACAAAAAGAAATGTCCTCCTATTTATAGACGGAACCTTTAGGGTTGATCTGTTCATAAAAGCAAAGAATTATGCATGGACTGTTCATTTTTTAAGGCTTCATGCCAAGTCTAGTGAGGCTCTCATCAAAAGCCTAATAGCATGGCAAATGCTACCCTTCAAATTCAAATATAACCATGCCATGTAACAATGTCTCCGTTTGAATTGATATTATTTGAAGAATTATTCAGAATAAGGCCCTCGTCGAAAACCTACTAGCATGACAAATACTTTTTTAGCTATTTTTTAATTTGCATCATTTCAAACATCAAAAGATCAAAAGGTATCCAAAGTTTACTCAACAACAAACTTAGTCTCAATATTCAATTAGGTATTCAAAGACTCTAGTCAAGGACAATGACACAAAATAAATCTTTCAAACCTATTTACTAGATTATTCATCAGAATTGACATACTATTATAATAACGTACCTAAAAATTGAGAAAGAGACAATACTATAATAGGTATGACATATAAATGTTTAATTACAAGGGAAAATGTAATGGAATTCAATCACAAGTTACACATAAATACAAAACAAGCAGTCAAGTCATAGTACTGCCCCTCACCCACACACCTTTCTCATGCTACCCTTGGCGCCACACCATCTCAAAACTGGCCATTGGAAAACTGACATCCGATGACTCAGCTGATCGGCTGATGCCCAGCGAAAGCAATGCAAGTGTGAAATGGTGGGTCATGTGGGCTAGGAACGACTAAATTAATACGGAAAAAGAGCACAAGGAAAAATATCTAAAACTTGAATCAAAAGATTTGAATTGGTGGGACCTGTTCCGTTCTTGTTTGTTGCTTCCACGAGAATATTTCCACCTTACTGCTTAAATTCCAGCTTCTACGCCTTGTGCCCATTCCATAGAAATGTCAATTTTTTGTTTTTAAATTTTGCAGTGAGTAAAAGAGAAAAGTATAAAATGGACTGTCCATTCTCACGTGATATATTAGAAATAATTTATCGTTATGAAATGATAGTAGTAGGTAACACCTTATGAAATTTGATAACCAGTGATTGATATTAATACATGATGCATAAGGTGTAAAGAATAGATGTTCAAAGTAAAAGTAAAAGTATTTTTTTTTAATTTTAAAGTTCTATTACAAGATAATAATGCATATATGAGCAAATTTCTTTTTTCCTCTTTTTCGTGAAAATGTGTTGTTTCAACTCTAAATATCAGCTTGCAGCTTTCATTCTATAACCAAAAGTTTTCCTAGTAATTTGGCTATTTCACTGTGCCATATACGCTGCCCTAGTTTCTTCAAAATTGGAAATGACATTTTTCGTTGGATTAATCAGAAAATTGAATTAACGCTTCCCATTGATTTAAAAATGGAAAGAACAAATTAAACTACTCAAAACTGAATTAAGGGTTCAAATCAAGAAATTTTCACTCTCACTATTTATTGTTCTTTTTTTAGTTTCCAAATATAATAGTTAGAATAAAGCAAACTTCAAGCCAAAATTTGAAAAAATAGGTTAGCTGGTAACTGTATTGATTAACAAAGTTCTCCTCTCCTCTAACCATGACAAGATAGAGAGTAGTTGAGCTAGGAAAGGCAGTTGGATCACGCTCGCCTGCTTACGTACAAGCAGCATTCACGCCAGCAACTAGCAATTTTTCCACTCAACTTCTTTTTGGGGAGCCATAATTAAAGAAATTCTTAGCAAGTAATAGCACCAGTAATGGACATCTAAAGCACGTCCATGATGAAGATTACAGCTTGGCAAAGGTTAATATTCACAAACAGTAATGCCACGTTGGGGGATTGATTGATTGGATTCTGATGGAAATCACATGCGAAAGGAGGAATCCTAGCTCGATTGCTTTACCTGCTTACAAGCTAATCATTTCAGCAGCAGATGAACAGAAATTCTTTGTTCAAGATTCAAATGGAGGGCAGTATTAAATGTCAAGCTTCCTTTTACTAATCCCTCACCACCACTACCCTAAAAAGCATAGAATTTAGACTTCCCTTGATAAGGACCAAGGAGGTTAGCTACCACATTGCTTTCCCAGAATTTGATTTTAAAAGCACAGATGAGGTGACCTGGTTTTTGTTGGATATTTTCTTTGTCAAACTATACTTGGTCCAAGGGATCAAGACATAATTGACAAAATCAATTGGACTCATGTTTTTCCCATATGAAAACACTGGCATTAACTCAGGAGTGAAAACAATAACAATGAATTCTGATTAGAGCCCAGAAGTCCATCTCTCTCTGTCTCTTACCTAACTAGTAACTTGAGAGCAGAAAAGTTCAACCAAAAAAATGAAGTATTTCAAAAATTACTGAAAAGCAGAAAGAAATTAACCACAGCCTAGGCCACAAGTATACATACGAAAACGATAGAGCAGCAGCAGCAGTAGTCACAAATTCACAAAGATAGAATACAGAAGTAATAGTCCATTTTGCATAATTGGCCTCTCAGATACATGTCCACAGCCAACTCCTAATTTTAGTCAGCACACCCAATCATTTTACCCTCCTCCACTCCACATATTACTACTATTACTACTAGGCTAGCAAATTAAATGGTAAAAATAATAAAAGAATAAATTTTCGAACAGTTACGACTCTACCCGAAGTCGGGATTTAAATCCCACCAACACTAAATACTCTAATTCGACTCTCAAACTTAGTTTATCATATAAAATATAAATCACACAAACATATAATAACCAACAAAGATAATTACCAGTCATAAACAAACTCTCCAGACAAAAACTCAATTTGATTTCCACATGAATTTACACAGTACAGTAATTCACTACGAATATCTAGGAATGATGAAATTTTTCTCAACATAACAACATAAAGAGGGTTAAAACAGAATTAACAATAGTACTAGTAAATCCACTTTTTACTGCATGAATTTTATTTTACTTTTTTTTTTTTTTTTACTTTGTAACTGTGAATGGTGGATGCTGTCATGATTATCAATTTGTTTTCACACTTAAGCTTGCGTAGCCTTTGGAACAACTTTACCGGCTTCCTGATTTAACGCTTTCACATCACCACTCACAGCAGCAGCAGCCGCCATGGCTTGATACTGTGCTTGTTGTGGTGGTGGGGCCCCCACCACATTTACACCTCCCTGCGCTGTGTAGTACACCTGTCTCCCAACTCCACTATCGTACGCCACCTGTGCGTACCCTGTCTCCGTCACCGCCGGTCTAACCATCCCATACCCTTCTGTGTATGCTGCTGCAGCTGCCGGTGATATTTTAGTGGGGCCCTGAGTGGAAAGGGTAGGTGGCGCAGCCGCCATGGACTGTACCGGAGCTCCCATTTGTGGCCCAACATTGTACGGCTGCTGCTCCCGGTACATCTCCGGCAACCTCTGAATGGGGTAGTACCCTTGCCCCGCTGGCCCAGTCACCGATCTTACCATCTGCGGGTGATACGCACCGGCCGGAGATGGGATCATGTAAACTGGCTGGTCTGTGCCGAAAGTACTCGCCGGGAAGACTCCACCGGTAACTTGCTTCTCGGGCCAGTATCCTGTCGTCGGAACTGCCATGGTTCCGGGGACGGTAACTGGAGCAACCTTCTCCGGCAGTTTCTGAACGTAATACTCACCGCCGCCTCCGACGGGGTATCCTCCAGCGAGATTATCGTCGCTTTTCCGGCGATATAATCCTTGCTGTTCTTCAATTCTCAACCTCTGAAGATCCTGAATGTGTTTCTGGATCGGATCCGACACGATCGGCCTCTCGTCCAAAGCCGGTACCGGAATTTCATGCTCATGGGAAGCCTGTTCAGCAACCGGATCTCTCAATTTCCCTGCAGCAACCATAGACGGCGGCTGCTGGTGTTGCAGCTGCTGCTGCTGCAACGGTGGCGGAACCATTCCTTTCTCCAATCCGAATAAGAAATCCACATTCCCAGCCTGAGGATGAGGCGCCGCCGCCGCCGCCGCCGCCGCGGCGGAAGGTGGAAGAGAAGTCTGAATAGGCCCAGAATTCAAAGCCTCCACAAACCTCTCCTTCTCAGCCTTAGTCACCGAATCATCAGACCCAAAACTCCTCGCTCCCACCACCGTGGGCGACTGCGACGGCGGCGGAGTACTCGCCGGAAACAAAAACAACCTCAACCTTGCGGGCTTGGGAGAAGCCCTGTAAAGCCTATCATACTCTTGCATCATATGTTCAAGGTCATCATCATTGGTGACAGAAATCAACGCATCAAGATCTTCCCCAGGCAACTGATACTTGAACGAAACGCAGTCGGTCTCGCACAACGCCGATAGCTTCCCGACGAGTGACGGAAACTTAATATTACGATCGACGGCTAAGATTTTAGTCTCGCCGCCCATATAAGACAACTGGTTATCATGCGGGCGAGGGATGATTTTGCCGCCATGGCTACACATGAATTTCACTTTATAGACTTGAGATTGTTGTGGGTTCTGGGAGTCCTCCCACGGTGGTGGATTCTCGAATTCAATCTCGCGTGACCGGGGAGAAGAGTCGCCGGAATCTGGATAAGACGGCGGGTAAGTGTAGTTCTCCATGGGCCCCCACGTTGAGAGTAGAAAGAGAGAGAGAGAGAGAGAGAGAGAGATGCAGTGATTGAATTTGAATGGGTTTTGGGAACTTTTTTTATATTTTTGCAGCTTAGTCCATTTTGTTTGTGGGCTGGGCAGAAAAGGGGCTGGGGATGATGGGGCTTTTAATTTTGGGTGTGAGGTGGGATTTTGATAAAGTGACCTGTGGAAAGTGGGAAAATGGATGACGTGGCACGGTAAGAGGTGGAGAGGGATTGGGTTAGCTGGTGAGATTAGAATGGGTTTTGGACTTTAGAAGAATACTTGTGTGCCAGTGGGAGCCCGGGAAAATGGGGACATGTTGTGTATTTATACATTGATTTGATTGAAGGAGGGAGGGAGGGAGTGACCAGTTGAGGGTGATGATTGTTGTGTGTAATTTGGGCTCACTTTTAGGGGTAAAAAGTAAAACCAACATAATCTTGCAGATGAGTTTCTCACAAATCTAATTATAATCCACAAACAAACAAACTATCCAAACAACTGAATTGGAATTGAGTCCTCCAATTCTAATTCTATGGCACTAATTCCATAAAACTAAATAGCCCCTAAATGTATCGCAAAATATTTCATATTATTGCATTTATAAGTACTGAAAATATTAAGTTTAAATTTACAATTTAGATCAAATCGCATATCACTTTGATTCGCAAATTATCTCAGATGGCAGTTACAATTTTGAATTTTCACGTGTACTCTATAATATATTATACTGTGAGGCTTCATTTTTTTTTTCTAGGTAAAATTAACTGGCTGTCAAGTTGCTCAAAAAAAAAAAAAAAAAAAAACTGGCTGTCAAGTTTTGGATGCCATGGATGATTGCCAGGAACTTGTACTCGGATGTTCTTTGTTAAGTTGTTGATATTAATATCAAATGATTTTCCTGTTTCAAGTGAATGGAAGGGAGGGGGAAGTTTCCTCTTCCTCGCACTGTCATAATCGATTTGACGTAAAGAAATCATTCACTAAACTCGTTTTATACTTCGTAGTCAATTTTCATACCCAATGATTTTTTACTTTAGATGATTAATTGAATTTTGGGGGCCTCCCCATTTTTTAATTGGATAAGGCACATAAGTTGCTTTTGTTGTTTGATGAAGGGGGTGGAGATGAGAATAATTTATGATAAAATTTTGTACTACATTGGGTACACAAGCTACAAGCTAAATACTAGCATTTGGTTGTAAATGTTTTTTAATGTAATGGTATTCTTTAAGTAATTTGAATAAGCTAAAGTGGCTAAGGGGGTGTTTGATAACTTAATTAAGTACTTAAAATTAATTGATTCGGATGTTAACAATATCAAGACTATTTGATAATCTAAAATAGATGCTCTTAAGTATTTTAAGTGCCTCTAAAAGTCTAGATGAAATATATTACTAAAATTAAATGATATTGTCTGCACTTAACACTTAATGCAGAATACGTTCAGACGTTAGTGTTTTAAATAGTAAATTTATATGACAAAAATAACCTTTTAAAAATACCTTCTTCATATTCATACTTTCATCTACAATATCATTCTCTCTCTCCACAAAAGATTATAAAAAAAAAAATAGAAAACCCTCCGTCTCAATGAACCAAAGGTGCATAAAAAGATAAACTTGAATCAGTTAAACTAAATTAAACATTAAAATAAATGGAGAAAAAAAAGTCAAAGAAAGAGATGGAGAGATGACCTGTGTTTTTGTTGTTGAAGCAAAAGAGAGTTTAGGAAGAAAATTTGAGGAATTCGAGAAAGTTATTGTAGTTGCTGAAGATGAAGAAAACGGTATCAATAATTTGCATATTGGTGTTTGTGGTATTGAAGCAGTTAGCAAAAACCACATTTTTTAATCAGTTTTTGTTTCATTAATTGACTTGGCTGACATCGATGACGACGGCATAATAGATTAGCATATTTCCTCGCACTTTTGGAGCCCGATTTGGAGCTCCGATCATAAAAGCTCTTTTGATGTCACGCTTTCTTTGGGTTCTGTTTGTATTTAGCCAGCTAGTCCAAAACATAATCTTAAATATTTTAGGACTCGTATTTGTATATTTTTTTGGGTAGAAATAATCCTATTTAATTTGAAATTGAAGTAAAAGCACTTCCATTTATTTGCGTGAATTTTTGTTGTTTGACTCAAAGAAAATTATAGTTGACTCGTTTATGCATATAATTTTGATTTTGTTGGCCAAAAAAGATATATGAATGTTATTTTTACTTTGAATTAGCAAGTATGAGAAATTCACATTCTAAATTTAGCAAGATAAAATTGTAAAATTCATTAAATTCAGCATTCAGTCGCATATTATTATTAAACTTATATACTAAATTCAGTATTCATATTCAGATATGAACTTGCAAATTTTTCAGTACTTAAAAATTCAGCAACTTCAGTTGTTCAGATTTCAGATTTCAGTATTTAGACTTCAGATTTCATATTTCAGTTTTATCAAACACCTCCTAACTGTTTGTTTTGTCACATCAATTTAATAACGTTTTAGAACTTAGAATACGTATTTTGATTACTCTCTATATTTATGGTAAGGTTGGTTATTTGAATTATGCACTTGCTCAGTGATCACAATTGAATTATTTGGTTGTTTGAGTGCTAGATTTTACATTTTAGGGAAAGGTTATGTCCGGCGCCATGGCTATATTGGTAAATGTACTCACATTCTTACATTTTATACCGTTCAAATTCTCTGTTCAATTTTTTCGGTGTCTAACTGTATTAAATACAAAACTATGTTATATCACTGAATAATACAAGATAGTTTTGTATAGTTTCATATTAATACAACTTAATTTCATATTGGACGCAGTTGAACACTAAAGCCTCACCAAAAATTAGATAGAGGATTTGGATTTATATCCGGTAGTCCATTAAAGCCTCACCTAAAATGCAGTTGCCAATTGGAGTGCAACTCTATTTTCTCCAAAAGAGTTGGAACCTCAATTAGTGGAAGAAGAATATTAATTTGGCATCACTGGGTTGACTTTTGTTGGTCGTGACATCTATGAAGATTTTCAGTTCTAAATTCCAAATCCACTAGCAGCATTTGCTTTTTTAATGGCGCTGGTCAATCTGAATTTTCTTGAAACCAAGTGTTTGATTCAAGTGTCCTCCACAAATGTACATTCCTAATCAAGAAAATATATGTCTATGGAGAAAGAAACAAGAAAAATAGACAAAATCTCTCTTCAACAAAAATTAATTAGATGGTTTTGTTCCCTCCGAGAATCATATGACTCGATCTTTTGCTTTATTTATTATCAACCAAGGCTCCCATGAATATAAAAAAAAACTCCACTTTTATAATAATAACGCATTAGAGTTTTATAGTAGCATTTTTGTACCGGGGCATGCAAGCTTTGCCTCTGGTATGCGTAAGGATTAGCAAGTGTAGTTAGATAATTATTTCAAATTTATCTAGTAAATTTTTGCAACGTATAGAATACATCAAAATTCCTTCTTTTATTCGCCATTCAAATTGGTGTGATGAAGCATGGCGTCATATTTGATTGGACAATCCCCATAAAATCAGCAATCTACACACTGGTAAAATCTACAACCTTGTTTCTTTATTTTTTTATTTTTATCTTTGACATCTCAATCCCATTGTTCCTTTAGGACTAGTTTGGGAGTTTAGGATAGAAAAGAAAAGAAATGAAATGTTGGGTGAGAAAAGAAAAGAAAGGATGAGAAAAGAAGAGAAAGGACGAAATATTATATTTGGTATTGTTTGGGAGTTTAAAAAAGAAAGGAAAGAAATTAGGGTTCATTGGGAATTTAATTTTACGTTAAAAGCTTTTGAGGGGCAAAAATGTCATATTGTAAAAGTTTACCTAACATTTCTCTCTTTCTTACCATTTTCACCCAATTTTGGGCAGAAAACTTGTGAGGATTTGAAGGCCAAAATTTTCCTTTCAAATCTCTCCAAATCCGTTCAAATCCTTTGCTTTCTTTTCCATTAGAACTCCCAAATATGAGAAACCTAAAAATTTTCATCCCATCATTTCTTTTCCCCCCATTTCTTTCCTCAAAACAAGCTGTTATTGATCATCAACGAGGCAATCTCAGCCACTGGCTGAGGAATTGATGGGTCAGTAACGTGTCACTTAATAACATCATACCATATTCAATCAATCCCAGAAATGCCTTGCTGCTTGAATCACACTCTATTTTCAAGAGAAAATAGCTTATGTATTAGGGAGTGTTTAGGAGCATGTGTTAATTAGATTCAAAGTTTTATCTTAGATCGTGTGAGGCAAAGATTAAGAGTGTCACTCAAAATTGTCTGTGGCAAAAATGTTTTGATGAATAGCGTAATCAAATAATTTCAAAAAAGAAAAAAAAAAGACAAGGATTATCCAATAACGCGTCACCAAGGCAAGATAACGTAACCTTTGATTTTTTGAAGTCATTTTCGCTATCTTCTTAGTAAAGGAGAAAGAAAAGGAAAGAATCAATAGAATATTAGACAATGCTCTTGGTAACAGAATGTGCTTTGATGGCACCAACTCAACTTCCAAGTGGGGGGTAGTGGCAGACTCCGGTGACAGTTTTCGTTGCGTAAATTGAGATCCTGTCTAACTCCATCACTACTTGCATAGTTTTTTTTTTTTAATCTTTTTTTTAATGGCCCACTACTTGTGCACTTGTATATGCAATACATTTTAGTTTTGGAGGAGAATATTCTGATGGATAAAAATCACTCAAAATACACTTAAATATGTAGGATGCATTAACAACATAGACCTTATTTTTTTCTTTTTTGGTAATATACTCGATCATTTGAATGGGATGTTGAAATGAGGTGGGCATCATGAACACGAAAGTAGGTTGATCTAATGTGGCTTAGGTAATAGTACACTTACACAACAGTATTTAGCACAGTTGGAAGATTTGATTGTGAATAACGGGATTATAGGAAATCCCCTGTTATTATATGTAACAGGTGAAAAAGGTTAAGTTCTAGTTGTATGTTATCTGTAACTAGGAAAACCTATACATGTTCTACTTGCAGCGTTTCAACTTTTTATTCAATCCAACAACATTTGAACTTTACTGTCCTCCAAAGTCACAACAAACAAAATAACAAACGTTTGACCATTCTTACGTTGGAAATTACAGTATGATGGAAGGCACAGGGTGAGAAGTGCTACTCATTTTCTTTTTCTTTCTTCACACTGCACATGATGGAAATGAATGGATCAGGAGTTTTATATCGCGATTGTGAGTACTAGTGTATTATTTAAATCGTTATTTTTGCAGAGCTCTAGGAGGGTTTTGGACTCCGAATTATATTTTAAGGTGTTTTGCAGACCAAACACCAAAAAAGTTGTGAGGAAGCACACTGTCAACAGGCAACAGCATGCATTGCGTAGTTTCTTGAAATGTAACTGGTGGTGAACTGGATTATTATGACTGGCAAAGGAGACCACCACTTCTTTTTTTTGGATGTTTTGCTACATATGCTGTGGGTAAATGGACTTCCTTATACCAAATGTATTATAATTTGGTGCAAGAAATCGATTGTTCTGGAGTACATTAGACTCAATTGTAAGACAACAGACACACCAATAACAAAAAAAAAAAAAGAAAAGAAAACCAAGAGACTTTGTTTTTAAGCCAAAAATATACAACGATATGCCATAGAAAGCAAACTTCTTGAAAAAAAGATCTATACACTAATTTTAGAGGAACTCAACAGCAGACTTCAACATGAATCTTGTTGGTGCTCCTACTCATTATAATCCTACAGCTGAGTATGCACGAGTTGCTTTTGCGGCTGTTAGGCGAAGAAAGTTTCTTCCGTTGCTCAAACTAGCTGATTGGAAGATTCATATTTGGTTGGTGTTAGGACATCTAATTAGTAGTAGTGTTACGTGAATTTTTCTTCTCATTCTAAGAGAGGAGATGAGCCACTACCATGTCATTATTAATTTACTAAAGCAGCCAAACACAATTGAGACTAAGTGACGGTTAGCAGCTACTATAGCAGGCAAGGACTGCATAATTCTAGGCGACGATAGCTCCCATAAACAGAAGCCAGAAGGGCCATGTCTTGGTAAAGGGTCAGCATGTTCCCCCATGCCTCTTTATTATTACTTATCTGATTTCTCAAGTGTACTTTACTTATTTATCAAAATAATAATGATAACGAAGTCAAACAATATACAGTTACAAATCCTCTTGTTAAGTTCTTCAAGTATTACAAATCCATGAAAAAATAGAAATGAATAGAGAGTCGAGTGGTTAAAACTTTATCTTTATGACTTCGCCTTAGAAGTCGAGAGTTCAAATCTTATTAATACTATTTCCCTTCACTTATTGTGATAGTGTAGGTTGATAAAAAAAAAAAAAGAGTAATACCCCAACTCCCCCCCCTCCCCCCAACAACAACAACAATATATATATATATATATATATATATATATATATATAAATGGAAAATTTTAATCATGCTCAGTTGAGCGTATGTATATCTGGAGCATTATTAGTACGTGTCATACGGTGATGGTACTATATAATCCTTATATTTTAATTTTAAAATTCTTTATCTCTTGTAGTAGATGGTCTTGGCTCAAAGGAGTCTTCAGCGCTAATTCCATTTTCCAATTTTCATTTGTTAAGTAGTTATCCAAAATCTCCGTGATTATCCTTAATCTGTGGGCAAGACACAATCTAAATAAATAAAGTAAATTAGCCTTAGAATTTCGAAAAGCTATTTAGTTGCATTGTACTTTTCCTTTGTTGGTATGTCATACACAAGATTAAGTCTGGTTTGGCACCTCTATTTTCAGACGGGCCTTCGTAGTATTGGGCTTCTTGAACAAAACTTGAAGAAGTTTCGGCTTATTTAACAAAACAATTGAAGAAGTATTGGGCTTATTTACCAAAACAGTTGGAGAAGATTGGGCTTATTTAACAAAACAATTGAAGAAATAGTCCAGTCAGTGACTAGGGAGGAGACATCATGGATTATATCATTTCGGAAAACACTAATTGGACTAGCCCAAGTCATGTATTTTCCTAAAATTCTTTGCGGGTTGGACCATTTTCAAGCTGAGGTGTCGGCGTAAAAACTCCTGCCAAAATTCGTTCAGTTTGATGTTATTAACAAGTTTGAAAATCATATTCGGGCTTGATTACATTTGAACCAGACCGTGAACGAGAGGAGAGCTTCCATGGATTCTTCTTGTCTCTACTTACTAGGCTCAATCACTTTCTGGCGGTCGGTTTCCAAGACTGACTAAGTAAGAAGCTTTTTTTTTTTTTTATATTTTTTTTCTCTCGTCTCCTTTTTTATCATCAACCATATTCATCCTGCAATGTAATTTTTAAAATTTTTGCCATACACAATTGAAGTATACCTCCTAATTCTAAAGTATCCTTTTTTTAACTCTTCCCATCTGTATATGCTTAGACCGAAATTCAAACTCTTAACCTTATCACGAGGAGCATTGACACTTTTGGATTCCTGTCGAACAAAATAAGATATTTATAGTAATTTGAACTACATAATATATGGAAGCATTCACCAACGCAAAGCAGAGTTTTTATCAAGCCATAAATTTCATAAGGGTACAGATTATCACATATTATTTAAACTTTGCTGAATTATTAGCGATCCAAATTTGAACTAGTACGGAAAAAAATTTACAAATACTTTTGATTTTTCAATTAAAAATATCAAAATTGAGTCAGTTCCAGCCACTTTGTCACACATTCATTGCAACAGGCCTACATATCCGCGAAGCAATACTAGGCAATCAACATATGAACTTGGGCCCAAATACTAAATTGTCTCGAGATTGTCAACATGGTCCTACCGAATGACATAAAAAAGCGTGATTCATTTCTGCAAACGTTCGTTTGTTTGTTGGACGTTGAGGCGAGGGTGGTAATGACGGAAGAGACATGCAGAAGATACTCGAAACAGACCGAAAAAACCGATGTCACCGACGGACGAACTTAAGACGGTAGTCTTTTTTTCTTTTATCCTACGCCGGCCATGTGCGTAACGTAGTAAGTAACTCGCACTTTTTTTCGGTTTCCTTCCACCTGCCCTGCTACCTCGCTCTCAACTCTCAACTTCTCCCCATTATTGTTTATATTTATTACAACACAGCTATTTTCTCTTATTTAAACAATTGCCCCAGTTTCTTCGGCTTCATCATCTGAATTTTGTCTGAAACTGGAGTTTTCATTTCTCCAAAATTCGAAGGTATTTAGAGCAAATTTGTACTGTGCTTTGAATTTTTTAACTGGTAATTACATGTTGAATTTTTGGTTATTTGATTTTTTTATGCAGTGAAATTTTTGCGAGTATTGATTGTTGGAAAAAATTATGGGGAAGCGAGTGATGTTGCCGGCAACTGAAGTTGACTTGACCGCTGTCAAATATCAATACGAGAAAGTTCAAGGTTTTGATTCCCTGTTTTTTTTTTTTTTTTTTTTTTGTTGGATGAATTTGGCCGTATTGAAATTTTTTTTCTTGGTGGTAATTTTGGAATTGTGGTAATAATGAATGCAGCTCCTCATCTGACTGGATTTTGGCTGAAATTGTTTGTGAAGTTAATAGAAGCACCGTTTATTGGTCCAATGATTATGTCTCGCTTGAAGAATCAGAATAGAATGGTTGAGGTTCGTGCTTTTAAAATCTTAAAATTAGTTCTTTGCCAGTCCAGTATGATCTTGAACGAATGCTCGAGCTGTTTGTAGTTTGATAAAATTTGAATTAATTTAGTAGTTCTGAGAAAATAAGCATTATTGGATATACTGTTTAATTTTGTATTTATTGGCTACTTTTTCACAGATGTTGAGGAATACTGTGATACCCGAGGCTCCCATGTTTAAACCAGAGTTTCCTCCCCAAGGTTAGTCTCTTTCAGATATATACTGAACATTTCTGATGTACCGATATCTGTGTAATGTAATCCCAAGGTTAGGATTACGTAGATATATACTCATAAACGATAAAGGGTGGCATGCAATAACATTTCTTTTGCAAGTAATGCCGCATACTTTTAGTACCAAATATTAGTTTTCGATGTGTCTCATATACGTAAGTCAAAAGAATGAATGTTTGAAGAAGAATTGAAAAAGATTATCTCCAATGAAACGGGTGATTCACCTATAAAATTCCCAAAGAGAATTAACTGCACTGCCAAAAGTAATGAACGTTTGAAGAAGAATTGAAAATGATTATTTCCCAATGAAACGGGTGGTTCACCTCTAAAATTCCCAAAGAGAATTAACTGCACTGCCAAAAGTGCCTCGTGTTCTTGAAAATATGATTTGCCCACATTATCTTTGACAAGTCCTGTTATGCTCCCTGGAACCCTTCTCGAGCATTTTGAGCGGCTGAGGTTTTATTTCATGCACATAAATTAGAAATTATCTGAGAATGCGGAACGAGGCATAAGTTTTGTAGTTGAGCTTGCCACTTAAAAGTTCTATATCCTTCTAACATGCTGCTGACCAAGATTGCATATTCTATATTTAGAACTGGAGTCTGGTGTCGCTTCTCTAGAAGAAGATGGAAAACCAGGAGACCGAGTTGAATTAGCGTTGAAATGTCTTCCGCATTATGATCCTGATAAGACATGGAATGCTGATTCTAATGGATGTTTCCGCTATTGGAAGATTCGTGATTATGCATATGCATACAGATCTAAGCTTACCACTCCTTCCATAGTGAGTTTCGTTGCAACAATTGATTCTGTTCTTCTCTTAAATTTTATTATATAAAATTAACTGCTTAGTCTAGGTTGCTGAGCGGTTCATTGCAACAATTGACGAGTTTGACAATAAGAAGCCACCGACACCGTTACTAATTTCTTATGAACCTGAGGATATAAGAAAGCAAGCTGCAGCATCAACACGAAGGTTTGAGGAAGGTATTGTGGATTTACAATCTCACTAGAATATGTTAGGCTGTTGTGCAGCTGATTCTTCAATTATATTTGATTAAACATATGAAATGTTTTTGGTACCAACTCAAGACTGATTCCTTTCTGATGAGTCCCTCTGCAGGAAAACCACTATCATTATTAGATGGGATTTTCATGGCTATCAAAGATGATATTGATTGCTACCCTCATCCATCTAATGGTATCAATTTGCTTTCTGTTTTCTCTGATGCTTCTTGTGCAATTAATAAGTTGGTGATTTGTGACCAAAAGGTGGAACAACATGGTTTCATGAGGTGCGAACTGCGAAAAAGGATGCTGTTTCTGTATCAAGATTACGGAGCTGTGGTGTGATTTTAGTTGGAAAAGCCAATATGCATGAATTTGGCCTGGGAACAACTGGAAATAATCCAAATCATGGGTAACTTTTGCATAATTGCTATTCTCCAGTGTTAAAAATGTTATTGGCATCGCACATGCAAACTGTGGATCTAAGTTTTTGGGAGTGAAAATTTTGCTTTTCTTCATGTATGGTCTCTTTCTTAGGTCCTGGGGAGTAGATGTTTGGTTTGTGTTGGTTGATTCAACACAGAATTGCAATCCAAAAGATATGTAATTTCTTTTCATTGCAATCCAACTGATATGCTAGTAAGTTTGAATACATTAATGAGATTTAGTGAGATTTTCAGAATCTTCTCTCTTTAACTTTAAGAATTTCACAATTCTAGGTTTTAATTTTTTATTTTAATATTTTGATTCTTTTATGCCATGTGACAGCAAATCTGATTCATCTTTTTCTCCAACTTCACATTTTGCTTGTTGGTATTAGTACATGATTTGTATCTTATTTGGCCCAGACTCTTGCAATTTTCTTTTTTCTGTTCCTTTCAATAAGATTCTATAGTTATATGACTTTAGGATGCATTATTACTGGACAGATTTTTATCACTGTGTATTGAAGTTGTATGACACTTATATATTTTGAAGCCCCCAGTATAATTACCTGCTTAATAGGAGGCGGTAGAAATCTTTTGGTTTGTATTACTTATTTGGGAGCCTGCTTATATTTATAAGCATATACAGCCTATTAATTACAATCCTCACCAGATATACCAGGTAATAGGATGGTTAAGGTATCTCTTCCTTCTCATCCCCAGTGTCTCACTTCCCCCTTGTCCGACTAAAAGTTTTAAATAAAATAGACAAGGACTTAGCATTCAGTGCTTGGCCTAATAACCTAAACATCTATTAATTTATTTATTTATTTTTTTCATATTCAGCTGAATAATCTGACTACTAATGACAAACTTGCATTGACTTATGAGGTTTTTTTACTAAAAAATAATTTAGAGGGATGATCTGATGCATATATTTTTTACTAAAATATTCTCTTCCATATCACAGGACTGCAAGAAACCCCCATGATCCAGATAGGTATACAGGTGGATCTTCCTCAGGGCCAGTAGCAATTGTTGCTTCTGGACTATGTTCAGCTGCATTGGGAACAGATGGTGGAGGTTGCAAAATAACAACTCGTCAGTCTTCTGAATCATTTCCTTCATTTTTATCAAATCTTCCTAATTTTGCCTGGTTAATCAAAAGGCAGGTTCCATTCGTATTCCATCTTCTCTTTGTGGTGTGGTTGGCTTGAAGACGACATACGGACGAACTGACATGACAGGGTAAGTGAGTAAGAATGAAACACTTCCTTTTGATTGTACTGTTTCTTCGTCCAGTATTTTTGTCAAATTCATTCTTGTGTTTGAAGTCACGCACTCTCTTTCAGAATCCCTTTTTTCCTCTTTGCATTGTTTTGGTCATACCCTTCAACCATCTCTTTCGCATACAAATGGATATTTTTATATTTACTCTCATATCTGAATTTGCTTAGATCTCTGAAGTTATTTGTATTCACTCTGAAAGGAATCTTCTTGTTCTTTAAACATATGGACAACCTACAAGAGGCATATAAAGCTCAACGTTTTAGTGTTCTTTCATTGAATCGGGAACTATAGCAATAAATAAATTATCGTTGGTTTATCTCCTACCAGAAGTAAAATCGAGTCTGACTGTGAATATCAAGCAAATGTTATATTATTCTCCCGTTAGTTCTATGCTACAATGTTGTAATAGCATTTTTTGGTTTTCCTGTTGGATGCATGTTCTTATTAGCCTTGTACCCTTGACCATCGTGTTAAGCAAAAGGTTATTCATTACTTACAACTAGTTGGGAGAAGAAAATCCTAAATTTTTGGATTTGGGTGTGGGGGGATATGAGATATATCAGATAGTTCACGTGCAGATATATGTTTTAAATTGCACTATTCTCATGCAACAGTTACACGGACTAATTGTACTTTGTCTTTGAATTCTCTGTTTCAGGGCATTATGTGATGCAGGGACTGTAGAGATTATTGGGCCCATCACATCATCAGTTGAGGATGCATTACTTGTGTAAGTGATCAATCTGTTTGTACTCCTCTGTATCTCTATAAGTTCTTCCGCTATTTTCATGTTGTTTTATAGTTAATTAAACATGAAGTGATTTAGAACAAAAATTTGTAATTTGTATTATTGGCATGGAAATGGGTCTGAAATTAAGTTTGGATCTTAAGTAAGGATTCCAGAGCCTTCTTGACAAGTGAAGTTAGTGTAGGCAGGAAACTGGATATATGTATCAAATGATGCTTAGAGAATATAATCTTTTGTACACCAGTAAACTAACTTTTCAATTTACTTTCAGCACAATATGTGATATTCCAGTAAGACTATTATTTTCTTTTTCATTTTATTGTTGTTGTTTACCGGGACTTTAAGGTATTCTAGTATAAAAATATATGATATGCTCATTGATTTACTCTTAAATTAGATCCTGACACAATGAAGAGGTAAAGGCTTCAAATTGGGAAATGATATGAATGTCTGCCATGGCTTAGAAAATACCTAAATGTAATTGTGACTGCATTAAAACCCAGGCCAAACTCAAGATGATTATGCAACATAGAACCATGTTAAAATAGCCCAAGTCTTTGTCTAGTAGTTTAGAAATCTTTTCAGCCATCTCATATGTTAAAGTTTTAACACTTCTGTAGCTTATACTACAAACTCTATCAACCGGAAGGTGATGTATCCCAATCTACTCATATTTTGATGACTTTCCAGGTATGCGGCAATATTGGGGTCCTCTCCTGCTGATAGAATTGCTTTGAAACCGGTAATGACCAAATTGCTCTTGTTGTTTAGCTCCTAAAATTCTCTTTCCAGTTGTGGGTCCAGATATCTGTTTTTAGCTAATCCACAAATTTGTTCATTTTTTTCTCCAATTTCAACTCTATGAAGCAGAATATTTACCTAAATCAGGCTTTTCACCTAGAAATTTCCTTTGTGGAAGAATTTAGGACAAAACAAAGAAAAGAGTACTTAATTAAGCACATCTGCAGTTCGCAGCAGCACATTACTTTCGATACTGAATAATGACTAGATTGTATTTTATGCTAAACGAACTTGAGTAAGTCATTTAAGTAAACAAGGATGTACAGGGTGTTAAAGTGATTTCTACTTTTTGCAATTAATGCAAGTTTAATTTTGCTCTCCTTTTTTCTCCCAACATTGAGTTAATGAAGATACACCTGATTTTAACACAATTGTCTCCCATGCTTCAAGCTTCATAAATTCAGTTGAAGCCTGAAGTGGAACAAAAGTCTTTCTTTTTATTAACTAAAAATTCAAGTTTTTGCTAGATGAAAATCAAACTTAGTTATTTAACTTTATTTGAGTATGTGAAAACAATTTCCCAGCAGCTAAGAGGTTTTTTTTAGTCATGTTTAGCTTAATATACTATCTATTTCTTGCTGCTTGATGTTGGAGAGGTGAATGTACTGAACTGTTGAATTTGATGGTGCTTCTAAAAACCATACAAAGACCAGCAGCTTTCTAAGTGCCTTGATCCTTTTGCAGCCTCTCCCTTGCTTACCATATTTGTCTTCACATGAGGGGTTAAGTGTTGTAGGTTCACTGCAGTTAGGGAAGTACACAGAGGTATTTCTACTGTCTTTTTCATGAGAAAAATGGCAATTCAGTCACTCTTGACTAGCATAACTGGTATTTGACTGTCCTTTTGCAGTGGTTCAATGATGTTTTCACCACTGACATCTCCATCAAGTGCGCAGAAATCCTTAGTCTGCTATCAGAAAAACATGGATGCAAAGTAAGTCAGTTTCTCTATGCACATGCTTTTCATAGAACACAGAATTAAGTGCATCAAATTTGGTTGAGAATTTGTTTTCCGAATGTGTGAGTAAAAAATATGTTCTAATTCTTTTGACCTTCTCCCATTTTAGATGGTGGAGATTGCTATTCCAGAACTGCATGAGATGCGCACAGCTCATATTGTTTCAATTGGTTCTGAATCACTTTCTTGTTTGTCTCCTGATTTTGAGGATGGGTATGTCTCTTGAGTTTTGAAGCTTATGAATTCCAATTGAATGATCTTTACTTGAGGAATTCCGAGTTTTCTAATTTTCTAATGTTTCTGTTGGATGTTTGGAGATATTAATTGGTGTTATCCCTTGTTGTGTAGGAAAAGGAAATACTTTACACCTGACACTCGCACAAATCTGGCACTTTTTAGATCATTTGCTGCATCGGATTATGTTGCTGCCCAGTGTTTAAGGTAAGGCATATTATAAAGAACAGAGTTTTATATGTTGAAATTATTATCATGTAAATACTTTGTAGATCACACATAAGTCCAGATTTTTTTTTTTTTTTAGGGGGGGTGGGGGTAACATATTGTTGGCCATATTAACTCTCCCACCCATGCATGAAGCTCTCGAAATTTTCCAGAGGAGTCTATTTCGAGCAAATTAGAAACTCATAACATTCTATCACTTCGCAGGAACTCCTTTATTTGTGATGGAGTTGGCTAGTGGCTTGCATTGGCACTAAACAAACACTTTCAATTTATATTCGCAGTACATTTTAATGTTTATGTTTGCAGGAAAATTCATCCGTTTTTTCATTTATTATTTCATTAAGGTGAAGTTTTCTTCTGCTGCATTGTGCATGATTTACTAAATTGAGACTGGTATCTCAACCATCTTAGAGTAGTAACTTATTATTCTTTACAGAACTTCGCTTCTATAGTCTATTTTTTATAAGGAAAAGGCTGTTTGCCTTATGATATCCTAAAGGTTCCTCCGGTGTGCGCATTACTATACAGTTACTCAAAACAACGTGCAGTTTTGTAATATGTGCAGCATAAGTTTGAACGTCATCTTATTTATGGCCATGCAGAAGAAGGATTATGCACTACTATATGGAAATTTTCAAGAAGGTGGATGTGATTGTCACCCCCACAACAGGGTATGTACGAGTTCTACTCTATGTTTCTACATAATACGATGCAAAAATCTCTTATTGACACTTCAGTCATTTCCTGCCTATTCCAGCCACAATGGCTGTTATTCTGGCCCTTCTTGTTCTATTAGTTTTCACTTGCGTAGCGATCAGCAAGAAAATCACTTGCTTGAACATTTAAATTTACTTCTTTATTGGGAGAAAAGTGGGTTTCTTAAGCAAACTCTTACTGACATATGACAATTCCCTTAGCCAGCATGACAGCACCTATTATACCATCGGCTGCTCTTAGATATGGAGAGACGGATCTTCAAGTCTCAGGTTGGTTTGTTTCTCTGTGGTCATGTAGAACACCACAAATTTGTAATATCTTACTTTTAAGTGGCAAGAGATCTTGCAATTTCATTTAACTAGGATGCTCCAGTCTATTTGAAACCTTTTTAGTTGTCTTTGGTGCGAAGTAAATGAACATCCAATCAAGAATGTTATCTCTAGAATGGTAATCTGCATCAAAGCGCCAATGTGACCACATGAATGCCTTCCTTTTTTTCAGGAAATCTCATGCGCTTTATTGTGCCTGGAAATCTTCTTGGATTGCCTGCAATCTCTGTACCTGTAAGTGGGTCTTAGTTGTTTTCCTATATGTTAGACAGCAAGAATACTAGAAAGCGACTCAAGATGTCCTGCCTTTGATCTATGATTGCCTGTTCCCGAATTTCTTTTATGTTTTCTTTTCAGTCTACGTTCAAGCATAACTTTATTCTTGAAGACTGTTCAAACAAGTACTGTCGAGCATCAAATTGCCTCCTGACACATAGAAAGCTTATTTTCTTCATCACACAAAGTAGGCTACTCTAACCAAACATTAGATTTCAATACAGAATGGAGATATAATCCAGGTTATATTTAGTTTCCAATCTCTTGACATGAATCATTGGTGGTCCACTGAAGTAATTTCTTTCTTATTACTGCAGCTATATTCTGTATTTAGCCTCAGATACTATTTCCTTGTGCCCAAGCATCGCGGCAGTCTATTTTCCTTCCATAGCTAGTCCAAAATGGTGAAATGACTATTTGTTCCAGTCATCCCCTACATTTTCTGGCTGAATCCTTTGAAGCAGGAAAAGTCCTGGGAATTTGGATAGCCTATTGTCTTTACACCTTTGAAAAAACAATCATTGTAGAGTCCTCATCTTGTCAGTGTATCCCTAGTAGGTATGATAACATAATCTAGCCTCCCCAGAATAGAGAAACTAATCTCACTGCTCTTGCACGGTCTCCTAAGAATAATCTCCTACTGTGCCATGAAGTTCATGAAATATTTGTGGAAGCAGTTAGAATCGCGTTGTCTATTTGTATGCGCAACGAAAAACAAAGTTGTTGCATGTACTCATTTTGTGGCCTCACAAGTTTCAAATCATTTGCATTTTCAACTTCATCATAATTGTACTGATTTTGTGACTTAAGCTTCATATATATCCATTTTCAACTTCATCATAATTGAACTGATTTTTTCTTTTTTTCATTTCCAATGCTACCAAAATAGTTCTTTTGGAATTTGATGGGCCCTTCATGAGAAGCTTGCTTACATACTGTTCATAATTCTGTCACAAAATGCTGCATGTTAGGTTGGTTATGATAAGCATGGGCTCCCAATAGGTCTACAGCTTTTAGGCCGTCCATGGGGTGAAGCTTCTATTTTACGTCTAGCTGCTGCCATAGAGGTATTGGTTTAATTCGGTTAGGAAAAGGAGATTTTGTTTTCTAACAATTTTTGCTGCGCTCCCAAAATATTGAACTGCTAATGTACTCTTGAATTTTTAGGAGATTTTTCCTGAACCAAAGAAGAAACCGGTGCAATTCTTTGACTTGTTAAAAGGTAACTAACAGGCGAAGGGTTTATTTTTGGTTGGTCATTGATGAAACCTTCCGGTGCATTCTGGAGGTGCTAAGAAGAATATCATCTTGACAGAGTGCATCAAAACTGGTTCCATGCTTGAACCGTTCAATTACCAGATGCAAGTAGTTTGAATTGCTGTGGTGTTGTAAAATAATGAATGGAGTGACATTTACTTTTTTTTTTTTTTTTTTTTTGAGAGTGAAATTTGAGAGGAACTCAGCTTGGGAGTTACATTTACTTTGAGAAGAGCAAAATGTTGGGCCATGGGCTTCTTACTCCGATTTTTATCATTTCTGTGGTGTGTGGGAAGGCATCTCTTAATACACTGGTGTGATACCTTTTCCGTCGCAAATAAAGACCAATATGATGAGGGATCTACAGCAAATCCCCAAAAACTTTCTTTGCGGTAGATATTTAGATGGCCTTAGGCATTCCAGAATCAGTTGGCTTGCACAGAAATGCTTAATGCAACCAGGAATTCATCATCTCCACAAAAATGTTAATCGCTTCGGTGATGAAATTCTGCAAAAAAACTGTGGGTTTATTCAGAATATAGCGGCAATTATCTGAGCATTGGTTCTCCGTCTTTTCTGTATTTGATTCTGGCCAATAGAAATTGATTATGAAATTCAGATACTCTGAAATAGCAAACCCTCGTGCGGTCTAATTCTAATTGACGCATGACACATATGACCAAGGTTGTGTGATTACGTATGAATAGAAAAACAATATGATGATGATAATCCTAACATTTCTCACCACGTACTGTGTATTATCAATTGGAAGAAATAAGCAGCTCAAAGTCTGCACTTTCTCTGCAAAGCAAAAATATCATCATTTTCCATGGGCAAAAAAAATTGAAGAGCAACAAGTCTCCATTATGTAACAAAATCTTTTTGAAGTCTATATCCTTTTTGACATATTTTTAGCATTTAACACTTTGTTTTCCCCTTCGGGGTGAGTTATATTTTTCAAAATATTATATTACTCATGAGACCCAGAAGGCCCGTGTTAAATATGGGGCATCAGAAAAGCCCAGGAGTATACAATCGTGTATAAAAATTTGCGAGTGGCAATCATTGACAAAATCGACCTAGCGAAGGAACTGAAACTGAGCTGCCCGACCATCCCAACAATCTCTCAGAAAATTCTCAAGACATCCCAACAAGATCAAACCCCAAATTATCAAAATCCAAACCAACAAATCTTTCTCAAATGTCCCTCAGAATTAATCTTTTCACATCAAAACCCCTCCAACTAATCCCAAATTTCCAAACATATCCATACCTCTCGTGCCTCTCAAGAACCCACCTCAATAACGCATCATCCAGGCTTCAAATATCAGTATCATGCACCAGTAACAATAACAGCTTTAGTGATGCAGAGCTTTCATTGAAGTTGGCCACTGAGGTCGAAAAAATGAACTCCCAAATGGTGCAGAGAGAGGAGGCCTTGAAAAAAAGCAGACAACTTTTGTTTAATGAGTTGAGCAGCTACATGGGGTTGAAAGCTGAAGAAGTGAAGAAGAGATGGAGGAAAATGAATGAAGATGATAAGTGGGCTGTTGTTAAAGGGTTTGTTTCTGAATGGAGTGACAATTTTCATCCCTTGTCAGCTAGATCTGTTAAAGAATTAGTTGATGAATTCTTGGCTGATACCGAGAAACAGTCCTTAAGTGGTTCTGGTACAATGTTATTTCCTAGTTTGAGAAAATTAATAGGATTTTCAGAAAATAATTGTAGCAACGAAGGGTAAAATTTTATGTTTATTTAGGATTCCTTATTGTTTTATTATCTATTTTGGAAATGTTAAGGTTTTATGAATGAGAAACTTTCTAAAACTTTATCTTAGAGGTTGCAGCCCCTGGGCAGGTTTAATCAATGATAGTAACATACGCTGTTTTTCTTCTAATGATTCATCTTTGTGTCACTTGGGTGCATAAACAGAACAGAAGAGCATATATAGCGAGTTTTGTCTAGTTTTTCTTGTTGAAGTCCCTCGGTGACATAAATCCAGATGCAAGATGCTTCAACAGAAGTGCAATTTTTGCCAATGCCTGGACGCAGTACAGAAATTGTTAAATTGTCAGCAAGAATTACCTGATATTTAACAAAATGTTTTTGTAAAATTTGTCCAGGAACAAACGGTTAAGTAAGATAGCTTTGGGATGTTACATGGCGTTGCTCTAAAGCTCAAAGGAATAGGATACCTCTGGAGAAATCGTTAGCGCACCTAAGAAGGACCGGGAACGTACTGCAACGCGATCCTAGATTATCACCTACCACTTAGAACTGGGAGTAAAAGTTTCCAGTTCAAGATAGCATGCTGCCTGTGTGCTACAATGAGCCAAATGAGAAGCCAAAAAGCTCCACTGTGTGCAGAGTAATACGATTTTGATAGCACACATTCGGGCGATCTATTTAATTTTCACCAACACCAATGAAGAGCATGAATTTTGGAAAATAGTAAATCTCGTCCACAATCAAAAAACATTTGTCAAAACAAATTATTAAGTACAGAAGCCTTCAAATTTTTTATAAAGAATTTCTATGCACAAAACTCCACAAGCTACCACTTCAGAAACCACCCTAAGACATTTATGTAAGACAGCGCTGGACGAAGGGCATATTAGAAAAATAGTTGTCTACACTGTGCAACTGAAGCATCCTGCGGACAGTATGGGCACTTGAAGCTCCGCGTGCTGCTTTTAGATAGCTTATGGATGGAATGCTTGCAGAGGACATGCCCACAGGGCAATAACATGGGTGGATTTTCTTCACTCCCTTGCTCCCTACTAACTGGGCAGACAAATATTGAGTGATATTGAAATTCCTTCCCCAATTCCACTGGTACTGGCAACTGCTTCATTGCTAGCCACTCCTGTTTCTTTGCAGCCATTACAGTTGCCAACTTCAACAAAGTAGGCAAACCTTCAATCCCAGCAGCCAAAGCCACACTCAGAGGACTCTGCAGTGACTGCCCCAATAAACTGCAGAACTGCTCAGTTATTTCCTCAGTCAGTTTCTCCCAGTTGCTTGGATCAACCAACTCAGAATAAGGTGATCTATCCAGCTTTCCTACCCATAAGAGACAACCCATGAGCTTCTGTACTTCATCCATGTGAACAGATGCCAAAGGAGCAAGATATGTTTTCGCATAGTTAAGTGCATCTGCTTGGCTTCTTTTCTGCAAAATCTCCACAAACTGAAGCTTATGAAGTTTTAGCTTAAGATATGCACCGCATTCTTGTTCACAGTTTTCATAAACCCATCTCAGAGCAGGCTCCAGGTTCCTCAATTTTATAGCCTCGAGAATTTGATGCATCTCAACGAACGCCAATCTAAGTGAAATGGCCTCTGGTTCTCCAGCCTCATCTATTAAGGAATCAGCAACATCAAACAGACCTTCCTGGTAAAAATGGCTTAGGATGATCTGATGTAAAATATGTCTATCGAAGTCAACATTCCTATAAGCCCTTGATATATCAGGATTTAAAGTCTTTTCAAGAATCTTCTGGAACTTGCTCAGAATTATGTTCAAATCTCTCTGTGATACCTCTAGCTGATTCATGGGGCCAATCATATTGAGTTTATTTTTAAGTTCAGCAAGAATAGATCTCTGATCAATTGGGGATGTAGCAACATCATCCGATTGAATGTCAACTAAAGCCCAGGTAGCAACATGATCTGATTGAATGTCAACCAATGCCTGTTCAATTTCATGCCTAACCTGATCAATGACTTGTTGGGATTTGGAAACAGATAACTTTTGCTTCTTAGCAACTCGGTCAAATGCATCTCTCACAGAACTTAGCGGCATTTCCAGACTTTTTGTACTTCACAGATTCTGCTACAGGTCGTATAAAAATTAATTATCCAGAAATATATGTGTAACACTAAAGGAATTTATCCTCTCCACATAATTTGCCAGAATGTAACACATCTTGAAGTTAGAGGCACTGAAAAAAAAAAATCCAACTTCAAATCCTGATCTATCACATTTGAGATGTCATAAACTCTAGGCATATATCATACAAGAGATAATCGTTAAACATTATTCCCCTTCATATACTTCTTCCATCACCAGAAACTAAATACGCAAGAGTTCAGAGTGGTGAAGTAATGAATTACAGAGTTGTACATCAAATAGTTAATATATTATTTTTTCTTTTTCTGCAGGCCCTGAAATATTGAATGACAAGGGGAAGACATAATGTCCAAATTATTTGCTCAACAATGAAGCAGCTATTAAAGCCCTAAGCATTGTTATATGAACTCCTAGTACCATAGAGTGGAAAACATAACAGTACTTCAAGCCAGGTGATTGAAATTGTAGTTACTGTACACTCAGATTATTTGATGACTTCTAAGCTACACATTCAAATCATGACAATTCAGTAATCAGAAAATGGTGATTGCCACCAATATGACTGTAAGGATTATGGTAACCTAAGACTCTTACTAACTAAGAGTATATTATTGTGATGCTTAACCAGTATGAGTGAGGGCTTCAGCGAAATAATCACTCATAGGTCATATGAATCCACACGGAAACATGAATTTAAACCATCAATCAGCGAGTAGTTTTTGCAAACCAAAAAGAAGTCCTATCTAGCTGGTCAAACATCTCAAAATTGAAAATTATGCAAAAGTCAAAGAAAAAATTATGCAACAGTCAAAGCAAGAAAAAACGAAGACACTTAGAGGTCACAAACACAAAGTCATCTGTCACTAATGGAACACTAAAAAAGCCTCCAAATTCACCAACTTTATACCTCTGTTTGATGACACTGGGTATCTAGGTAAACCAAACAAGAGAAACTAATGGATGCTGCACGTTACCAATACGGTCTCATACAGCAACACGTTTTACAGCATTTTGTCGTAGTAACCTCAACAAACCTCCCTCTATAGAGTTAGGGTTTCTTAAACTTTGCTGATCAAGCACCAGCAATCCAACTCCACCGAGTGCGGAGCAACTTTAATTATTTGCATGTTTCAAAATTTCTTGTTTTCTAAAACGAAGAAAAAGGTTAAGACTTAAGATTGTCAAGTCATCGATCATGTATTCCATATTAGCTGTATCGCCTCCCCTCCGTTAAAATTGTATCTACTTGCAAATTACTAATGACTCCTTGAATGCTTTCCACCCTTAACATCATAAATACCCTTCCCCCCCCCCCCCCCCCCAAACACCTTTTTTAGGCCAAAAATCAAAAACCCAGCAGCCGGTCACAGGAGAACTAAGTACTATACTGAGAAAAGGCAAAAACTTTCGCCAAACAAGCCTCCAAAACAAACCCTACACACAACTTCCCAAACAGAAGATTGCTTTCCACAAAAAAAAAAAAAAAGCCATGATCGTGTTCAATTGAGTAGCTGTCTTCACTAATAAAACACAGGCAACAATATTGGCATCTGAAAATGAAACTTTTAGATTAAATTACAGGAATTCTCAATTTTATCGGCAAACAAATACACTACAAATAATCAACAAATATCTAAACCATGAAAAAATTCAACTACTAATCTAAAAACGCCAGAGGGTGCAAGAAATTAAATGAATTGATGTAAATTATTTAAAAAATAACAATACCTCAATTAGGAGGAGGCTCCGGGGATTAGGAAAATTTATGAGAAGCGAGAGAGCTAGTTGTAAAGGGGTTGGCAGCATATAGGAGAGAGGAGAGAGATTGTAGGTGAGTAGACTGAGATGACTGATAAGAGTCCACTGTGCTGAGGGAACACTCACACGTGTGTTCTGATTATGTTGCCAAATTGCACTGTTCCCCCCCGCCTCCTCCGCCTCCTCCGCCTCTCATTTAGATTTCTTGCTATTTATTAGTATCTGTATTTTTAATTACTTTCTTTCTTTTCTTTCTTTTTGTGTTTGGAGTTACTAGTTAAATTACTTTTTTTTTTTAAAAAAAATGAAGTTAGAGAGGGGAAGTGAATAAATGCAAGGATGATAACAAATAGAGGTGTGTTTTAATGGTGAATAAAGTGTGTGCAATAATGAGCAGTTTGGCGCATTTGTAAGCAGAAATCTATCTGGATAAGAGTTCAAAAGCCAATTCACACGCAAGAGATTTTATGACCAGGAAATTGTTTGTTATTATAGGTTGTTCACTTTGTGTTAAGGCAAGCTGTTTGATACTATGGAGAGTTAAAGATTTGGTTTTAGAATTCAAATTTTGAAAATGTATGAGATAAACTAAGTTGTAAATCGATTTTAACATAATATATGAGGTTTCAAAATAATACTCTTTTTTAGATTTTGTTATAAATGGTTTATAATGATGAAGTTATACTTTGCAACTTGTTTAAATATTAATCGAAACTGACCATTATTTTTACTCGTCTTTTCTTTCTTTCTTTCTTTTTTTTTTTTTTTTTTGAAGCTAAGTTGATAACTACTAGAGCTGAAAACATGGCAAGGGACGCTTAAAAAAAGCGATACGAAAATCAAATCTGTTTGTTTTGAATTTAAATTCCAATTTACGAGCTCTCTACTTTGGGGATCCCTTTTTTTTTTTTACCCCCGATTTGTCTCTATTTCGAATCAAAACATCAAATCAGGACATTCTTGTTTTCAAGAAAGTCCTTTACCGTATGTATCATCAATAAATGAATCAGTACAACCACTTACAACAAAAACTTCTTAATCCAATGTTTTACTCCAGTTATGGGAGTCAGTAATGAAAAATGACAAAAGCTCGTCTAAATAAGCTTTTATCTTCTTCCCTATTATCTTCTTTCCTTGAATGCTAAGCTTTACTCACTATCCACTTCAGAAACTGAATCAGTTTCTAGCGTGCCGAACAACCACTAATATACAAGTACAGAGTTACAGGACTCCCGGTCCAACCATGATATGAGAATGATACTCAGAACAAAATACCACGGTAGTAACGTTCTGTTCTTACTCCATTCTGGTTGGAAAGTCCAGAAAATTAGAAGCTTACTTCTGACTTTTTTCCATCTTGCTCCTTATCTTCTCTTCCAAAACAGAAATCTCTGTATCCAGGCCAAATATTCTGTTAAGAGCATGCATATTTTCAAGAATCTCACCAAGACACCTGTTGTCAGTGCCACCACACCTCAGGTGCTCCATCGGTCCGTGAAGAAGCTTGTTCACTTTACCTGTACTCAGATCATAAATGGCTTTCTTTTGGTTCTTTGACACGTCATTTCCCATCTTTGACAGACACTTATCAAGCTCTGAAGCCCTGATTCTTTCAGCATAGGATTGGAGCTTTTTTATGGTCGGGATGGTCTCAAGGGAGTCCTTCCAGGCTTCAAATTTTGTAACTTCCTCCCAAATAATTCCCTGGGCTTCCATTGCTTTCTGCAGCCGATCCTCCTTGGTAGCTGCCACAACTTCCTTTAGATCATCCACATTGTAAATACACGCAGTTTCAAGATCAGAAAACACATGATTCCACGTTACAAGGAACGGATATGTCAATAAATAGCCTACGCCCCCAATATCAGAGCTCACGGGCGGCAGCGTCTGAACATGCTTTTTTAAAAACAACGGTGAATCTGAAGCTGTACAAGTAAAAACTAAATCAGCTTCAGCAGCACATGTGAACATTTCTGACAAAGATCTGTAGACTATCTCCACATCTTTAAACTCCTCCCGGATGGCCGCTACTCTGTCCTCAGTTCTGTTGACTACCACCATTTTTGTGCACCCCTTTGCAACAAGGTGTTTGATCACAAGTTTCCCCATCTTGCCAGCTCCAACAACCAACACTCTCACTGTTGCATAAGAAGATCCAGGAAGCTTCGTCTAAGCCAGCTCTACAGCAGCGGAACTAACTGATACTGAACCAGTCGAGGTACTAGTTTCAGTTCTAACTCTCTTTCCAGCTGTGATACCATGCTTAAACATCCCACTTATTTTCCTGCCAAAGCCAGGGATACCCTGTCCAGAGTTGACCACTTGTTTTACCTGTGATAGAATTTGGCCTTCGCCCAGAACCAGCGAATCAAGTCCAGAGGATACTTCAAATAAATGTCGTGTGGCATCCTTGTTATAGAGCAAAAACTGATGCTGACAGATCTCTGATGTAGGAACTCCACTTTTCTGACAATGAAGAAAAGAAAAGTAAGATCCAAATTTGTAATAATATGAACAAAAATGCCTTTCTTAAATGACATCATTAATATGAACTCATCGGCCATTTTCCGGGACAGAATAAATACAAACTTAAAAAACCAACAACAAGAAGGATCTTAATGGAGACAACCGGACCAGAAACGCAGAAAGGTTTGCACACTCACTGTTTCAGTTTTCAACAAAAAGTTACGTATCCTCAGTTAACATTGCAACATGGAATATCCTTAGTTAACTAGTGTCAACACTCTTTTGCAATCAATTCTGTAGATGGGAAAAGAGAAATGTGTGACCCCAAAAGTCCATTTCATGAAACTTGGAACATGAACACGTTGCTAAACCACCAAAGTTTGAAAACAAATCTGTTGTTGTTTAGATTTATGTCTCAAAACAAAATTTCATATCAAATACCAGCAGAACAAAGAAGAGTAAAACTGCTAAGCACGTGAATGGAGCAGTTTGGCACCTTAGAGATCCATTCGATCACTTCTTTAACCCCACGATGCTGAGACAAGGCCACGACATATATTTCCATTCTGTTACAAGTACTCAGAATAGCAGCTTCGTCTATATGGTGTAAACCACACAATTCACTAATTGCTTGAGGCCATTGAGCTTCTGGAATGGATAGTTTCTCTCTAATCTCAACGGGGGTGGTGCGAAAGTTTATCCCTATAACCAAAATACTGCTACTTTCCTTGGTATACCCTGAAAAGAAAAATAAAACAAATTGCTTAAAAAACAACCATAGAAATATAACGGGAATACCACAAGGAAAATCTTGTTTTTTCTGTTATGCAGTATCTTGTTCCGGTTTTTATCATGTTCGCATATTCCTCTTTTACCAGTTAATCACTATAATTTGCGAGATAATGTAAAACAAGCAAGTCTATCAAGACGATTTTAAATCCCTAAAACATCACTTAATGCTCATAAAGTTGTTGCAATTCCAAACAATGTACTTGTACAGCTCCAATAGATGATCAAACTAACTCCAAACTAATTCCGAATTTATAACAGGAAAAAAGTCAACCCTTATGGTGCTTCACAACTTTAATCATACTAAATATAAAAATACACTTTTTTTCACCCAAAAAAACTATAAAAGAAAATCAAATGCCCAAAAACCCAGATAAAAAAAAATCAGAATCCCAAGTTAAGTTCACGATATAAAAACGATTTATACAGATAAAACATCGTAAAAATCTATTAATTACTACAAATATATCTGCATATGCCAAATTAATTAAGAAAAAATTAGAAAAGGGATTAAAGGCTTACGATCAGCGGCAGATGTTTTGAGGAGCTCCAAAGCTGAGAGACTGGAAGCCCTGGATCCGACCACCTCCTCTGCGACTTGGCATTTAGGGTTTAACGAAAGCGGCCTCATTTTCCGTTTAATCTTCAACCCACTTCGAAAACTCCGAGCTTGAGAGGGAAAACAAGCCAAAGAAGAAACAGAAACCCGATTAAAGCCGCATAAATTATTAAAATTAATAAGCCCATTGACATCCATTCCCCATTTCGGGTCTGAAATTCCGATTGAAGTCACGAAGCCACTCGCCGCCGCCGCCATTGAAATTGAAAGAACAAAAAATTTGAGCAATTAATTGAAACAATAAGAATTAGCAGCGCAAAAGAAAATAATAATCAAGCGAGATGGCTTCGAGACCCCTTTTTCTATATATTAGTAGTAGTAAATAATATTATGGAAATGAATTTTCAGAGGAATTGACTGAAAAATGGGAATGGAATCAAGATGGGTTTGGTGAAGTGAATATGAATACGAATGTTTCAAAGTCCAAACGTGGGATTAGTTAAACGATTTGGTGCGCAGTTGTTGAATGAACATGAAGGGTCGGCTTTCTTGGTTTGACTTTTTTGACGTTTTCTCCTTTCTTGAATTTCAACTTGCATTTTTCTTCTTCTTTGGTGACTCGGGAGTGTGGTGAACACGGTTTTAGCTCTTTAGGCGTTTTCATCTTCAAGAAAACGTGACTGTTTCCGCAACGCTTTGTACACTCTATTACCGTCCAAAGCAATGGTTTATACATTCCACTTATTAAATTAATACATGCATTTTGCTTCCTATTTTTTATTAGGTAAAACCAATAGAATAGATATGAATTCAAAGATTTCAAATTTTACATTGTGAAATAATAAATCATGAGTTGTAATATTTCAAATTTACATGTTATGAGGGGGAGAGTTTTTTAGTTATTTTTACCTAATAAAAAAAAAAGCATCGCTTTCTTCATAAAATATGTTAGAAAAAAAAATCAATAGGCAAAAATATTTGTCTTATTGGAATATTTGCTTAAATACCTCATCCTTTTCGATGCTATAAACGAAAATTGGTCTTGAAAGCTAATTTAGACATATGATAAATTTAGTTGGGAGAAGTGAATTGCAGTCGTCACACAATAAGTAGCCAAGAATTTTACTCAAATTAAACTTCATCGCATATTTTTACAAATTGATGCCTTTTAACAAGAAATAAAATATTTACAAAAATAAAATAATTCATTCACATTAACTCTAGTAATTCTAATTCATTTTTTCAACAATTGTTATGCTTCTAACCTTGTATAAATTTCTATAGTGAGTGCATTATATAATAAATTTTTCTAATAAGTGTTCAGTAAGTAATGATTAGATACTTAATTAACATGTAAATGTATATACTTATATTTATTTTTCAATGCATTTAGACACTTTTCCAATTTAATTTCAAATTTTCAACAATCGAGAATCTATTAAACAAAATCTTGAATAATTATTTACTAATATCTCTATGACTTTAAGTGCATTATATATATTTAACTCAATAGTCTTTAAATAATATATGAATAATCATTCACTTAAATGCCAATTTCACCAAAAAATTTAGCCTATTATTGTCAAATATAAGATGTGAGAAACTTATGCAAATATGTCTCTTTTACTTTAGATAATTTCTTGTCCAAATGTTTCGTACATCCAAACATAAATACTAGGAGGGCAAAAGCTATATATAGAAAATCTTAGCTTAAGAAATGACTAAATTTAAGTAATCAATAGGAAATATACTTTTAAAGGCAATATCAAGGAGGAATTTGTGTGTGTGTGTGTGTGTAAAATTAAGTTTACTAATTTAGAATAATGGAAGATGGTAAGTTATTAAAATAAGGAAGAAATGGTTATTGAGAAAATTTAGCAAAGTATTTAACTTATAATAAGAGTATAATATTTAAAATTAAAAAAGTTGAAAATTAAAGAAAAGGATAAGCTATCCAAATCACTATGACGCTATGTGACATACACAGAGACATAGGTATATAGAGATATGTGTGTGTACGTATATATGTATTGAATGTATTGTATGTGTGTGTATGTATGTGTACATATGTATTTATGTATACATCAGGACACTTTCATGGTGCACAATACAAATTTGCAAAAAATCAGTAAAATTTTGACAATTCATGTGGACCTACATATTTATAGATTAAATTAACAATTTATGTAGGCCTGTCATATCTATTCTCATTCAACTATTAATTTTTATATGGTGTCAAGCTGATTCAGCTTTGTACCATAATTAAATCCGTATACATCATACTGAACAACAAAGGAAGAAGGGATAAAAAAAACAGTTTCATCATACCGAACAATAGAATGTAGTGGGCTCCCTCAATGCATAAAATTTGTCAATAGACTAATTCAAATAAGAAGACATTTTTCCTTTATAATTTTCTTTTTTGAAAATAATAAACTGTAAGGGGAAACACGGATCTCATGAATGACGGTGAATTGAGCTGAATTTATTTCGCCCCATGCAAAACAAACCTCTTAAAATTTATCCCAAATGGGTTCTCAAATCCTGAAAACATCACCATTTGTTCCTTCTAGAACTTTATTTTTCAATTCTACCCATCTGCTTTCGGGAAGATTCCTCCCAAAGTCAGCTCCAATTACTACTAGTTTATTCAGGGTCAAGTTTAGACCTTTATCCTATAAACCGATTAAAGAAAGCATTTTGGTAACTGGGTTCGTTGAATTGGTTCATCTTCAGAGCAGAAGAGGCATCAGAGGTAAGGTCGTAGCCATGGCTGCTGCACCTGGGTCAGTTCAAAAATCTGAGGAAGAATGGCGTGCAGTTCTTTCTCCTGAACAGTTCCATATTCTCAGACAAAAAGGGACCGAGTATGTTTTCTTCTTTATTAGTATTCTTCTATCATAGCTTTATTAATCAATGAATTCTTGATTTTTTTCCCTTGCTGTTATTAGACCAGTGTTATTTTTCCCTCTGACGTTGTTCATGAATTATGGTAGTGCTAGTTGCTTTAAAGTTTGTACTCAAATATCTTCTGCAAGGGCGAAGGTGGTTTTGGGTTGGGATAGGATTTTTTGGGGTGTTACTTTGTCAATTGGATAATTCACCAGCCGTATCATTGTTAAAACATAACCTATTATGTTGTTGCTTGATTTAGTATTCAGGACAGCTAATTAAAGTATTCGGCCCTTCACAGAATCCAGAACTTGTTGTATAAGCTCTTGGTGTTTTTGGAATCAGTCATTCGGCTGAGTAGTCATCTACTTTTTAGGAAATGAAGAGTCAAGCAATGGTGCCAGTGCAAATTAATACTAGTATGTTGGGACATGGGTAAAAATTACTGGATCACTGTTAAAAAGTTAACGAAGTTATTTTACTATAGGAAGAGGGTTCTCCATTTTTTCCCAACCATCTTTGTCTGCATAAAATGTGGTCCCTTTTCGATTTGTGAACTTTTTTCAGAAAACGAAAAGACAAATCATGAGTTTCTATTAATCCGTGTGCTCTTGATGTATCTCGATTTCTCATGGATGTTTACATGACTGGTTGCATATTGCATTATCGCTCTAACCGTTGAATATCAGCTTATTATTTATAGAGCTAAATATGTACTTCATGATCAAGCATATTGGAGTTCTTTTGCATTATTAGCTGTTGAACCACCATGTTTTGATGTTGTGGAAGAAAAAACGACACTCATTTTATACATTACATACAATTAGGTATTGAATATCTACTAGTTAAATGCCTCTAGAATTGGTTGTTACTACTAATCCCTCAGAGATATGGAAAAGAATGCATATTCAGGTTGTTGTATCAGACATAGTTTTTAAAGGTTCTATAGCTTTATCTTATGACAAAGATAATAACTATAACCTTGAGAAACTGCAAGAGAAAAATTAATACCCTTCGGCGTTCTCTTGCAAAGAGGAAGGAGCAGCAGTGCCAATAGACAGAGAGGGCTGTAGTTGAGCAAATTATAGACAGTTGCAAGTAACAAGTAAAATATTTTAATAGTATTTCCCCATTCCCGTGATGGAAACCCTAAATAATAGAAAGCATTTCAGAAACATCTGATGATTTGACAAAATGCATGTGAATACTTGGTCCGTCCTGCATCCTTGTTCAAAGAGGAAGTATAGAAGTTAATAGGATTTAGTGATGCATTTTATTCTTCTTTCTTGGAAGACAAGGGGTAAAAATAAACAATACTTAGCAACACAGATTCACTTGCTTGTATGCCATTTGAAAGCTTTCATGCTGAAGGTATACTTGAAAAGAACAATATCTGCAGCCGAACAATTTTAGTTGACTGTCATTCATGTACATACGTTTATGTCGACTTGTGAACACAAAAATAGATTCCATAGCTCTTATTTCCCAGGCAAAAGGATACTATATCCTCATGCTATGCATTCTAGCAATTCCATTTCCAGCATCTTGTGGATCGGTTATTGATCTCTAATGCTTTAGTGTTAATTGTGCTTCCGGATTGCATTAGGTAAATGTTTTCACTTGACAATTGCGATATGCGATATTAACCCATTGACGTTCTCCACAGGTATCCAGGTACAGGTGAATATAACAAGTTCTATGGCGAGGGTATCTACAACTGTGCAGGATGTGGAACTCCCCTGTACAGGTCCACAACTAAATTTAACTCTGGTTGTGGATGGCCAGCATTCTATGAAGGTATTCCTGGTGCAATAAATAGCAATGTGAGTCTCAGTCTTCTATTCTCGTGCTCCATCTCCACGCTTGTTATGTGTTGAAGTATCGTTATAGTGAAGTTTTGTGCTCAATGAACACTTCTGTTTGATGCTTCAGCCTGACCCAGACGGAAGGAGGACAGAAATTACATGTGCTGCTTGCGGTGGGCATCTTGGTCATGTATTCAAGGGTGAAGGGTTTCCGACACCAACAGACGAGCGTCACTGTGTCAACAGTATTTCACTGAAGTTCATTCCTGCAAATTCTGATGCTGCCTAACCGTGAATCTTGGTTCATGTTTGCCTACCTTTTGCATCTCTGTCTAAAACATAAAGATATTGCTTCCATCTGTTGATGGATAATGATGTCATGCTGTTGAAATGCATGCTGTCCTTGGGTTGAATTAGGAGCCTTTGCATATGGTACATTAATAGCAGATATTTGCATTGGACAACAATGCTGGACTAACCATTGCAGTGATAACTAGCAAAGGCTTGCTATGATTCAAGTCTTGTTGTGTTTACTTCTTTTATCTCGTTAGATTCCTTGCTGAAGTTCTATTATTTAGCCAAATTTACTACAAATGAACAAATGATAATACTTATCAAAGCTTTTAGTTTAGTACTCCTAATGTCAAAATCATTAAATGATTTGCCGTTCATCTTAAAACTGTTCTGGAATGGAATCCATTAAAAAAAAAAAATACAACTGTTGGCTAAGCTCTCTTGTACTTGGGAGATTTTTATCTTTTGAGAGTTTGATAATGTGGCCATCACAACTTATGATGCAACCCAAATTAGGAAAGCTACGTCGTGGAGTTTACTGGTGACAATTGTAAAGTTTGTAACTTTCTGGTGTTATTTTGCTCAATTTAGTATAAATGTGCAATTGCCACGAATCTTCAACACCACCACCAAAAATAAAAAGAAAAGCAAACAAAAAAGTAATGGGGAGGAAAATATTATTGTGTTGACTTAAAAGTTAAAATTTATTATGAAAAGCATCGTTCAAAAATGGATTTTGTTCCTCATTTTTTTCCCCTCCTTAATAAGTTCCTAAATTGGAGTATCGAACATTGAATATAACCTCACCCTGCTATCCCCCAACCCACCAGCACTACCCCACCAAAAAAAAAAAAAAAAAAAAAAAAAGAAGAAGAAAAAGAGAAAGAGAAACACGAAGAATTAGCAAATAAATAATAAATATTTATAAAAAAATTGTAATTTTTTAGTTAAAACTTGTCTCTTTTTTTAAACAAAAATTTGGATTTCTTTGTGAGTAACTTTGACAAAAATTCATTGTAACATTGTCCAGAAATAGATATCTACTTTTTTTTTTCCTTCATTGTTTTCTCTCCTTAATAAGTTCCAAAATTTGAGTTAGAGCAATATCCACTCCTTTCTTTGCCTAATCTTGCTTTCCATATATTTCTCACATGGATCCCAGTCAGCAAGAAAATCCAAAATTCAGGCGTGGTCTGAATAACATTCACACAAAGCAAGAGGGGAGAAGGGAAAGATCATCTCAGTTCTTCCAAGAATACAAACTGACTGGTTGTCTGAAACTCCAAATATTATTCACAACTTGTCTCTGCCTCTCATTTCTTCAACCTTTCTTTGTCAATTCTTACCCAAAATTCACCTGGCCCTGAAATTTGTGGTCACCCTTCGACCCCTCCTGCACCTCTTCTTCTTCTTCACTAGTATTACTACATCTTCTTAGTACTTGCCAACTTCAATTCAAGTACTGGATACTCCTGTTTGTATACTTGTTATCAAAGTTAAAAAAAATTGCAAAACCCAAATCCCAGGATCAGTGTATGTTCTTCATTCTCTTGGTTTTGTATCTGTGGGGGAGCATTTGCAGAATTCACACTAGTTTCATGATTGGTTCCTGAAAGCTAGCTATATAATGTTAGACTCCGCGATAGCTTACCATCATTGCTTCAAGGTACCAACCGAATGTCTCCTTAATCTTACTCGAGTTCCTTAAAGTTAGGTTCTTTTTCCTAGTATTTATGTCAACTCTAGTTTTTGATGGTTCATGAAAGAAAAAGTGAAGGAAGAAAAGATAGGGGGGGGGGGGGGGGGGAAGATCTTGAAATGAAGTAATGGCCAACTTCATAAATAATTGTCAAATTTCCACATTCGTACTTGCTAATTGGTTCAACTATTTGATTTAAGAAAAAAGCTTTTTCCAAGAAGATTTTCTTTGTGCTGTTATGTGTGTTCCAAGTGTTTTAAAATTGTTTTCGAGTAGCAAAGTCTCAATCTCTGAGTGATTCTAGCGAATTTCTGTTTCACTTGGCATGATTAGTCTAAGACTGGTGGAGGGATGCTGATAACTTCTTTATCTAATTCCCTTTTTGTTTTTTGATTAGTCAAATTTGATTAGTCAATGAATTGATCAGTCATTGTTTACAGTTAGTTTAACAACTCGTTACATTACATTTGCTAATCAAGCCTCCTATTTACCTCCTCAAAGCGTTTGAGGTCCATCCCCCACTCTAAAGCAACTTTTACATTCTTCTTTGATCTTTGTTCTCCTCTCCAAGAAGGAACCACTAATGTCTCCTACAGTTTTCCTCACTAGTTATTGCTGATCTATGTACAATTTGGTTTCTAAACTTCCACATGTAATACACATTTATAGTAAATGCTAATCTCCTTCCCAGTGAAGCTTTTTTCAGTGAAATGTCTTCTTAACCACTGCATTTCCTCATCTCAGCTCTGTGGTACCTGTATATGAGACATAGTTCCATAATTCTTCCCACACTGCTGCTGTTGTCTTACACTCAAAGAACAGGTGCTTGTGTGACTCTTCTTCTTTTCCACAAAAAACACGGTGTCCTGCAATTGCATTCCACATTTACTTAAATCTATCTTTTGTAAGCTGCCTCTTCCTGCATGCCATCCATGCAATAAAGGAAAATCTTGGGATTAACTTTTTAAACCACACCAATTGATACCAATTTACCTCCTGCACATGTCTTCTGAACAGTTTGGCAGCTGACTTTGTTGAGAACTCCCCATTAGCTGTTGCAATGCAATACACCTTGTCTTGATTTGCTAAATGAGGGCATGAAATTTATTTCTGCAATTAATTTTCTCACTCCTGAGTTACATCTCCTTCCTGTTGGCCAACTCCATTGCCCCTTACTTACAAAATTTGCTACAGGGGCTTGCCGATTCTTTATCTAATTCGTATTCAACAGTTCTTAGTTATGCACTTTAGACCACGCACAGTTGATATAGATGGCCATTTTTTCATGTTTTCTGTGAGTGTGTCGTGATAAATTCAAATTAGGAGCCAGAGTAAGTTTATTGGAACTTCAACGTCATTTGTTCCTCAACTTTTGAAAATGGATATTTTTGAAGACCATTTTGGTCAGCATTTGACACAACTAGCATTTGAAAATGTCACTTTTTTTTTTTTTGAGTGACAACTAGCTTTCATTCTAACAATTAAGGTGATGTATTTTTCTCTAAACAAAACAAGAGGCCAAAAGGAATCCCAGTTGGTGTTCAGTTTCAAACTTTTTGCAGCCTTTCAGCATTAGTGTAGATTCCCATGATCCCATGAACCAATGTTCATTTGACATCTACACTTACTGTGTTTGTTCTGTATAACTGAAATCTTGCTGTATGAGAGATATCATACTGTTGGGCTGTTGGAGCCAACACTGACCTTCATTTCTGTGTGAACTCTTCTAGTCTGTTTTACGTCAAAGGTTGAATCAAGAGCAAGAGAACTCTTTTACCCTGCATGATGACCGGCAAAAGAGAAACCAAAAGGGATTCCTACTGGATCTGATTCATAGGTTATAGGAACTGCCATATTCTCTGTTTTACATGAATGTGCACCACTAGAAAACGATGTGTCATGAAAAATGTTGGGAATATAAGTGGACCATAGTAATTTGATGCTTCTTAAAATAGGAGGGAAATTGTTCTTAATGTGTATCTTTCAATCTCTTGTGCTTACATGCAGGGATATGACATTATCACTCAAACAAGCTTTCGCAGAGCTACATCTTACCCGCATATCTATCGATATTTTGCCTCATATGATTGTAACCGGCTAGTGCAATTGCGATCAGTTTCTTCATTTACAAGGATAAACCGCCCAGTTTGTTTCTCACAACTTATCTTCAAGGGCACAACTTGGCCATCTTCCCAAATTGTTGGTGGGAAAAGATCCTGCTTCCATCATAGACAGACCCAGAATAGAAAATTCTGTTTATCTGCAGTAGTTGATGTCTCCAGTGCTGTTGATGTCATCAATGACTTGGGATCAGACACATTGACGTTGTTAGTTGTAATTGTATTAGTTGTTCCTGCCTTCAAAACCATCAAAGCCAGTCCTGTAAGCTTACTTTGTTAAATATGAAATTTTTTTCATTAAATTTGCTTCAGCCTAGAGTTTTCTATTGTCTAGAACATAAAATGCGTGTCTAAGACAAAATTACCTATTTTAACTATAGGTACATATTTGATTAGACGTATGTGAATCCTTCTTGGATTTTGTGTATTTGAAGCCTTTACCAGGCAACGAGGCAGTAAAAGTTCTAGCTGTAGTTTTTGTTTTAGCCTTTTAGGTGATCTTATGGTTCCTTTTATTTTACAAAAGTGTTCTACTTATGAGTCTTCATCTCCTTTATGATAAGTTTTGCAATACTTTCAGTCCCGGGTTTAATTGAGTTTGCTAACAAGGTTTATTAAAAAAAAATTAAGCTTTGTTGGGAAAGTAAGGAGTGAACTTTTTCACTTCTTACTCTTTCCATTGTTTTGCTTATTTGTATCACTCATCAAGAATCACCTTACTCATTTAATTGTTTCTAAATAGCTATTCAATATTCTCTGTTTGACACTTGTGAAATTAGAAAATTTGTAAATTTTGTACGTTGCAAAACATTTTCAGATTTTAATAAAGTGGTCTATATATTTTGACAGTTCGGTCATGGTACAATTTCCATTATTTTGACACAAGTGTGAACACACATGCCTAGGAGCAACTGCTTAAGCTATTGATATCCTTTTCTATATGCATGTGCATCAATATATGACAATTTACAGCTTTGGTCCTTTGGCTGTCTCAGCGCAAGTGATGCAAGACAAGGATTAGGGTGGGCACCTGGTGATCTCATCAATCTTGTGAATATAGCTACTAACTGATATGTGAACATGAATAGTGCATTTGTTACTTGTTGTGATTGATTAACTATTGTCACTGTAATTATCTTTATTATGCTTCCAATGCTCTATAACCATATTCTTGTGTGTGATTCTGAAGATTACTAAGAAATTTAGGCAACAATTTGTTTAAAGTATAGAATTTAACTTTCATGCTTAGTATATTTTCTCCCCTTCCTTTTGTCACCAACTTGTGCAGTCCAATCTACATGCTTTGTAGTGTGATTCAATGAGAACATTATGAGCCACATCTACATTATGTCTGGCATTCCCTGAGATGTTTCTACTCCTCTTGATTACCGTATGTTCAAATTGTCCCCGAATGATAGTCCAGTTTTCTGCTCCATACTACCTTCTTATGATGTATATTGTAAGATCACATCCTTGAAAGTGCTGAGCATTACTTTAGATAATGATGGTTGATGATTTTGCAATATATGGCTGTGAATTTCTCTGGTACTAGGCATTGCTAATTTACTTGTTAATTGCAGATACTTGGTTTTTTCTTTGCTGGAGTTGTGCTCAATCAGTTTGGATTAATTAGAAATCTTACAGATATTAAAATTCTATCAGAATGGGGAATTCTCTTCTTGGTAAGCACGGCCTTTTCTTCTTCTACCACATTTTCCATTTCTATCATCCATTATTTATTACATCCTTGAGGTCAAAAGTACTAAAACAATAGTTTGCTAATTGGAGTTAATAGAGGACATGTCCCTTGAAGTAACATCATTTTCTGTCTTTCAAAATGAGTACAACTCGCTGGATGTTAGCCGACCTGTTAACAGTTTTCTTATCATCATTCTTGCTTGTTTATATGCTGTAATATATTGGCTCAAAATGGAACTGTAGCATTTGTCTGTCATGCTAATTATCTGCACAATTTTAGTATGACCATTAGATGACATCACTTTTAATGGAGTAGTTTGCTTGGCTGTGTTCTGATTCTCATGGTATGTAATTTTGAGCATCAGATATCTTGCAATTTGGAGAAAGGTATTAACATATATCAGAAAGAATAGGAGGTCTTAAAGTAACAAGTCCCTGATAATGTTCAAACTGTTAAGTGAATCTGGGTGGATTTATGGCGGATCTGTGCATAGGAAACGTTGAAAAGATTTAAAGTTAATCTTTATGCATTCACTTTGGACATTGGGTAGATGATTGTAAACCACCTGCAGATTTTCTGGATAGGGCATATTATTGAGAAGTTTAAGGTGTTGGAAAAAAAAGCAACTTATTGAAGATGAATTGTTCATGTCATAGATACGTGAACAGTCGATGCTTTTGGAGGAAATAAGAAACACCAGTTATATGATGAATGAAAATATGATCACTTTGATATTTCTGGGCCCAGGATTTGTGTATGATTTAGTTAATTACACAAAGATTTGTGCCATGAACCTCAGATATTAAGTATAAAAAGATTGTTAAATTTATTTTGTCCACAGTTTGGGTGGAGTGACCCTGTGCCCAAACATGATATCAGCTTTGCCTTGCATTTTTCTAAAATTTGTTCTTCTTCATCAGAACAGAATGGAATTTGTCTTTTGTTCAGTTAGTTTGTAAATGTCGGGTTTTAGAAAGTTGAAAAATCTTATTCTCTATGATAAAAAATTGCTTTCTGGGTTGAGCTGATTCAGACGGGTGATATTCAAGATAACTTCTGTATCGGTTAATGATATTGTTCAACTAAAGACTCCTAGATTGAATTGTATTGATTTTGTTGTTCAGTCTTTTTGATTTTTGCTAATTGATGCTTGTTTGCAGCTGTTTGAGATGGGTTTGGAGCTTTCACTTGCACGTCTAAAAGCCCTTGCTAAATTTGCTTTTGGCATGGGATTGACTCAGGTATATTGCTTATGAAACTTAAGCCTGACGGTGGAAAAAGAAGTAGAGTTCTATATAAAAGTATAACATTGAGTACTTTTAGCTTCTACACTTCAGCTTGAAGTAGTTGTCAGGAGTTTCATTTAACTATGAACATCTGGGATACTGAGAGTTGGAAATCATATTGGAAAATTGCTTAAGTCACGACTTAATCCCGCACTACTTTAAATGCCTGTATAGAGATTTTCTTTGTAGCGCATCAGAAAATTATATCTATCATCTCATGGACGTAGCTGGTTTCTGTTATTGTACATTAGAATAGTATATTCCTCACTGTTTGTTGCTGTTAGGCAAAAAGTTATATTGGGTAGGAACACAATCTTGCAATTAAAAAGTATTGACCATCTTACTCAAGTTGCTCTGATTTTAATTTCCCTTTTATTTTATTCTGTTAAAGGTTATATTGTCCACTCTTGCTTTCACGGCGTTTGAGCTTCCACCTAATGGTGCTGTAGGAACAAAGATTCTGGAGTTCCTTTTTCACTCAAGACCTGATTTGGTGAGAAAATTTCCTGCGAGCACCTCTTTTTCCTTGTCTGGTGGATGGGGTTATACTGGGTGGCTATTCCTCCTCCCTATCCATGCTCCAACATGTATGCTGCTTTTAGTTGATGTGGAACCCTTGACCTTTCCTATAGATGCTGAGAAGTGGAACCAAGGCCTCGTGGTTTTTTTTTTTTTTTTAAATAAATTTCGCATTCTTATTCACAGTTCATTATAACAAAATCCATTACAAAATAACCATTTTTGGAATAGCCTAGTTGGCGTTCCTTCACATGCTAATTTTTAGCAAGATCAAAAGTATTTACTTCTGCATGTGTACCAGAAAAACACATCCTGCTCTACTTGGCATCTGTTTCTTAAGCAATCTTTCATTCCAAATATTAAAATATATCTGTTCAGTAGTTTTATGTTTCTATGTCCATGATTATGGATGTAAATACTATTTTCAACTATTGTCTACTTGTAATCGTGCTCAATTTGAAAAAGTTATTTTTTTTGCTTTTGTGACAAAATCAGAAAAAAAAAAAAAAAGAATTAAATGGTGTCTTCAGTTGTGAGCTTGGTGAAAAATTCGATGTACTCAGGTAAGATGTATGCCATAGTTTTTACCTTGTGCCCAAGTTAATCTTGGTTGAATGAATACACCATTTAGTTTTCCTTTGATAACTTTTCTTTCATGAAGTGTCAAGTTATCCATAAAGTAATTGAGATTTCTCAAGTTTTGATCCATCTGTTTATGAGTATCATAGAGTTACATGATTGCTACTGAAAAAGTATTCCTGTTGAAGGACACAAGTCAAGATCTATGTCTTGCATTTAACTTGTCGTGTTATGCATCTTGTAAAGGGAACCTATATTCTTAACAAAGTTTGGCAAATTAATAAAAATGTTAACTATTGTTGGTTCATGGTCATTAAAGTATGCTGCTAAATATGTTACTTGTAAAACGTCACTTTTGGGAATTTCTTCAACCAAAGAAGAAAAATTGGACTCCTGTTGTCTTTGACAAGCTAAATCTTCTATTCCGTCAGTGTCTTTTTCTTTATATATTTGATGTCTACTTTATGGGTGGTTAAAAAGTTTGTCTTATCTTAATCTATCTATGAGCAGCTGCATGGCCTCTTTTATTGTTAATGTCACGATCTAGACCTGGCACTGAATGTTTAATTGATTAGTTGATGATTATTTGTTTGTGCCAAACTTCCATGTGCTTGAAAGACTTGCATTCACAGATTGGTTTGCTGAAGCACATAATGAGAAGCTGTTAATTATTGAATTATATCTAGCAAAATCTTCCTTGTTTGATCTATTAGTGATTCTTTGGTTCATGTTTTTACTGATGTGCCGTCAATCGGTGTGAAACCACTTAGGTAAACATCAGAAGTGTTGATGAGGCTGTGGTAATTGGTGCTGCTCTATCATTATCGTCTTCAGCTTTTGTCTTGCAGGTATTAAGCATAACTAAATTGAACTTTTTTATTTCCATGAAATTTTCCATTTCATGGAACAATTAATGCATAAGGTACAATCATATTGACTAGTTCAACAACTCGAAGGTTGTTATTCACAACTCAGATCAACTTAGCCAAACATCTATTTAGCAGTGGAACAAGACAGTTGAAAATAACAATTTTCATTTGCACATGTTGGAAGTTTTCAATGTATCTTATATATATGGTTGATAAAGTAGCCATATGCCATGTAGCAATTATTCCTAGTTCCTGTAAATTCATTGCTATTTTTAATAGTAATGAGTTATTCATTTTTTTTGCCAGTGAAGCATACGATATGTATAAGAAGAAGGACCTTAATAACAATACATATTCGTTTGGAAAAAATGATTCAAAGAGTCTGCAATGTGTTGTTTTTGGTGGACTCTTGTGAGATTATGTGGACTAGATTTCTAACTAAGGCAGTCTATTAAATGCATATTTGGATGAGTTTAAATGCATCTTGTCAGTTAGGAAGTCTCACTTCAGAAAATAAGAGGATTAACCTTGTTGTAGTGATTGTGTCAGAAGTGCAATATAAAAAGATTCCCTTCTTCGTGTTCAGATTCCATTTGTTCCCAGATTTGATCTAACAATTTTCAGGATGCACATTTTTTGCTTTAGACAGCCATTTCTGTGTACTCGCCCTCTAAATTATTTTTTTGTCTCTTCTTAATTTCTCTTAAATTATTATTTTCTTTTGACGGGTTTGTGTTTCTGTTTTCTCTGTCTATAAGACGTAATGTGCCTTATTGATTGATAATACATCTAGTGTTTTGATGCTTATTTTGAGCAATCATTGCAGCTTCTTGCAGAGAAGGGCGAGCTTCCAACTAGGTTTGGCTCAGCAACTTTGGGGATACTTCTCCTTCAGGTTTTACTTGCTTTTTTTCATTCTTTTTCTCAGTGCATTTCTAGGATCTTTGGGTAGTTTGTGTCTCATCTATTTTCAATTTTTATTTCTGAATTCACTAGGGACAATCATGCAAAGTGCATCCCAAGTGTAATATCAATTACGTTTATGGATTCCCTACTGCTTGATGTTTGCAGGACATAGCAGTTGTCCCTCTCTTAGTCATCCTTCCCGTGTTGGAAAGCCAGGTAGAATAATGGTTCAAAATGGTTGTCTCTTTTTATTTGTGGTACCAATTATTTAAACTCATTCCTTGATCTTGTAGCATCTTTCTTGTGCTTCCCTGGAAATATGTTACCTTTAACCTTTAACAAAATGGTTGGCCTGTCATGTTCTCAAGTGAAACTTAATTTGCTTTTATCTTGTAGAAATAGATACCTAAGCTTTACAGGATTCTTGTGTTCAAAAAGATAAGCAGATTTGTGGTTATTGCCTTTCCAGTTCTAGGTGAATTTGATCTCAAAATCATATTGTGTTATAGATTTGATGTCCCTAACTTGGTTCAGTACGGTGCAGTTTTCACCTTTTGTGGGACCAAAAAGACCAAATTGTTTTTATAACCTGTTGTTCCATCCCATGCCCATAGTGCAAGGTATCTTTACAAAAAAGTGATACTTAATGCATGATACTTAGGCTCATGCATGTAAGCTATTCCCATCAAACTTCTTTCATGTGGAACAGCAGATGGTCTTTTACAAGGAGAAGTAAATAACTTGGTAAGCTCCGTGTGTGCATAAGAATAAGCATTTAACTAATAACAGATTTTCCAAGAAGAAATTTTGGCTTGTATCTTACTGTTAACAAATTCTGATAGTGGTATGCCTGAAGGGTAGGGTTGCACTGGTTGCTCAATTACCATAGTGCTACAGGGTTAGAGTGGAATAGTTAATGATATAACATGATTGTTGGCGTCTATAACATGAGATTAATCAGACTTGTGGGTAGTGGAGGAATTGATTAGTCATCAACTTGAAATTGATGGTTGTAAAGAATCTAGGATAAATAATATGGCTTCAAGTACTTAGAACTGTGCTTCTTTCCTGGCATGTTTGTGGTGCAATGCAATGCTATTCAATGGTTTTGTAGGCAACAAACAAGTTGTACCAAATCGATCACGTAGCTTTATTTTTCTGTGATCCCATATTTTATTTGAAAAATGTTCCTCAATTTATTTGTTTCCATGCCCGAGAACCTACCCGAATAGAGAAAGAGCTAACATTAAGTGTAATATTACCAATCTTTATACTCCTCAGTGGATATTTTATTTGGTGTTGTTTTGTTGTTGTGTTCTGATTGATTTGGGTTTATGTCCAATCTTTGTGATCTTTTGACTTTAGTTGCTCGGCTGCAAGTATTGGTTGTAAGTGCTAAGAACTCTGCATTGATCCCTCAGTTGAAATGAGATTTCTAGCTCTGATAATTGATGTTTGCATCTCATTTTCGGCTCGTTTTAAGTACCTAGGATTTATATAAACAACTCTGCCTAAGGCATATGGTAACAGGAACTAGAGCAGGATTCCATCTCTCTTCTACTGCCTGAGGTAATGTGACTTCGCTTAGATGTTCTAGCCCTCGGGTTTCATATCTCAAGCCAAATGATTTCATGTAACTAAGAAACATGATCGCACATGAAAACAAAAATGCCAATGAGTTTTTCTTTGACAACTTTAATTGGCATATCTGGATTTCTGACATATTTATAAGCAAGTTATTTTGGCTTAGGGCGCTTCATTAGAAAATATTGTTTCTTTTCCTTAGTTTTGAAGATAGAGAAAAGCATTTCAAATCCTTTGATATCAAATTTCTAGGTGATCTCTCTTCATATTTAGTTATGAGGAACCCATGTTGAAGCTCTGATTTTGTTCATTGTAGTTTAGATTCCTCTCCTTCTTTGATCTTTCTGTTTCATGTGGAGAAGGGGACTTAATCTTTATTTTTTTTTTTCATTTCTCTCTTTTGAGCTGGGACATCTGGCGACATTCATTTCTAATAACCTTGGCCTGCTTCTGTTGCTTGTCAAATTCTTCTTCTGCCCTATATTTCTCATGCTGGTAAACTTTCCTGCAGAATTTGGCAGAAGATAGTATTTGGCCAATGCTAGCTAAAGAAAGTCTAAAGGCTTTAGGCGGACTAGGTTTGCTTTCTCTGGGAGGGAAGTACATTTTGAGGAGAGTTTTTGAGGTCTGTTAGTTTGCAACTTAATGAAACCTTGTGATCTACACGTCTTGCAAGAACCAAAGGATGTTTGTCATTTCAGGTTGTTGCTGAAGCAAGAAGCTCAGAGGCCTTTGTAGCCCTTTGCCTGCTAACTGTTGCTGGGACATCTCTTTTAACCCAAAATTTGGGCTTTAGTGACACGGTTAGAGAAGTTTCCTCAAAATAAATGCAAGACATCGGTAGCGTTCAGTTTGGTGGTTAATCCAATTCTTGATATGAGTCAATTTTGCAGCTTGGAGCATTTCTTGCTGGGGCTCTATTGGCAGAAACAAATTTCCGTACACAGATTGAAGCTGATATTAGGCCATTCAGAGGCTTACTTCTGGGGTTGTTTTTTGTGACCACAGGGACTTCTATTGACATGGAGGTACTCCCATCTTTTATCTTTGGAGGGAACTACTTTTGTTGGGAAACTGGCATGTACTTCATCTAGGCACAGTAGAATGCTGATTTATTAATTAATGCATTCTGTTGCTGAATCGTAGTTTACTGCATGAATACCACAATAAGGGAGAATTACTTGGATCTTTTTTTAACTTGCATAATATTCTTGCTGTGTAAGTTCGGATACTTATTCTATTTGATAGACAAGGAAGAAAATTTTTGACGTGGAAACTCTTCACATACATCTTTATTTTATGCAGCTCCTTTTCCGGGAGTGGCCAAATATACTTTCACTCTTGGCAGGTTTGATTGTTATCAAAACACTTATAATAGCAGCAATAGGTCCACGGGTTGGACTTTCCTTACAAGAGAGCATAAGGATAGGATTGCTCCTCTCCCAGGGAGGCGAATTTGCATTTGTAGTTTTTTCTCTTGCTAACGGGTTAGTAGCTGTGTGCAACTCTGGATGTGTGAACTGATATGCTCTGTTTAAGGTTTTCCTGAGTGCAAGTATATACCTAATTGTAGGCTTGGAGTGCTTCCTCTTGAGCTGAACAAGCTACTTATAATTGTTGTTGTGCTGTCGATGGCATTGACTCCTTTGCTAAATGAAATTGGACGAAAGGCTGCTGATGTTATTGGCAAAAAGTTTGAGGAACAAGATGTAAGTATCTCATGTCAAAAAATTGGATCAAGAATTTGGATGCTTGCATATGTTTAACTGATGTTTCACTTTAATAAAATGGCAAAAAAAATTTGAACATTCCTTAATGCCACACCTCTCTCCATAGGGCTAAAGAAGGAATTAGGTATCAAAAGTTTGAGATAGTAAATCAATCACTCCGTGTATTTAGGTAAATGGAGCAATCTTCTTTTTGCTGCAAGCAACCCTTTATGTTGCTTAGCTTGTTTCCACAGAATAATGTCCTTGTGCTGACCCATCAAACGAGGCCTAAAATGCTAAACATTTTGAGTAACTATTGGAAAGGTGAAATGCTATTATTCATGCTTAAGAATACATGTTTCGATAGAACCTAAGACTCGAGATGTAGTGAGATCCTTACTCTCATTTTATAAGGTGACTGCTCCTTTGCTTATCCTACTGTGATGTTTCTCATAAGTTCCAAATAGTTTGCAGAGATGATTGGGATAATAATTATGAACTGTGCGTGACAGAAATCATTTGCTCTCTTCTTTATCTATCTCATAATTCTTAATTAGCTGAAAAACATCATCACAGAAAACTGATGACGTGGTAAATTTTGATGCAAGCGAACCAATTGTCATTGTTGGATTTGGGCAGATGGGTCAGGTATGTCTATTCTGGTAATAAGTTTAGATTTATAAACCGAATAGTTTCATTGATTTGTGTTCTGGCGTACAGGTTCTTGCAAATTTTTTGTCCACCCCACTGGTTTCTGGACTGGATGGTGATACTGCGGGTGTTGGATGGCCATATGTGGCTTTTGATCTGGATCCATCTGTTGTAAAGGTACGTGAAGCTATAGGCTTAAGCAGTGACGATAGAAAATCCATTTTCCTTCTCCAAGAATCATCTTGCTGAATGAAAGGCCAGGAATCTGAAGTAAAAACTGTTTTCTGATATATTAGGTAACTTGTGCCATGTTGGACCTAGGCTGCTCGGTCTTTAAATGAATTGAGAATTTGATCTGTTAGAACTTGTTCAATTTAGTTGACTATGTTGTTGTATCTCAGTCCCTAATTATATCTAGTTCCTTTAAAAACGCTGTTAAGGAAAGCCAGATCACAAAATTATAGACATCATTCATCCTCTTCTTTGCATATCTTGGTATTTTTTGTGCTTATTAATTGCATTGTGACTTATTACTTGTATATTTGGATATTTCTCTTCTTTTATCCAGAACTTCCATGTTTGCAATTTCTCAGAACTCTATTGAGGCTCAGCCTTTTCATTGCACCTTTCGTTCACCTTTTGAGAACACCCCCCCAAAACAACAAAAAAAAAAAGCCTATTGAGTTTACAATACATGTGCATCAAGGATTCCTGCCTTCTGTTCCACGGCGGAGAAATTGTTTTGTTACCCTCAGAATTATTTGCTTTAGAATGAGCTATCTTGAATTTTCACTGGTGAAATAAAGGGTAAATCCTTGTAGCTGTTCTAATGGCCATCTTAACAGGCTTCTAGAAAGCTTGGTTTCCCTGTTCTCTATGGTGATGGATCACGTCCTGCGGTTCTGCAATCTGCTGGTATCTCCTTCCCAAAAGCTGTCATGGTTATGTACACTGGGAAGGAAAGGACATTTGAGGCTGTGCAGAGGATTCGGTTAGCCTATCCCGGGGTAATAATTCCTTTGTAGTAAACTTCTCCTCTCCCTCCCTCCCTTCCTCCCCCAGTTATGCTAGACAAGCTCGTTTGAACCCTCCTGTAATAATAGTTGATAAATCAAGAAACAGAATTAGGTTTATACGAGGCTGCTTCTGAACTTACCTTGAAGACTTTCTTTGGCCTAATTAGTGCTGGTAAATGTTAGCCAGTCTTGCTCAATTTTCTAATATTCTCATGGGACTCTTCCTAGGTTCCAGTATATGCCCGGGCGCAGGATATGATGCATCTACTAGATCTGAAGAAAGCCGGTGCAACAGATGCTATTCTTGAAAATGCAGAGGTATTATTAGTTGGATGTTTGTTGTTGTTGGCCTTACTTTTGTTAAGCATTCTGATTATGTTCATTTTATTAGTGCAGACAAGTTTGCAGCTTGGTTCTAAGCTGTTGAAAGGGTTGGGTGTTATGTCGGACGATGTAAATTTTCTGAGTCAGCTTGTTCGAGATTCCATGGAGCTACAAGCTCAGGATACACGAGATAAAATTGGTGAACAAGATTTTGATGTCATGAAGCCATTGCAGGTACTTAGACACAATACGCACGGAACATAAAGCTTTTCTGGTGTCATTCATGTTTGCAATAATGTGTAATATGCCATAAAACTCTTCAATAAGCAGAATGCATTTTATGTACATTTTGTACACTGCTTTCTATGATCATTTAATAAATAAGTTTCATTTTCCAAGTGTTGATTTCCTGCTGACTTCACAAATCCTTCTCATGGACTTGTGGAGTGCTTGAGAGATTACAGATCTATAACAAACTTCTCTGCACTGAGTAAATATTTATGTGTTGTAACCATAGATGGCAGACCCAGAGAAAGGGCAAAGACTTTTTTGCTGCTATTGTGCTGGACTTTCAGAGTGTCTTAGGACGAATTAGTTGTGGTATCATGAAACTACACCAAAAAAAGCAAAAATCTTGAACCGTCTAAATTTCCAGATAATTTTTTCTTACTGAGTATCGACACCAGTTTACACTCTGAAACTTACAAGTTGCCTCTTTAGAAGACCACATTGCTAAATGGTGGAAATTATTTTTGAAATTAGGTGAGAGTAGCAGATTTAGTTGGGCCTCGAACAATCAATGGATCAAGCTCAAGCAAAGACAAAATATCACTTGAAGTGGAACAGATGGATGGAGATTCCTCGCAGATATCATCTGAGGGAGCAGATTATCTGACAGACCATGACGAGCACCATCAATACGAGGATCTAGCAGCTGACGGGGTTTCGTACTGTAGAATAGATACCGAGGATTGCTCTGCAGTTAATTTTGAAGGTGTTGATGAGCAAAATATTGTAGAAGACAGTACAAAGGGATACTAGACTGATTTTTTCAGGTGCACGTTCAAATTTAGAAAGGCTTACTGCTAAAATTGAAGGATGTTGTACAAAGTTCAAAAGATTTTGAGTGCCAAGATTTTAAGGATGTTGTACAAAGTTCAGAAGATTTTGACAGGTTTTTGAGCATTTAATCATGCAGTTCGAAAACAAGTATTAACTTGAAGTCTCAGGAAAAATTGGCTATGCAAACCCAAAGGATTATCTGTTACTTCCCCAGATTTCTTGTGTACATGGTGCAAATTTCCTAGTGAAAGTCAGTCAATTGTTCGTATTGAGTCTATATAGCTTCTTCTTAATGAATTTATGAACGTAACCTTTTGCTCATATTTTTTGTTGCATGTTTAAACTTATCAACTTTGTCCTCAATGGTTTTGTATTATTGTTCCATATGGGCAAAAATTCTTGTGTTTGCTACGTTAAAGCTACTCTTTAAAGTGTTTTGCTCTATGCCAATCATAAACAAAGTTTTGTAGTTACAATTCCAAGTGGAAAAGTTGTTTTAGGGAGCGAAATTATTTATGTAATGACCTCCCTGGGAAATACTACCATATAATTAGATAGTAAAAATTTTCACAAAAAAAAAAAAAAAAAAGGATAGTAAAATAATGATAAACAACATCAAAGAACTCAAGTAAAAAAGAATCAATCGGCCCAAACCAGAAGCCCAAATTTGTTTTGTGGGCTTAGAGTGAATTTATATATCCCTGACCCGAATATTGAATGAATCAAGTTTTGTACCAGTTAAAGCCCAGTCAAGAGGTTGGACTTCTTAAGGTCCAATTCCCTGGAACAGTTAACTATCGAGGAACATCATTGCAGATATACATAAATAAAGTCTTCAGCACATATACCATAAGAAGAAGAATAAATTCTGCAAAATAAATAGTTCAACAAATTATTGCGTAAAGTAAATAAACAGGATCTATCTATCTAGGTTTGACTACAAACAGAGAAATAATAATAAAATCAGAATAACACAAGCATCCATGGAATTGTAACCGGGCTGATGCACAAGGATATAGGCAGCCTAATTCAGCAAGTGGAGTCTCTTGAGCTAAATCGTAATTCCTAACTAATGTATTTGTGTGGGATGTGAGCTATTTTCTGCCACTCTGTGCCCTTCTTGTTGTAAAGAAGTCGTTTAAGATGTGTACAATCTTGGATTGATAAATGCTGAAGTGTTTTGAGCTCTTTCAATCCTTCAGGTAATGACTTCATGTATTTGCAATTTGAAATTGCCAGTGATCTCAGTGAAGAGAAGTAAACAAACCAATCAGGCAATTCCGCCAGACCAGGACAGGTGTGAATTACCAAACTTTGCAATGTTGTGACATACTTCAGGCTCATTGGTAATGCAACCAGCTCAGGGCAGGATACAATATTCAAGCTCCTGAGGACAGAAAATTTTCTGAAACTGTCTGGTAAAGAAGTCAACTTTGGACAACTCATTATAGACAATTGCTCAAGAGCTGTGAGATGGTGGAGTCCATTCAATACTTTCAAATTGTTGCAATTCTCAACTGAGAAAGTTCTGAGGGATCCTGAGCCTCCAATTCCATCTTCAGGCAAAAATGTCAATCTGTGACAGCCAGTGATCTCAAAGAAATCCAGAAATTTAAGCTTATGCAGCCCAGTTGGCAAGTAAGATAGCTTTTCACAGCAGCTGATTATCAGGGACCTCAGAGCTGTGGCATTTTCTATTGCCGAAGGCAATAAACGGATACTTTGACATGAACGGATCTCCAGAGAAGAGAGAGATTTATTGTTTTCCAGCAATTGACCTGAAAGATGTGGTAAGCTTGGGAACATGTCAATGGCAAGATGGTTTAGTGAGGTAACTTTTTCCAACGCACTAACGATTTTTGGGTGGCAATCACGAAGAGTCAGAATTTCAAGAGAAGGAAATACTGGTGCAGTTTTCAGGTTTGGACATTTGTCCAAAGTCAACTTTTTCAAGCAAGGGAATGCGGTTTTCTCAAGGCCAGACCACTCTTCCAAACAAGGGAAATCCCTGAATGTTAACTCTTTGAGAACTGGAAATGGCGTGGTGACATCTGTAGTGTAAAAATCTTCTGCAATGTGTGTAATAGAATCCATCCCTTGCAGGAAGATGCTCTGGAGCTGTGGAAGCCACCCAAGGGAAGGCAACCTATTGCATCTTCTACAGTTAATCAAAACCACCTCAACCAGATAGGGAAGAGACCAACTAGGGAACTTTCTTCCTGGATATCCACTGACATAAATTCTTTTAAGATTTGCACAAGGCTCAAGACATTCAAGAATAGCTTCCACATCATTATCATAATCTCCTGCCAATGATCTGAGTGAACTATTATGTGCCTCGTACTCCTCCTGCAACGCTACTGTTCCATTTTGTGATTTCAAATTTTGATTTTCATTGCAACATTCCCATTCAAGTCTCAATGCTTGAAGGTGTTTCTTCTCACTTAAATTAGCCATTTTTGCCTCTTTTGCATCTTTAACGTTCTCCATGTGTTTTATTGTCAGCTCACCCCTTAGGTTTAAAGAGCAAAGTTCACCAATGCTTTCCCCAAATCCCTTGCCCACAATATATATTGGCAATGTTTGAAGATGAACCAATTTTCCAATCCCAGGAGGCATGCGTGTCAACCTTTGACAACCCTTTATGTTAAGATGCCTCAGGCTAATTACATTAGCCAATCCAAAGGGCAACTCCACCAGGTTATAGCAGGCTGATAAGCTCAAAGTCTGCAAATTGCAGAGGTTGCAGATAGTGTGAGGGAGTATCGTGATAGGAGTGGTTGAAAGGTCAAGGTATCTCAAGCATATGAGGTCCCTAATTGATTCATCCATTCTTTTAATGCCACATCCACTTAAATCCAGGACACGCAGGTAAATGAAACTGGGAAGAAAACAAGGAATTCTTTCACAGCTACCTCCAGGACACAAGAAAATGAATGTTCTCAGACGTTTTGGATTGAACAAGTTTGCCTGGAGAATTTGATCAGAAATATGAGTAACTGTTAAATGACGGATCTGTGCAAGGTTACCTGGTGATGAACCATGACCCAGTATCTCAAAGTCGTTCCCTCCTATGCTTCGTGCCAAATCATGAATGAGATCATGCATTTTGTACACTCTGCCATTATCACATTTATCAACTTCTTGGAAGAATGAAAAACGCAGCAGGTCACTGAAATACTCATCACCTATGTCCTCTGGCTGCTTTCTTCCTCCATGTGGTGGAATCAAGCTTTCAGCCATCCAGGTATATATTATCTTTTCCTTCTTTATTTCATAATCTTTTGGAAACAATGAACAGTACACAAAACATCGCTTGAGATGCGGTGGCAAGTGAATGTAGCTCACTCTGAGTGCTGGCAAGATGCCACTCTTTTGGCATTCCTCATGATTCCAAAGTTCACTGTCTTGCACATTGAACCAATCTTTCTCTTCTCTTCTGAACCTCAATAGACTTCCTAGAGTTTTTGCTGCCAATGGCACACCACCACATTTCTTGATGATCTTCTTCCCAATGACCAATAAATTAGGATAATCTTTCTCTTCTTCAGGACTAAAAGCCTGTTGCTTAAACAAAATCCAACAATCCTTCTCATTCAATTTATCTAGACTATACGCTGAAGCAGCACCAACAATTGATGCAACTCCATGACTTCGAGTTGTAACAACGATTCTGCTTCCTTTTGCGCCACATTGCAGTAGATCAAAAAATTTATCCCACTCTTCTCTATCTTCATTCCACACATCATCCAGAACGAGCAAAAATTTCATTCCTCGCATTGAGTCCTGTAGTTGGGATTCAAGTAGATCCATAGCCAAGAGCTCACATTTCTTTTTAGTTACAGATTCTACAATGCATATCATGATCTTTATTCTGTCAAAGTCCTTAGACACATACACCCATATTTTCAAATCAAAGTAAGTTCTCACCTTCTCATCGTTGTAAACAAGTTGTGCAACAGTTGTTTTCCCAAGTCCTCCAATGCCAACTATTGGAATCACTAAAACATCTCTTCTGGTTTTGCCTTCGCCAGAAGGTAAGAGTAACTCTAGAATTCTCTCTTTATCTGACTTTCTTCCATAGATCCTCGATTCAAGAACAGATGAACCAGTTTCTCTTTTCCTTGGGCTTTCAGCAGGCCTTTCTGCTGCCATTTCTCGTAGATTTAAGCTAAATCCCTGCTTGACAATGTCATCTAATTCTTTGAGATTGTTTTGGAGATTTTCTGCTAGTTCAAAGAGATGATTTGTTGGTCCAAAAGGCCAAAACAAACCTGGAACTTTCATGCGATTGCTACTGCGAAGTTGGCATAGTTTAGCTTCCACTGCAATCTCATCCAGTAAGTCCTCAGATTCATAAGCTATGTCTTTGAGCTTCAACAGCCAATCTTTGACTGCCTTCTCCGTTTCTTGTTGCTTTACTGCATCTTCCAGAAGAGCATGAGCAGTTGGCAGTGACTGCTGAAGCTTTTAATATTGTCACCCAAGTTATAGAGGTCATGAAACTTATCTAGGAAAGGAGAAGCCAACTTATCAATGATCACTTGTAAAAGAGGAGACAGAACTAACTCTGCCATATTCTAAGTTAATTAGACACACAATTTCAAGTGTTTGAAGAGAACTCACTTGATGCTGCTGCTGGGATACCTTTGATCAGCTGATTCCAGTTATACTGGTGTGGCAAGTGAAAATGTAGAGGCAATCTCGAAAACTGGGTGCACAAGCTACATGCCCTATAGCATTAACAATTACATTTAATGCAACCTAGTTTTGTTCGAAGTTTTGTCCTTTGTTTCTGACAAACCTGAAACTCGACAGCTGCACACATTTTATTTGTGTTTTTAAAACTTATTATAACAAAAACAGAAAAGTTGCAACGATTTGATCTACAAGTAAGTGTTCTATCAAAACCAATATATAAACAAGGGATCTTACTGTTTGCCGTATGACAGCATAGAAAAATCCAATGGCAAGTCTAAAATATTCACAGTAGTATGATTTCAGTGACAATAAAGCCAAGAAAAACCTGCTTAATGTGCTTTTGGAATAGAAACGACAAAAGAGAAGGGCAGAAAGTCTTGGAATCGATTAAAGGAGGAAAATGTTATGATTGTCAGTAAGGAGTTTGTAATTTTCGTACTCGTGGAAGGGATGATTTTCTTTAACGGTGAGTACAAGAAAGTTGTCTTTTACTATCATTGTAGCGTGTACCCGACCGGGCCCCTTGGAAATATCCCCCTCAGAGAGCTGTTTTTGCTCTCCATGCATGGTTGGATATGTTTGCCAATATAGTACGCATTCTTCAGTAGGTCTTTCTTGTTCCCTCCTCACCACATGATAAGACAGTCCAACGATTTCCCATTAACAAAATGTTCCATCAAGGCAATTGCATGGTTCTCAATCTTCACTCCAGACTACCACGCCTTCCTTCGGAATCATCAGCAGGAAGGAACAGTAGATTCTTAAAGTGTTGGTAATTCTTTTGTTTCTTTTGGAATTTGAAATCTTTATGCATTCACAAATCAAGAATTGTTTATGTTTACACTAGTGTCCAGTTAATCCAAATTAATTTTATATTGAACATAAACGAACACAAAAAAATTAAACGGGAATTTTAACCATAACATTTGTTACATAAAAAATTGACATTAACTTAAAAAGCTACAACTACAACACTCTTTCCAGGCAGCGGAGATCAGGCAGATCACTTCCTTCCAGGAGTGGAGATGATCCCGAAGAAAGGAATCTTTGGTTTTATGTTTTTGTCATGCAATGGAAAAATATTAAAAATTTCATGAATAACCAACGAACCAAAAAAAAAAAAAAAAGTTTCCCAAATATTAAATAGTCACCATATAAAAGTGATGTGTTATACTCATCTTTTCTATTTGGTGAGATAATTGACAATAGAAGTAACTGTTACACTCATCTTTTATATTTAGTTAAATGTAATTGATGGTAAAACTATGCCTTCGATTAAAAGTAGGACAATTTAAAAAAAAGAAACTAAAATAATTACAATCAGCATGTAATCCAAGATCAAGGAAAGATTCCACCCAACCAGAAAACCAACTACCAATGTAAAAACCAAAAACAGAATCCTAATTCTAACCATACAAAAAATACCACATTTACCACGAAACTTTCATCCAAAAGATAAATAAATAAATAAATATCTCTGCCTTTTTTTTTTTTTTTTTTTAACCACAAGGGGTGAAAAAGAAGGAAAGCAGAGGAAGGTGGCTGGCTGAAACGGAGACTTTTCGGAAGAGAGACGACATCTCCTTCCAATCAAACAACCAGTCAACCTTCCTTAATTATTACGTACCCAAAAAAAAAAAAAAAAAAAAAGAGAGAGAGAAAAAAAAAACTATCAGGGTAATAATTAGAACAATATAATTATTTAATCACATTTGATGGGGCAAGAGAAAAAGAAAGAGGAAGGGCCAAAGCCACTGCAAGTATCTGACCCAACCTTAAATCCAAATCCTTCTGCTGTTGTTGAGGTTTTGGATACTCCAACGTTCATAGCTCCAATGTCTTCATCCTCACCTCCCAAACCATCATGGTTTACACCCAAAGGGTACTCTTTTTGTTTATTTATTTTGATATTATGCTTATTTGCTTATTTAATGCTAAAGGGCTGCAAAGAGAGCTTTTTTCTGCGTCTTTTTTTCCTTTTTCTTTTTTGGTGGTTTGCTGGGAAATTGAAGAGAGGAATAAGGGAGATTGAGATTTGCAATCTTGAGTGTGTTTTGCCTGATGGCTCTGCGAGAAATTGGTGGTTTTGCACATATTTTTAAATCTTTCATTGTTGGTTGAGGAAATTGGAGAAAAATTGAAGGGTTGTTTTTCTGTTTAGCTTTTGGTTCTTCAAGAAACTTTTTCCCTTAAATTTAGCTAGAAAATTATTTTTCTTCTATAAGGTCAACTATGGGAGTTGTTTACAGCATAATGCTTTTACCTATGCTTCATATGTTGCCTCTTTGACTGCTATCATTCAACTATGGTTTCGGCTTGTAATCCTTTGATGTAGTGATCATAATAGTAACGGATTCTAGCTTTATTAAATTCTGGACTGCAAGTATTCTTTGAGGCAGAGTAATCTACTGTGAAGTTGAGATTACTTTCCAATGGATTTATGTTCTTGGAAGTGGTTCCTGATGATCACCAAAATGTTGAGAGATCTCCTTTAGTTCATGGAAGCTTTGATGTTTTGCAGGTTGCTTGTAATATTTTGTGTGATTAACATGTTAAATTATTTGGATCGTGGGGCCATAGCGAGTAATGGTGTGAATGGAAGTCGCAGAACTTGCACAAAAAGTGGTACTTGTTCAGCCGCTAGTGGAATTCAGTGAGTTGTCTACTTAACTTCTTTCCAACTGTGCCATCCAAGTGAAATCCTTTTCAACATTTGGTTAATTCTTGCAATTCATGTTTACTTGTCATTGGCCTTCTTTTGCTTAATTGAGGACTAGGGTTAATTTGATGGTGGCGAGGCTTCGTTACGCCACCTCGTTTTAATTAGACAGTGTAAAAAGGACATTTTGTTTGGGAGGTATAATTCTAGTTTTGGGAAGTAGGACCTTAAAATAGGGACTTCGAGTGTCTGGTTATAATGGGGTGATATGGAGAACCTCTCCGTAGAATTTTTCCAGGACTGTTGTGTTCGCTGATACGATCTTAGCTTTTCCTTACGTTACATGAATCAAAACTGTTATAACCAATTGAAAGGAATGATTTTTTTTCTGCATTCCTCCATTCAAACTATAGTCAAAATGCAACCTTGTCTCCCCGTGCTTGCATTATAGATCACTCTTCCTATTAAGAAAATAATAAATAAGTCAATAATTATGTTATTTTACTGGTCTTCCATCCTTGTGCTTCATTAAGGACCCTACAGAAAAGCTCTCAGCTTAGTTTAGATGCTCATTGATTGAAGCTGTGGTGTATTGTTTTGTGCTCATGTGTTTGTACTCTGTTGATTAAAATATTACCATTGTACACACCCATAACTTCATCAACCTTGGTAGTTGATATGATTTATGATATCGTATTAAAGTAGTTTGATTTATTTTAATTTTCTTATATAATGCAGGGGTGATTTCAACTTGAACAACTTTCAGGATGGTGTTTTATCATCAGCTTTTATGGTTGGACTCCTTGTGGCATCTCCAATATTTGCATCCTTAGCCAAGAGGTATTGAGAAGACATGTTGCTTCTTTAATCCACTATGTTCCTGATAATTATACACTTCTATGTTTATCCTCTCGCTAGAAAGAACCTAGCTACTATTTGGCCTGCAAAACTGTTTAAGAAAATTCCAATATGGGGACATACCCATAATGGAAAATTACAAAGGCAGAGTTAGAAGTTTCATGATGGAATAATTTCAGGCACATGGGACTTCTGAATCTTTTTCTCATAATCCTTTAGATATAACCTATTTAAATTGCTGGAAAAAGTTTCAGCTTCATCAATCAACTGTCATTGGTGTTGTAAAACTAAAGTTAACTGGCTTTATGAAGATTTATACTCTCCAGAAAAAAAAAAAAAAAAGGATTCTAGTGATCATAATGTAAATTTTCTGCTGAATCTAATTACATACTGTTGTTTTTATTGCTTAGCCTCGGTAATTCCCTGGAACGTTGTAGTGTAAGTATCAATCATCTTGTTTGCACTTGTCCAGTGGCAGCTTTCAGCTTAAATGTTTGTGCTTTGTGTCTGTGTCTCTGTGTACGTGTCTCTAATCATCTGCTGAAGCATTTATGCTAATCGAAAAGCAATGGAGTTTTAACTCTGAAATAATAAGTTTCTAGTTTCAGCTATCTTAAGGTGGAGATTACTTAGCGTGAAGGATTATTTCTCATTTTACTTTCGATATCACCATGCAGCACTTAAGGAAAAGCATAAAATTCTGTCATTTCTATATGCAGTGTTAATCCCTTTAGACTTATTGGAGTTGGTTTGTCCGTCTGGACCATTGCTGTTGCTGGTTGTGGTTTTTCCATTGATTTCTGGTCAATTTCCTTCTTCCGCATGTAAGTTGAAAGCTTAGGATAACTGAAATGTTCTATCCTGCAGCTCTTTTTTCCCATGGATTTTGGCTCTTCACTTTTTCTTTCGTTTGAAGTTTTATTCTCTTTTAGGTTTGTTGGTGTTGGTGAGGCTTCTTTTATAAGTCTTGCCGCCCCTTTCATTGATGATAATGCCCCGCCTACTCAGGTTTCAATTTTTCCATTTTTCACCTGAGGACATTTAACCTTGAAAGTCGTTTTAACTGTATTCTCATCATCTTAAATTCACTTCTTTGTAAATCAGAAAAATGCTTGGCTGGGTATATTCTACATGTGCATACCTTGTGGTACTGCATTTGGCTATGTCTATGGTGGAGTGGTAAGCTTTGGTTTTTCTTTATGAAAATTATGTTTTCCTTGTCAGTAATGTTTTCTGTTAAGTTATTATGCATCTGGAAATTTTTGAAGAAATTCCATGCAATTGTGTGCTTTTGAATGAGACCTGATTACCACCTGCTTATTCATGTCTTATAATTTTGGTACTCCTGCTTTTTATACTTCACCTATTTCCCCTTATTCAAGGTGAAGTTAAAATCAACTTTTCTTGGTCCTAAAGGTAGGAAATCATCTCAGTTGGCGTTACGCATTTTGGATTGAAGCACTTTTAATGCTTCCTTTCGCTGTCTTGGGTTTTTTGATAAAACCATTGCAGCTTAAAGGTGCAAATCTGGTTAGATTTGGTTTCACTCTTAGTCATTTTGCATTACAGCTATACTGAACATGTGATGGTACAGGCTTTGATCCAGCTGCCTCAAGAAAAGCATTGCCCTCTACGGAGACTGATGCTTCTGTAAATCAAGGTGCTACATGCAGCAATATCTTGACTATTGAACACAGATTGCTTTGTGAATTTATTTTTTTCCACGGTAGTCAGATCTGTTGTAAAAAGCATCATGTGGTAGCATTCATGTTCCTTAATCCCAAAAGTAACTCATGTGCTACCTCCCACTATTGAATAAAAATTTAGTTGAAACAATTAAGTGTACATAGAATAATTATTTTGGCAAAGCTTGAAGCTTAAAACATAAGTTACTTGATAAGGCATGTCTACTTGAAATAAGAATGATAGACATGTAAGTAACTTTGCATCATTACTGGGACATAGAAAATTTATTCTTTCACTAGGCTACTTGGATACTGTATTGCACAAGTTGTTTAGTAACCTCATTATGATTGTTTAAGTAGTCTTTATCATAAGACATTATAAGCTGGTAATCTCTTACTAGTGGCACAGAATGAGGGCCCCTAAATACAGTATGCTTATGACTGCATGCTGGACATGATGTGATGTTTCTTTTTCATGTGGCAACCAAGCTTAGACTTTTCCATTGCTAATTAGTAAGTTACCAAATAAGGGAAGAAAGCATGAATTCTCTTGATTTGTCTTGCTGTCACGTGTTCATTTACTTTCAAGGTCTGGTGACCATTTTCTTGATGACAAAAACACAGTTTTCTGCTTCTTAAAGCTCAGCACCTGTTGAGTTTCATAGTTAGTATGAACTTTTGGTGACTTTAGAAGGGGATCAGTTTCATCTTCTAACCTCAAGTCCAGCGCTTACTTTCAAATATTTATTTATGATGTAGAAGTGAGCTTTTTCATTTGAACTTCATTCAAATGTTCTTTTTTGGATTTCTTTATTGTCATGTTAGTTTCATTTGGGTAATTTCTCTTGTTCCGTTGGTTCATGTTTTAAAGGTGGTGAATTATCTGTGACAGGAGAATTCATAAAACAAAACTCTCGATCTTCCAGGTGAGATACTTTTCATGTTCTGGCTCTTACTTATTTTTTTGATAGTTGCTTGTTCACTTGTACTCCTGTTGTGCTTAGAACTGTGGCCCTTAACAATGATGTAACAGAAAATTTAGAACTTCTGTTCTAGAATGTATATGAATCTATTCCATTATTCTGCTATATCTGTTGCAGGTCCAAGGCAACTACTAATTTAAACCAAGTCACAAGATTTTTGCAAGATATGAAAACCCTTTTGGGAGAAAAGGTTTATGTTGTGAATGTTCTAGGTACATCATTCACCTTGCTTTACTGGGTTTGGTATTATGCATTATGATTAAAAAGTTTTTATGTATTGTCACTTTTCTGTTCTGTCCACTTTTTGAGGATAATCTAAAAATTGACTAGAGACAGTTACTGCAAGACGTCACGTGGTATAGATGAGATCAGATGTCATAATGTTGGGTACTAGAATCGTACTAACTGTCAATGGCTTTTTGCAGGCTACATATCATATAATTTTGTCATAGGTTCATATTCATATTGGGGACCAAAGGCTGGTTATAACTTGTATCATATGGTAAAGCCTTCAACACCTTCATCGGTTATGATGTCACATTTACATACTTTTTTTTTTTTAAAGAGAACCATATAATTCAAAAGTTCTCTATTATTCTTGAAATGTTACTTTTCTTTATAGCACTGTACTGTTAAAAAAATACCAGAAAAAAGCCCTGATATTATGGTCTTTGTTTTATCACAGAATGATGCAGATATAATGTTTGGAGGTGTAACAGTTGTGTCCGGCATATTGGGAACAATAGCAGGAGGATTCCTTCTGGATCGTATGACTTCCACAATTTCAAATGCATTTAAGGTAAACATGCTTGCAGGTGACAGACTTGCTGGACATGTAATTGTTCTTTGGCTTGTAAGAATGCAGTCAAATAACATTTTGGTCTTCAATTTTTTTTTTTAATCAATAGGCTAACAATCCTTGCGTACCATGAAGGATTCTAATATGCATTCTTCTTTCTTCTTCATCGTTCAACTACAATTTGTAAATTTCTTTTTTTGTGTGTATGTGTGTGTGTGTGTGTGTGTGTGTGTGAGAGAGAGAGAGAGAGAGAGAGAGAGAGAGAGAGAGAGAGAGAGAGAGAAAGAGAGAGAGACTTGAATATCAGTCCAGAAAATTATGTTTAGAGAGAGAGAGAGAGACAGAGACTTGAATATCAGTCCAGAAAATTATGTTTAGAGAGAGAGAGAGAGAGAGAGAGAGAGAGGGATTATTAAGCCTTTGAGAGAGTTGAATATCAGTCCAGAAATTATGTTTAACTTTTCTCTGTCTCTCACTCTCCCACTGTGCGCGTGTGCGCGATTACTAGTTAGAAAAACAAGTTAAGATGTCTAAACAATTAGATTCTGCATTTTAGAATTCAAGTAGTTCATTAACATTATACACTTGATTATGGACATGAACTTTTGGAGGAAAATGATGTAATATGTGAACTGTTTGCAAGATGTGGATTGTATTTTCAGAATAATATTATTTCTTTCAGGGCTGAATGATGTTGCCTTTTGTTCCTAAAATCAAATGAAAAGGAGTTTTTAAGACATTCAGTTTTCTGTAGTTTCATCTTACATTAGAGCAATTATGGAATCTCCAATCACATGTTGCCTAAAATCTTGGCATGTTTTGAACTAGAATTTGGATTCTTTAAATGTTGGTGTTGGCATATTCTTGGTTCTTAGCAGTGAAGTATCTGTATCTCTCTTGCAGCTTCTTTCTGCGGTAACCTTTATCGGGGCTATATTTTGCTTTGCTGCCTTTTGTTTTAAGAGCCTATATGCTTTCTTAGCTTTTTTAGCAATTGGAGAGCTGCTAGTATTTGCCACTCAGGTGAATCTCTCATCAAGTGATTTTGTTGGAGGTTCAAACTATTGGAGACATAATTATTTTAAACATTCTATTGTTGTCACTCAGGGTCCTGTAAATTTTGTATGTCTGCATTGTGTGCATCCAAGTTTGAGAGCGTTATCTATGGCTATTTCTACCGTCTCCATTCATATTTTTGGGGATGTGCCTTCCGCTCCTCTCGTTGGCGTTTTCCAGGTCTGTCTATTTCTTTAGTTTACACCTTTACATGCATAATTTGGTTTTTTCTGTAGTGGTTAAATGATACTTAATATTGTGTACCTTTCATCTATCAGATAGTGCTTGGACTCAAAGAACTCCTCCCATGTGGCCTGTAGCTCTTATATGGGTTATTAGCACTCTGCCAATATGTGTTACTGTTTGAGTTGCTAATATAGGTTCCAAAGATAATTGCTTCTGAAGAACTGGACTGAATGCAGAATTAAATGGCTGATCTTGGACACTTTTCTGTGTATCTTTTAAATATTGTCTAAAATTGCCGTCAATATGCAGTGCTTGAATAAGAGCTTTGGAATCCAGTGAAGCCCCAAATTCAAATTTAGGAAAAGCCCATGATTTTCCTGGATTAGTAATAGTGGCAGAGAAGTGATTTAGAAAAACGAGTATGACAAGCAAATTGCAAAATAAAGAAACAGCATTTTCTTGTTTATGACAAGCAAATTGCAAAATAAAGAAACAGCATTTTCTTGTTTCCCAAGTTACTATTGGAAAAAAATAAATTCTGCTGGTAAGCTTTGGTTCACAAAATGCTCTTCAATTGATAGAGATGTCTGCTTAACATTTTTTTTTTGCCCTGCAGGATCATGTCCAAAATTGGAGGACATCTGCGCTGGTTCTAACGTCTATTCTGTTTATTGCATCTGCTATATGGTGCATTGGTGAGGGTTTACTTTATTTACTCTTTGATTGATTTAGACGGAAAAGAAAAGACTGATTGCGTTTGGTTATTATGATTGTGGTGTTAACGCTGAAGTTGATCACGAAATATTCTGTTTGAAGGCGAATGTTGGTTTGGCAACATTAGAACTTGTTTCTTTAGCTCTCCAGTCCCACTTGACTGGTAGTAAATAGACACAGATGATCAGAAAATTGTGGAAACAATGAATGAATTCATTTTCTTTATTTTGAATTTCCTGCTCGTGGTTAGTTTCCATGGATGTGATAAGAAAATAACTTAACTACTATCATCTGGTCATATGTTTTCCTCTTCATGGTTACTTTCCATAAATTAAGTCAAGAAAATAACTACTACTATCATCTGGTCATACGTTATTGCTTGACCTCTATTGCACGTAATCAGCTAACTGCTATACTGCTTTTCTTTTTCTTTTTTTTTTTAATTTTTATTTTGTGTGTGGCTGTTGTAGGTATCTTTCTTCCCAGTGTTGACAGATTTAATGAAGACAGTGAACTCACAATTACTGCTAGCGAAAGGGCAAACACAACACCTTTACTTGAAGAGAAGACAGCTGAAACAACCACAGCTTGTGCTGAACCATAGCCTTGTTTGCTGTTACTTTTAGATGGATCTGATTAGATGTGCATTCTTTGTTTCGAGTATCCTCTTGAGTGTATATAATGTTCTATGCCACGAGCAAATGTGTTCATATTTGTTATTTATCTCAAGAAGTATAGAGAAATTATTGCAATTGCTCCTCATGACTGTCAAGATTAATTTGTGAAATGCATTTTCTTCAGCCTACAGCAGTTCAATATCAGGTTATGCAACTTCTTTGAGTGTGATGACTTGTTCTAAGTGCACCTTCCTGGTGGTATATTCATTTAAAAATTATGCAATCACCAATGATCCGTGTACGCAAATCTTTTATTGTTTAAAAGTATTCTGGTGGAGTGATTCCGAAACTGTTTTTTTGGGGGTGGTTCTTTGGTAAGATGGTGACCATTCTAGTTACACTTCTTGATGCCAGCAACTAGTAGTAACAAACAGCTTGATGGTACATTGGGCCTCGTTTGAGTTGACCCAAATTCAAACTAAATTGAGTAAAAAGACAAAAAAAATGTCCATTGGGACGACATTTTTCCGTTGTTTTTAATCAATGAAAAGGGCTACTCAAATTAAATAAAAATCTTTCCTCTGATATGAAATTCGGTATAGTTCCTCATTATTAGTGGAAGTTCAAAAGTCAAAACAAGGTGAAGAACATAAATTGTGAAAATAACGCCAATTAACAGATTTCGGTGAGTTGGCTAAATTGGGCTACGAATCTATTTTCCCAAGCCGGACCCCCTTTCAAGTCGCTCTTAATTTTAAGGCCCAACTTGAACCCAGCTCATGTTATGCACACTTTGGTCCGTACTATCAAACTTCGCAAAAGATTTGAGCTTCGGATGACTTAACCAATTGATAGTTCTTACACTTTGCAGACCCGGTTACTTTTGGGTCCAAATCACGGCGTCTTATTAACAACGTGAAATTCAAGTATTATCAACTCCCAAGCCCATTGGAGTGAAACCGTGTACAGATAAGCTGCGGAAAGGTCCCAGGAGATATAAGCTGGATTTTATGACCCAGAAACATTAAAAAATGGGGCATGAGGCCCAATGAATTAAATCAGACAACAAAGGCGTTACATTTAACGAAGAAGATTCTACGAATTACAAGTGGTAAATACAAGGCGCCTAAGTTTTGTTTTCGAAGTCCTATAATCATCATTCGTCAATGCATCTACTCATCATCAATTACACCAAATTAAGATTCATTCACTAATTATTATTAATACATCTACTTACCAAGTGCCATGCCCATTGGAATGAATCCCACCACAGAAGAGTTACCAAAAATCCCACTACAGGTATAGATGGGCCTGTAAAAATGTCAATGATTCATCAGCCCAGAGAAAAGAAGAGAATTGTATGGGAGAAGAAAAATCTAAGCTGTAGGGGATGTTGTACAAGTCTGGTTCCCATGAAAAATTTATAAATAGAACTAATTCACGGTCTTATTTGTGGACTTATGATTCAAAATAAAGTCAAATAAATATTCTTATATCATTTCTTTATGTTAGTATATATCATTAGCATAATGCAAATTTTCTTTTATATCACAAAATTTACAGGTGGAGCACTAAATCTCCACCTAAGAATCTCCATACTCTCATAAGCAAAATAACTATGGGCATTGAAAAGACAGGTTAGGACAGAACTTTTGCCCAAAACCAGTCAGACGGCGCAAACATCCTCCTAGCACACAGTTTTTAATTTTATTATAATCAAGAATTTCAACAGTACAGCAACATCTCACCAACTGTATCACATACAGACAAATTACTTACTACTATAAAAGAACTACGTTGGTTGTACTCCTGGTCATCTGTATTTAGTTGTGTCTGTGCTTTTGTGTTTTGCAGGTTGAGTATTACCACTATGATCTAAAGTTTGACATCCAATTGAAATGGCACCAACAGCAGCAATGCTGATCCTAAATCGCCAAAGACAAGCCGCTGCTCGACCATCTCCTCAACCAGCAGTAGAACACCCGGAAAATTCAGCAGTTTCTCAAGTAAACACATCTCTTCAGAAATGGTTTTCAGAATGGACAAGTTATTCCATTTTTCAACAAAGATCACAAAAAGCAGCGAAGAAATCCATTGGGACGGACAATTCATTGGAGAAACGGGTTCCAGAAGTTGTTGAAATCTGCAACTGTTAAAGCTATGAATTACTTGCTAGTTGCTTGCTACTAGGCTAGGCACCCATTGTATTTAAATATGTAACATCATAGGATTGGTTTAATGTACATGGTCCATATGTTGATTATGCTGTAATGCAAAAATGATCAATGCTAATGTTTGGAAAAGTTAATGAAAACAATGTCCAGCCCAAAATTCTGTTTCATTTTCATTTGCAACTTCAGGTTTAAGATGTGATTACTATATTAAATTTTTTGAATAGAAATCGGAATTTCAAATGCAACACAAAGGGAGCATGAACAAAAGCGATTGGATGCAACCATCAAAAATACAAACGCAGAATCCAAGTACTCATGTTGCACGTGTAGTTCTTTTCCAGTTTTCCACGAAATTTGTTTCGTGTTTTTTCTGCCTGTTACAATCTCAGATATGCTGTGTGATTTGCTTCACCGAAAACCATAACGGAGTTGTTGGCAGGTTGCAGCAATTTCACATGCCTAATCCAGAACTAAAAATTAATGGCAATGACTTAGAACTAGCAATTTAGTTTCTCAACTAAATAATAATTGTAAGACCTGTCCAACGCAAGTACAGTACATTTACTGCAAGGTAATTGCCGAAATAATCTATCCAAATAAGAGAATTCATTCTCATCTCAAACAAATAGTAAGACTTGGAGACCGTATGGTATATCAGGCTTGAAGTGGTGGCAGCTCAAAATTCCAAGTCCCATTCACACTAGTGAAAGCTCACCTGCAGGAATAGATCTTTTGACCAGTTTAGCCCAGGACTCGTTGGTTTCTGTGATAACCTTGAGTGCATATTCCTATTATGACAAGTAAATAGCTAGTCAGTATACAAAATTAGCACATGATACATAACAGGGTTGAAAAATATTAATTGAATTACATGAAAACATCAGCTAGTCAATTTTATGGCTTAATTGAATACCTTATCTGCTGGTTTATTCCCAAGGCCAAATTTGTTAGCAGGTTTTCCATCAGGAATTTTATAGTCCCTAAACCAGTCCCTGATTGCAGTAAGAGTGCCCTGGAAAGGTACAAGCACAAATAATTCAGTTCTATCATGAACAAATGTTCATATTCAGAAGAACAAATGCTACAGTTCCAAATAATAATTTGAAGGAGGATTACAAACATGCATGAATTAACTGTAGTACCCAAATATTACTCTAAAATAAAACTCAATTGTGATGAATGATTCAAGAAAAAAGTTTACAACCTGGAAATGCATATTCAACAGGGGAGACCAAGTTGAAAAGTGTTGTTAAAGAATTGCTCAATCGCTATTCTCTAGGATTCATTGCTACCACCATGTGGGGTAATTCAGGTATTGATTAGTGAAACAGAGCAGAGAAGCTAGCACCATTTTTTGAGAAAGTAGACCAATACTTAGATTGAAAAACATCCTGCAGTTTTTCATTTTATCACGGCTTTTCAGGTTCTTATATCCTTTACTTTCACATTGGCTGGATTGTCTATCTAGGACTTACGAAATAATTTTCCTAACACTCTTCTTTTTGGGTAGTCAAATAATCATACATGTATTGCATATCTTCCAAGATTATTCTCTAGGTTTACATTAAAACTTTCTATGCATGTTGTGGACTTATCAGTCCATCAATTTAACATATTGTCAAATATTTATAACCGCCTAAATGGACACTTAAGTCATGTGTTCAGATATCTTGCCGTTCCACATCTTAATAAATACACATATTTCAGCAAATTGGGAAAAGAAAATGTAGCATTAGAGAATCATACAAGAAATTAAATATAAACTAAGCATACCGGAAAATGTTTCTCAACATCATCAACATCATTAACAAGTGAAGCCCTTGGGTCATCCAAAGAGATTGCAACAATTTTCCAGTCAAGTTCACCCTCATCAATCATTGCTAGAGCTGCTAAAGGCTTGACTTTTAGAACCTGGCCAATTTTGGCACGGCTATCTCCAATCTCAACAACATCAACTGCGGATGAAAGCAATAACTGGATAAGGTTTAAAAAGCCTCCTAATTTGAAATGAATTTCAATCCTTTTGTAGGGAGCAGAAAGAGTGTTTAAGTTAAATCAGGTGATGTAAATGTTGACACAGGTGGTAAGCATACCAGGATCATTATCTCCAAATGCCCCCTCCACTTCTGCATTTGCAAATGAAGGATCTTCCCATGTCTGGGGAAGCAACCCATAATTCCAATTAATGTTGAACCTGACACAGATAAAAGGAAAACGCCCCTAAATAAAAAACACAGAAGAAAAAAGACATGCTGGAGAAAGATCAGAATGGTACAGAAATAAAAGCTAGTACCATTAGGTTAAAACGCATATAAGATAAAATATATTGATTACAACAATCCTTTAGTTGGATAGAAAAAAATCCCCTAAACCAACCATCAGCTACCAAAGAAAAGAACAGCCGCTATGCTAGAATGTGTGAAAATTTCAACTTAAGCTGACTGCCAATGGTTGATGATTTAGTCAATCGTTAAGGTATATTCAATGCTTGGAATTCTAAACTTGCAATATGAAGAAATTTGAAAGGCAATTTATTGATCAGAAATGTCTATCTTTCGAAATTTCTTGATACAGTCAATAAGGACAATCTGATTCTGAAGTTTATCCTTTTGTCAAATCCTGTCCAAGAAGTTTCAAAGAGAACCAGCAAAGAATCTCATAGGTGAGGTACTAATGTGTTGCAACTCAGTACAAAATCAAAGTGCCCATTAAGTAGTCTGTCACCAGTAAAACAATACATAGTGATTCAAAAATAGGTAGCAGCAAGAATCAGTCAGACCTAAAAAAAAAAGCATAATAAGCATGGCAAAAGTGTGAATTTAGTCTCACGGATAATATCGCAGCTTGCCCTTTTTAGTATCTTGTTTTATAGGAGTATACTGCTCATCGGTTGCAACCTCCATCTTTGCGCTTGAGTCCTTGGGAATTTCAACAATAAAATTAAACGCGCCATTGCCCAAATGCAATGGAATATCATGCCATGGAGAGATCTGCACATAAGATTGATAAAGAGTGGTTCATGTAAAATTTATAAGCGAAACTATTATTTATCAATTACACATTGCAAGCTAGTCTAAAGGCAACATAATGAATGGACTAAATCTAATATGTCTGGTCCAAGGAGAAATGCACCCTTAATTTTCCAAACATTTGCATGTATAAAGCTCTAAGTTTATCCCCTTAAAACTACAAAATATTCACAAACAAGATATCAAGGTTCACATGCTAACCAGGCAAATGGTGTGCTTAGTTAGAAGGACAAATTTGCCTAATAAATTTAAAATTCCCCCCAGTAATTCAAACTATAAACCGGATTACAAAAGAGAAGGCGGATAGCTTCCCCCTTCCCCGATTTCGAATAAAATAAAAACTCAAACATGGGATTTCAGAAACTCCAAATTAAGAATGTTTTTAAGAAATTTCTAGACATTCTACTGCAAATCCAACAGTCTAACATAGTACATCGAGTAATAAAATTGAGCTATTAAGAAATTCAGAATATCAAACAAGAAGTCTGAAAATCATCAACTCTCACAAAATCAAACAACCCCCTCCAAATCAATCACAAGCCATAAAAGCAAGCATCTTTAAACAGATTCTAGCATAAACCAACAAATAAACAGCATTCTCAGAACTAACCAAGCCCTTCAATCCCAAGTCTAAACGCATGCATCTTTGAACAAATTCCAGCATAAACCAACAAATAAACCAAAAAATAAATAAAACCCACAAAAGGGGACCTTTTTGCCATAATTGTCGAGGAAAAAAACTCTGTAATCAAGGGTTCCGGGCTGCCCCTCTTCTTTGATCTGAATTTGGGGATTATAAATAGCACTGCAGGTGAAAAGCCGCCTTTTTAGCCCATTTTTGCTGTTGTAGTTGAAGCATAGGCTGTGACCGCTGGGGGCTCGCAATGGGGCTTTTCTCAATAACGAAGTGGTGACAGTGTTGCTTGCTGACACTATCACTTTAGTGGCCGCCATTGCTGCTGCTGATGATATAAGAACAAAGAAAGAAGCAGTGCTTGCTCTGTTTGCTGCTAGAGTTTATTTTATTGTTGACCACAGACCCAAATGCTAAGGTCTGATTGAATGATTGAATTAGAAAGGGCGTAAAATTTGGCTTATGATATGGGCATATATAGCCCCCCATAATTGTTTAAATTTTTCTTTTCTCATTTGTTATATCTTTGTCATCTTTAGTATGAGCATTTCTTTTTCTTTTCCCCTTCTATTTTTCTAAATAGCTTTTGATGTTTGCCAATTCACACACCCCCAATTTGGCCAAATTCTCACCCTTTAGTAGTGTTGGGAAATAGTATATTGTATTGTTATTTGAACACAATTCAGAAGGAGTTGAAATATTTTAACCGATATTATTTAGTAATTTATATTTAATTAATGATATGACTTTTGACTGGACGGAATAAATCTATATAGTTACTAAGTATTTCATGCTTACTTTAAAACATCCTCATTAAATTGCTATTTGTTTAGAATATCTATATAGTACTGACTCTAATATGAAAAAGGAAGAATGTGAAATCTTGCCATTAATTAGTCTATCATACCTCAAAATTAGGAGCCAAGAATAAGTACACTAATATGAAATACACTTGCCTAGTGCACTAGGAGTGCAATCTTAATTAAAGCTAAAGTAGTGCACTTGATTCTGCTAATAATTGAATTAGATGGAATCAAAGGTCCAATATAAAAAATTTTGAGAGCTTTTACAGCTTTTATACTAGTTATTAGAAAAACGAAATTGCATGTATCCAAATAATGTAACCTGCAATTTCATTTTGCCTAGAAATTAAATCCGCAAGAGCCAGTTATCTCATATTTAAAATCTCGCCACAAAAAAGAAGAACAAAAGGAAGTATAGTAAAAGGAAAAAGAAACAAGATGATATAAATGCCATTTATAATTGTAAAAATTGTGTTCGAATTATTTTTTCTAACTGGCGATAATATTCCAGAGGGGCCAATCTGATTTGCTTTTATTCCTATGCAACAACTAAACTTATCAGCTCCTTGGATTGGAGACTTGGGACTTAAACAAATGTAACATCCAATCAGATTAGATCGTTTAGACGAAAAATTCACTCCACTTTTACTTGACTGCGTACTAGTTTCAAAGTTTTTCTGCACTTTTTCGATGACCAAATTCCTAATAGTTACCATATTTATTTGTTTACTAAAGCTCGTGAATAGCGTGTCCAGTGTCAGCTTGCAAACGCAATACATTGTTGTTACACAGGAATGAAGGCAAATTATACATCCTGTGTCCCTTGTACAGAAGAAAACATTGATTTCGATATTGCATATTTGTGATAGCTCACCGCAGAGAGTTTAAAATACCTTGTCATGGGAGCTCAATGTCATCAAGGTAAAGAATACAGAAAAGAATCTAATGTAGAGTTCAGCTATGTTTTGAATAGAGTCCAAGACAATTTCAGTTGCTCAAACACCATAATCACGTTTACTCAAATGACAGACCACCCGCGGGGATAGATCTTCTGGCAAGTTTAGTCCAAGCCTCGTTGGTTTCCCTGATAACCTTGAGAGCATAATCCTGTTAAAAGTGAAAAGTAATATCTAAGAGGCAAAGCAGAGAAGGAAACAAAGATATATGCATGAAATAAACAGCAGCAAGCATCCAGATGAAAATTTACAACTTTTCATGCTTGTCTTCTTTTCCTTCCCCTTCTCCACTCTCTCCCTCTCCCTCTCGCCGCCCCACCCCCTCTCTTCCTTTTTATCCCTCTAATTGGACTTCTAAAAACCAGATTATTAGCCTGCTTAGCATTTGGAATGTGAGTTTCAAGCTGTTCTTTGAATTTTCCCTTAAAATAAGTTCACTTTACACCAAATGGATTTGAGTGTTTGTTAATCGACACATAGATGATTAATCCTCCTAGTTTTACGCAGCCTATGCACGTAGGTGGCATGCGACACAATTCATAGCAATGAACGATGCAGCATTAGTATCATGGTTACAGATACAGAAAATTTGTATCATGCAAGGAATTCCTGAGACATCAAAATTTGAGGAAAGCGCATTTCCAGATTCAAGAAAATGAAAGTATCTTTTAACTCATCTATTCAATGAGGACAAATTTGAATCTTGCATAATTGACAAAGTACCTTGTTTGCAGGCTTGTTTCCTAGACCAAACTTGTTTTCAGGTATTCCATCATAGATATTCTTGTAGCCTCCAAAAAATTCACTGATAGCAGTTAGAGTGGCCTGAAGAAAATGTATACTTATTCTTAGACCAGAGAAGCATACTGTCATGAAATAGATCAAACAATTTGAAAAAGATTGTAGAGCAGATTATTCCAGGCGGAAGCCAACCAATCAGTCCTGTCCAACAAGAGACATATTTATCAAATATGAACTAATTTAATTTAGCAGATTAATTCTTACCGAGCTGCTTTCATCTTCAACAGATCACATGGTTTATATACTTCATCATGGATTGTCAAGCTAATGTGATCTTTCAGTTAACTGTAAATTTTTCATCCTAATCAATAATGCTTTTCTCCGCATGCATATGTATGTGTAAAACAACAATTGTTGATCCAGATTAGGTTATCTCACACTAGAAAGCATGCCTAGGCTCATCAGATTACCAAATCATTACTTTCTAAAACCCCTGGATGCTAGCCTCCAAAGTGACATTTATGCTGCTAACGTGGGAAGCTTCTTTTATAATGGGATATGATGGGATTGCTACATTTTTTAATGTCACAAGAAACTATCTTGAGAGAATAATCCAGAAAAAAGCACTACAAATATATCAGCAGATAAGTGGAAGGTAGAAAACAAAGTTGTAAAGCAAAAATATGAGAATTTTCAAGCCTAAACATACCGGAAAATATCTTTCTATGTCATGAACATCATCAACAAGAGAAGCTTTTGGATCATTCATGGAAATTGCTATTATTTTCCAATCCAGTTTACCCTCATCAATCAATGCGAGAGTAGCCAGCGGTTTGACTTTCAAAACCTGGCCTATCTTGGCAGAGGTGCTCCCGATCTCAACAACATCAACTACAAACAGAAGGAACTCTCAGATGTATGAAAGTCTATTAATTATCCTTTTTGGTTGGAGCAGTAGTAATAGACATTAGTATTTCATTACGTGGTTTGATCGTGAATTGAGCTTAGATAGATATCTACCAGGATCATTATCTCCAAATGCCCCCTCAACTTCTGGATTTGCAAATGAAGGATCTTCCCAGGTTTGAGGAAGCAATCCATAATTCCACTTCATGTTGCACCTGAGAAAGTTACATGAAGTAACTCATGCTGAAAAAGAACCTCACCAAAAAAGATACTGATACGGAGAACGCTAACATCGTTAAAAGAGGAAGACAAGTAATTTGATAAGGTTAAAACAAAAGGTCCGCCGGACATCAAGTGAAGCCTTTGGTTAATGTTGAACCAAAAACTGTCACTGACATAGGTCAATAAAGTATGACAGCAATAATAAATTAGCCATGGGCAGTGCCTTTCTAGCTGCAGACTTCTTTTCTAATGTTTCCTTTGCAAGAAACTGATGCTTAACTGCTATAGCAAGCTTAATGACAAGATTTTCCAGCAAAATATAGTTGAATACATCCAATCAACTAGACGATTCACCAATTAGAAATTAATGCTGCTTACTCTTCCACGATGGTAGAAACTAGTACCCAAGTGCTGAAGATATGTAGACAGTAAGTTGGGTATTTCTTAGTGGCAAAAATGCTATAATTATGAGTATAATTGTAAGCCGAAGCCAGTAATTTTTAGCACAAATGCAACTCCTGAGGAAATCAAAAGGAATATCACTTTGAAAACATGAAGACTGGCATCTAGAAATTCTTATGCCATCATTCATGCCGCCTCAGAAGTCCACAATGCATTCCTTTAACTTATCCAGTAACCAAATATATGCAATTTTTAGTTGCTTTCTAGCATGCCTAATTGAGAAAATACATGGTAAATGCATCCTTGCAGACACTACCGAATTCTTCCCCTTATTTTATCTTGTTTGATAGGGGTATGTTTTTCATCAGTAGCAACCTCCATTCTCAAGTTTGTGTCCCTAGGAATTTCAACTACAAAATTGAATACGCCATTCCCGAGGTGTAGCGGTATATCATGCCAAGGTGAAATCTGCACATACAACAAACACCATGCTTCAAAATAAACCAGGAATCACACAAGATTATCTGCAGCTACGCTACTAGACAAATCCAAGAATCATTTCATCACGAAAATATTATCAAATACTATAAAAAATAAACGAGTACCTTTTTGCCAGTATGATCAAGCAAGAAGACTCTGTAATCAGGGCTATCAACCTGGCCTTCTTCTTGAACCTGATAACGAAGTTGGTTAAAAGCACAGCAAATGGAGAGCCGCTGCTGATTAGTTTGTTTGGTGGCGTTGTTGCAGTTGAGTAGGCTGATACTACTTGATTCCCTGTAAAATGGGTTCGTTTTTGATGAGCAAGTGAAGTTGATCCGCTGGTTCAATGACACTGTGAATCCGGCGGCCGCCATTTCTAATAAGGTTGCATTTAGATATATTGAGTCCAGGCCAATTACTAGCTGAAACTTTGGTTTTCTTCCAGTACTATAAATTCCAACATGGGAATCATGTGGGCTGAGAAGTTGATTCCTTGTGATGATTTGGTTGGTTCGTTGCTTAAAATAATCGAACAACTATAATCACTTAGCCCACCACACCAACTGCCGCATCCCAGCAACTGTTTAATAACGAAAAGTCGAAATTATTAAAATTTCTAATAATAATAATAATGTTAAGTGACTAAAATATGAAGTATTTTACACTATATTTGATTTCTGTTTCTCTACATTTTTATCATTTTCTACTTTTAGATTTATAAAAATCTTAAATTAGGTCCGGTAACTGCCAAATAATTATCCATCCATTCATTTTCATCTTCATAAACTACTCTACAAATTTATCCTCTACCAAAAAAAAAAAAAAATTTTTTTTTCGTGATGATGTCGACCATTAACTTTTATTAGTTGTACAAATATAAAGTATTCATTAATCACTCGTTAAATAAAATTAACTTATATACGAGAAATCATCAAATTATGGTCTTACTCAAATACATCTTTTGCAAGCCTGTGACAAAATGGCAAAATTTACACACAAGTTATAAGAAATGCTAATTTGGAAGTAGTGATAAAAAGTTGTGGTTTCACATATCTTAATTATTTACAATTGAAAAGAGTAATTAGATAAACAAACCAATTTTTTTAAGAGACAAATAATTGTACTACTAAAACTATTAAGATTTTTTACTAGTCAATGTGAAAAATGATATATTTCTTGTCAAAAATTAAAAAAAAAAAAAATTACAGCTGTACCTGTAAAAGACTGGAGTCCCGGTAAATAATGGTAATAATACGATGCACCGGATAAAGCACTTGAATAGTTTTAACAGTAAATCCCGCCACATCGAGTCGGTAAATATAAACCCTAAACCCCCAAATTATCATGCTATAGTTGATCTGAAAATGGCGTCATCCGAGATCGAGATCGTTGCCGATTCCAACGATCAGAACAACGCTTCTCAAAACCCTGCCCAAGTTGCCATTGTCGACGTTTTCTCCGCTGCCGCCTACGGCGATTTCGACAAACTTCGGAAATTCGTCGAAGACGACGGCGTTTCTGTCTCTCAACCCGACGGCAACGGCTACTACGCGCTCCAGTGGGCCGCTCTCAACAATTTCGCTGATATTGTGCAATATATCATCCAGGTAATTATTCCTTATTCACTTAAGTAATGTTCAAAGTTTTCTGCTTCCTTTTCTTTTTTCTTTCTTTTTTTTTTTTTTTGGTTGAATTTTGCCTCAAGATTGAATTTTTGGGTTATTCTTGAAGCGTGGTGGTGATGTTAATGTTTCGGACAATGTTGGACAAACGGCGTTGCATTGGGCGGCGGTCAGGGGATCAATTGCAGCTGCGGATGTTTTGTTGCAGAACGGGGCTCGAGTTGAGGCTGCTGATATTAATGGTTATCGGGTAATACTTAGATAGCTTTGTTAAATTTTCTTAATAATGTAGCTAATTATTCAATGTAAGACGTGATTTGAGTAATGAAATGAGAAGGTTGGATGGTTGTTGGAATGTAAGACGTAGTCTATTTGAAGTTTTTCATTTTTCTGGGGAAGAAAATGTAAATATCAACTGAGCACAATTTATTTACATTGCAGGCACTTCATGTTGCAGCTCAATATGGACAAACAGCATTCTTAAATCACATTGTTGCAAAGTATCATGCTGAATTTGATGTGCCTGATAATGATGGAAGAAGTCCCCTCCATTGGTATGTCAAATTTGCATGCCGTATCTAAATCTCAGAAATATGTTTCCGGTTTTTTTTTTTTTTCCTTCTTTCTTATTTGGGTAAATTCCCGCCAATGCACTGATTTTTTGAAAATTTCAGTAGTTATATGGGGCATTGAAGTGCCTATTTAAAGATTTCGTGCAACTCATCTGTTAGCTGAAGATTTTGATCAGGAGTTGTAATTTACTTGACCATAATACAACTGGTTTTGCTGTGATTCAATCACAGTTGTTGGCTTAGTTACTTTTATCTCTGGGTATTCCTTTGGATGCTGGATATCATACCACTTTGTCTTTTTTTGGTTTTTTTTCCCCTCTACAATGCTTATTTGTCAATTTAGGAACAGTGGTATGCGCTGCCATTATTCTGAACCTGAGTTTATCAACTTATTATGGCTGCTTAAATGGCCTCTTTCAGGGCTGCTTACAAGGGATATTCTGATACAATTAGACTATTGCTATTTAGAGATGCATATCAAGGGAGACAGGATAAAGAAGGTATGTTAATGTTTATGGCACTTTTGCTTTTTCTGTTTGTCCTTGGAGTGTTTGTTACTTGGACTTGTTGTTAAACTTCCAAAACACGCATGTCGACATGACAAGACATGGGCATTGGTGTGTCCGATATGTCCCATATGGTCAATGCCAGATGGCCACTTAGACATGAGAGTTCTTGTAAAAAATCTCTACCTCAAAGATATTTGATCATGCAAATTCTGTTAGGATGGCGAATCTCCGTTTCAAATTGAACTTGTAAGTTACTCAAGATACTCCGAGTAATAGTGGAAGAACTAAAGGCAACTGTGGATGACTCATTGCTAGATACAGAAGACTCGATACTTTAATGTTGTAATCTCGTTTGATTTAACTTGCTTGATCATAGTTCTGGCAAAATTGATCTTTCATTGACATGTAGGCTGTACCCCTCTGCATTGGGCTGCACTGAGAGGAAATGTGGAGGCATGTACTGTACTCCTACATGCAGGCTCGAAGGAGGAACTATTAGCGAAGGATAAGGCTGGGTTTACTCCTGTACAGCTTGCATTTGATAAAGGTCATCGGCATATTGGTCTTTCCCTTGTAGGTAACTTAGTATTGGTATAACTTTAGTTATGTACAATATTAGTAGCTGTTACCCCCAAAATTGTATGTATGTGACCTTTCAAGTAAAGTGTTTTATTCAAATCTGGTAGTGGCTCAACTTGCAAAGTATATGAAAGTATAGATTCCATACTCTTTTTACAGCAGTTCTTGGCTCATGATGCTCTTTTGAATATGCAACCATATGAAAAGGCGGGAGAAGGAAACACGGAAAAAAATCATATTCCTTTTGGTGAAGTTTAGAAGCATCTTGACCACCACACTGGTGATGCTTCTGTTGTATGCAATGCAGTAGCTCTGTCAAATTTGAACTTTTTTATTTTGTTTACTGGCTTAAGTTTTCTTTTGATCTTTTGTTAAGGGACAATTTTATCAATCGTAAAATGTTAAAAATCTATGCTAAAGTAAGAATTGTTTAGAAGTCTAAACCTAGAGTACAAGCTCTTGGACTTTCCTTCACGATGGCCACCACCACTGTCAAAAATGGAGCTTGGGAATGCTGAACAACTAAAGAAGCTCAGAATAATGACATATTATGAATGATCGTCCTCTTGCAGAAAAAGATTTTACATCTTTGTTACATCTTTTGGTTCTTCTAAAACTAATTTTTGCAATTTGATTTGATGTAGTCTAATGCTCTGCATGGACAGAGCAAGCGCTGGCTAAACAAAATTTGCCCTTGGAAAGGTGGAAAAATTGGTTATGCTCCAATTCTATTCTCTCTTATAGTAATTAACATCATTCTCTTCATGAATTCGGTCATTTTTGGTAAGTAAAGCTATAAACCTCAGAATAATCCATTAATGAAGTTGGAAATACTTCCTTGCTAATCTTTTTAAAACACTTTTGCTAGCTTCAAATATGATGAAAATAACTGCCATAGTAGGACTTTGGGGATGGACTGGTGTTTCTCTAGGTGTGGCAGCATTGGTAATGTTCGTACGTTGTAGCAGGTATATTTCTTTTCACTCTTCACTAAACCTAATGCTTTCTCTCTTGATGGTTCATAATCTTTAACTTGTATTCTTTTTTTTTTTTCATCTATATTCTTGTTACTAGTGTATGCATTTGACTAGCCTAGCAATTAACTTCCAGCTGATTAGTGTCATCAACTGTGACAGACTGCGTAGGGAAACAAATTATGGGTGAAAATAATATGGCTGTACGATATGTTTCCAAAAATATTTCCTGAATCCATAACCACTGAAGAAAAGGAAGCATCTAGTTCTGGACTCGGGTTTGCTAACTTTTGCTAGCATGATAACTTTTTTCTAATATAGGTTATCAGGTTTTAATTTTCTACAGACAATTACTGATATGGTCGTTAAAATATGAGAGAAACTCAATCTAGTCCCTTAGATAAAGAAATCAATCACTTTGTCCCGAAATTGTAATTTTTTACCATCTTGTCCTAGTAGGCATCAAATGAAGTTTTCAAATAGGTGAGCAAAATGCACGATCCAGTTTACATATCTGATATTTGATGGTTGGAAAAGGAAAATACCGAATAACCTAAATTCTTTATGTGCATAAATCATTCTCTTCCTATACAAAGAAAATCAACTTTTGGGATCAACATTTGTGTATATTTTATGGATTAAATAGTTACATAGAACTTTGTTTACTGAAGGGATTCTTTAAATACTTCAAGGAGTCGAGGACTGTTGCAGCAATTTTAGCTATTATCTACTTACACACCGAGCAAGTTAAAAGGATGGAACATCTTAAATTTGTAGTTACTGTTAATTTATGGAAGTAACTTTTTTGATGAGTGATGAGTCACATCCAGTCCATGTATGTTCCTTAAAGTCATCACATAGATGCATTGCTCATGGATGGTTTGAAATCAGTAAGCTATGCGGTTAATTGGAGTTCAATTCCATGACATGGAAAATTTCACCATATGCTTTTATGGTATGACTGGGGCCTTGTAGCTTTGTCATGATTTTATCTTGAAAGAGTGATTGTAATTGACTTGGAACTAGTGTTTTGTTTCATCACTAAAAGTTGGTTGTTTTGAATTTGTCAAAAAAAAAATTGACCAGGTTGACTAGAGTTGTTTTCTTTCTGTTCATTGTAAAAGTCGAAGGTGGTACTGCTTTCCATTGATTCGTGGCACATATTCTTCTACATTAGTTTTTCATGTTGTCTGATGGTATTCTCTGATTGGATTGCAGCAAAGATCCAGGTTATATAAAGACAGGGATGGGTAGTCATTCGGAGGCAGAGGTGCTTGGCTCTTCAGTGTTTGTTTGCCTATTGCTTTCTTGGATCTTCTGTTTCCGTGCAAGTAACCACATTTTATGTGGCTGTCTTTATCTTTTAATACTTAATCAGGTTATTTAATTATTGCAGGATCCTTTATTGAACATTGATCTGAACAATTCCTCAGTTTGGACTGGAAATTGGTCTCAGCTTTGTCCTACCTGCAAGGTTTTATACTTCTGTTCTTCACTACCAATTTAAGCAAATATGTAAAATATTTTGTATCTTTCATTTAGTATACCGTGGTTTGTGCACAGATAATAAGACCAGTTCGCTCCAAGCACTGTCCAACTTGCAAACACTGCGTGGAGCAGTTTGACCATCACTGCCCTTGGATCTCAAATTGTGTGGGGAAGGTAGCACTTGATATAATTTTCTGAACAGAGTAACAGTTGCACACCATGTTCTGATTTGTGCTTAATGAATTTTGAGTTGCCACTCTTCGCTCTGTTCTTGTAGGTTTAGCACAGTTCATTTCCAGTTATGGTTGTTTATAGGTTAATTAACAATTTTGTATGAACCCTTTGTTTTCCAAGATTGATTCGACTTGTTGGTTCTTGCTTGTTTCTTGCTCTTATGAAACCACTGTGTTTCTCTATTGGTCCTGGGAGAATCAGCTTCTTTTGTAGCTTGGTGATGGAGATTTTGATGTCTTCACTTCATCTCCTAGTTGGAGTGAGATGTTCTATAAGTTGCCTGCTTCTCTAATATAGCCTTGGGGATTCTGCACCAGAATTTTCTAAAGGACAGATGTCTTTATTTGGTCTTCTTCTACTACGTCCCAATATACCATTTTATCTCTCTGTCTCTCTCTCTCATGTGATGTTGTTGATGCTTCTATTTGTATCCTGTAATATTCTGAATCTTGCTTCTTGCAATTGTCAACTTTGTCTTTTAATAAATGTGGCTCTTATTTCATATATAGAGTTTCTCCAAAAATATTTGCGATTGTTGGTGGCAATAATGATAGGCTGTTTTATGCTTTCCCTTTGCATGCCTACTGTCATTATACTTGGCTTCACTATTTCATTCCTTTTTTTTTTTTTAAGAAGAATAAAAGGGACTTTCTTTTTTTTTTTTAGAGGAATAAAAGGGACTTTTTCATTTTCCTCTGCTTGGGGACCATGACATCATTAATTGGTGCTGCTGTTGCGATTCAAAGTATGTGGGAGCAAATGAACTTTTAACTCTAGTGCTATGGTAGCTTTTGTCTTTACTTACTGACGAATAACAATGTTGTTTTGTTATGGCAGGAATATGGACTTCATTACTAGGGCTGCAAGGAGAAACATGGATTCATCACATCATTTTTGAACATCCTGGTGTTGTCGCGTTTCTTATCATGGATGGAACTATTCTCGTTGCTGCGGCAACTCTTTTGATAGTTCAAGTGTTACAGGTGCTGGATCAACAACCCCTACTTACCACAAACACACGACTAAGAGAATAGAAATGATAAGAGGGAGTTGGCAAGAAGAAAGGACATCTTCTTTAATTTCTATTTTTCTTATGCAGTCTTTCTTCCCAACCTCCCAAAAATAAAAAAATAAAAAAATACACAACCCCCCTACACATGCACACCCACACCCACACCCCCCCCCCCCCCCCCCAAAAAAAAAAAAAACACGCACACACACACATATAGCTTATACTGTTGCCACTGTGATGTATCCTAGGAAATATGATTCTTTTACTAGTACGGGGTAAATTCCGAGAGAAAAGTTGAAGCGCCTGGTCCCCTTCCCCTTTGTGCCCTTCTTCCAATTTTTATACTGCTTAAATAATCCAAATTCAAAGATACAGCCTAGTTTGGAGAAAGCAATTCCCTTTTTTTTTTTTTTTGGTTTAAATTTTTACTTAGTGTAATCATCTTGGATTGTCAGTAATGTTTGGCACTGTTAACTTCCTAAGCCTTCTGCCATGCAGATTGCTAGGAATATTTCCACAAATGAAATGGCAAATGCTATGCGCTATGGATATTTGCGTGGGCCAGATGGGCGTTTTCGCAACCCGTATAACCATGGATGCATGAAGAATTGCTCGGACTTCCTCATACATGGTCATACAGATGACAATGAGATTGCTTGGCCTCCTTTACAGCAGGTTGCTAGGTAGTATAGTTGAAGATACTTCTTCGTTATTTGACGAAGAATTGTTTGAGTTGCAATTCCACGTATACATAAGCGAATTCTAACAATTATCACGGGATACAGTGTAGATCAATTTGGAAAAAGAAAGCAGAACATGAGCTTGCTAACTCTCTGTACAAAGCAAAATCTCAAAATCAATGGGAAAAAATATTGTACCTTGTCTCACTGTGGGAGTGGATTCTTCTCTCAATGTATTTGGGTATTTGGTCAATGAAGACTATAGTTGAATTGAGAAATGTGTTCAATACTATAATTGTTGGACAATAGATGTTGGCCTGAATCTGGATTTTGTTGTTTTGCGATCACTTCAGGACATCAATGTCAATCGCTTTATCAACGGTTACAGATGCCAATGTAGATAAACATTGTCCATGTTATTCAGTAGAAGTTATACAAACATAAAGTGGCAAAAATTGTCTGTTGCTAAACTGATCTTTGGGCTCCCGGATTTGCATGCTTGAAATGTTCAAGCACCACTAACATTATGCCAACCTATCACATTCCTGGATCGATAAATGGATGCACAATTGCTCTATAGATTTGTTCGTATGGTATACGTCGAGGAGATAAAACTACAAATGGGCACTTATTGGAATGAAGATACAGAGATTTAACTCAGTCGAGTAGACACACCAATTTGATCCACAAAATGGGGGGAGAAAGCACTAATTTGTGATTGACAAATATGAGAAGAAACCACAGAATTGCCAGTCACTAGCCGACAGCATCAAAGCTGTTTAATACCACTTGGCCACGTCTGATCTTTCACAGGCTTCAAAATCTTTTCAATTTCGGCCAGTATTTTCTCATCCTTTCCAACTTTTGCAAGCTCTGCAGCAGCGGCTACATTCTGTTCAACCTGATTATCAGAAATATTCTGTTTTACATATAACAGTGGAACTGATTGCTACAAGAGAAACTAGTTGCATGGAACTCATTATCAATAGTTCAGCTTTTACTTGCTAATTCTTCCAAATAAAGTTATTATGCTTTATCCTCCTTTTTTTTCAAGAAACATCTATTCAGCCTGTCAAACAATGTATCACTAAGGAAACAAATATTACTTGCAATCAATAGTTAAGCTTTTGTTCCGAAATTTTCACAGGTAATTTCGGTAATGCTTTATCCTCCCTTTTTCAAGAAAATATGTTCAAGACTGTCAACGTATAACCAAGGAAATGAAAAGACACTGCTAAATACCCTCTAAACTCGCTACCCTCAACCCAAATTTGAAGGTGTCAGGAAATAGTTAAATCTAACCTTGGAAGAGACAAGAAATGAAGTGAAATTTTATGTGGAATGGTAATTTGGAACAAACATGTAATCTTTATTCGATAAAGGATACAGAAAGCAGCACTAATGACTTAAGAAATGGAAGCCCAGTATCATCACATGTTTAATTTCAAAGAACAGCGCTCATACTTTGCATTTTCCAACGTGTTTCTCTTCAAATCCTCATCATTTATTTGAGAAAACAATTATAATTTGGGAAAATGAGTGAAGAAGCTAAATCAAGAATCTTTTATAGCATAGCCTAGCTGATTTAAAGAAAGTTCATTTGTTCAACGAGGAAAATTTCACTACAAAGTCAAATTGTGTAACTTGACCTTGTGGACAGCAAGGCTACTGTAGTGACCTTACCTGTGTGACAGAGTTCATTCCAACCAGTATCGTAGGTATGTCCCTATTTGATAAGCTGAACTGCATTGCTACTTTTGATATATTTTTTCCCTTCTCATTACAGTAGGCAGAAGCAGCTTTACATGCAACCTGAGGACAAGCAACAATGTAGTTATAGTGGCTGAAGTATTTTAGCCACATTGGTTATAAGCTCCAAAAGAACGACACATCCAATAAAAAACATAAGGAATTATAGAATTTCTGCTGAAGTGAACACAGATCAAGAACCAGTTGATTTGTGCTGCAGTCAAGCAAGCAGAAAAAATAAACAATTAAATGAAGCTTATCCCCTGAGGAGCTAAAATTATTTGCCCAGCTATCCCCTGAGATCGTGTCCTTACCTAAAATCCTCCATCACTTTTTTACACCTCTTAGGGTGTATCTTGATGTAGTAGGATGGCAAATCTCCAATACAACTTCAAGTGATGTTACTTACCACACAATATAACAAATATATTATGCTGTATGATACATAAAGTAAGGCTCTTCACAATGATAAAATCCAGAATCATACAATGTAGACACTCATGATTACCTTGGCATAAACAATCAAGGAAACACAGTTCATTTGTCTAATATCAGTTTTCTACCATTGACATTTAAGATGAAGTCTGACACAGGGAGGTTAAGTCTGAAAAGTAGTATAGATTCAACAATAATTATTCTCTAGACCAACAATGATTGTGGAAGGTTCTGTTTACAATATTTATGAGACCAACCATTCAGCAACAAAACTATCCAAAGTCGCCTCTTTCTACGTCCTAAATTACATGCCAAGGACAAGAAGGCAACATATTTAGCTCTTAAAAGTGAAAAAACAAGAAGAGGACACTAACTATAAAAGAGAATCAGAACCTTGAGTTCTGGAGGAGCAGGGTGCCACTCTGGAGGGCCACTTTCTGTAAGAAGCCCCATTGATAAGGGAGAAGCACTTATCACACCAACACCCTTGCTCTTCAAATAAGGCAATAGATTTTCCAGTGTTGAATCATTGATGCTGTAGTGACAATAGGACAGAATCACATCAACTGTGCCCGGTGGTACCCGATCAAGCACAGAAGTAAAGATCCCCAATGGCAATCCTGTTATACCAATAAATCGCGTCTTCCCCGCTTCTTTTAATTTCAGCAGGGCAGGAATTGTCTCATTCACAATCTACTTAAGGAAAACCAATCAACAACCAAAAAAAGTGCATCATTACTTGATAAAAACATGTTCTTAGCATGCTATTATTGTTATAGTCGAAAATGAAAGAAATTCAACACAAATTAGCACCTGATCAAGAGAACCAAATTCAATATCATGACAATGCAATATATCAACATAATCAAGCTGCAATCTTTCCAAGCTTTCATCAACGCTTCTAGTCACTCTCTCAGCACTGAAATCAAAACCCTCCTTGTATCTTCCACATTTTGTGGATACAATGTACTGATCTCTAGGCACCCCAAGTGCTTTCAAACCCTTTCCCAACATTTTTTCTGACAAAGTCCCTCCATAGTACCTAAAACACATAAAAATCAAGAAAACTAGCATTTGATCAAATAGTACAAATTATCCCATTTTATCAGCAATAAATGGAAATTCAAGAAAACTCAGATAAGAAAAATTAAAATAAAAAATTGGGATCTTCTTATCTTACGGAGAGGTGTCGAAGAAGTTGATGCCAAGACGAAAGGCTTCTAGAACGGAGGCGATGGCTTCGTCTTCAGAAACGGGGCCGAACACCCCGCCGAGTGGGGAGGCGCCGTAGCCGACGGAGCTGAGTTTGAGGCCGGTGTTGCCGAGGAGTCGGAGCTCGAGTGGTGGAGCAGCTGGTGCAATTGATTGATCCTGGGCCGTTGATCCTCTTATATAATACTGAGCAAATACAAGCGGTTGACAAGGATTAAGTGCCATTAGAAGGAAATTAGACTCGTGTTTTCGGGAAATTTTTAACTGCCAAAAATGAAAAATTTTGGAGGAAATTAACAACTGTGGGCTTATATCTTATCCCATATATCATATAAGAATGTATCGGGGGTATGAACAGGAGATTTTTCTTTTGCGTGCATGAATAGTGAATATACAAGAGATTTTTCTTCTGCGTGCATGAATAGTGAATGAACAAGAGATGTTCCTCCTGCCAGCATGAATAGTGAATTTTTTTTTTTATGCCCAAATTTCTTTTGCCCGCAAGAATATTAATGGGCTGTTTTGCAAATTTATGTGGCATCTTGTCGAGCATTAATGCTGGTACTACTGTAGTTGGCGCGTGTCAAATTTTGTTTGGGTAGATGAACAGAGTTTTTCCTTCTTCCTAGATGAATATAATACTGATATGTATTCATCCCAAAGCCTTTTTTTAATCCTTTTTTTGTCATTTCGTAGACCAATGTTGAGGCATTCGTGCATTACGTACTCCTTATAAATGCTAGTTTATTTGTCCAATTCACAATATTGCTCTTCGGGATAAGGTTGGTTGGATGCAGTACCAGATTTTCAGGGAAGTTGGTGTATCAATCTCATTCTCCAGGCGATTTCCTCCACTTTTTATCTAGATTTTTTGAGCTTTGGTCTCTCCTCTTGGTTTATACTTTACTACTTTTATCCAGTCTCTCAGTTATCTCATTCTTTTTCTTTTCATTCTCTTTTCTTCTTCTCCTTTCTTATATTTGTTTTCAATTTTTGTTTGTAAAGTGTGATCTTTTGCTGCTATTCTTCATTTTTTGGGTTTAATTGATGTTTTTTCTTCTTATTCTTTCTTTCATTGGTTTTCAATTTTTGTATTTTTGTGTAAAAGTACACTCTTTGGCAAGTATTGTTGGCATTTTAGGGTTTAATGGCATTATTTTTTGGTTCATTTAAATTTCCTATCTTTAATAATCTGCTTGCTTTCTTCTTTTATAGTTGCAGTATGCTAGATTCAGATATCTGGTGTAGTCAAGAAAGAATTTTTTGAATTCTTTTGAGCACTGCTGGATGCTTTAAATGGCTTTGTAGTATTCATTTTAATCTGTTTACCTCTTTTAATTGAGCCCTAATTAGTGTTTCCTCTGTAGATTTTTTTTTTTTTTTTGGCAAAAGGATACTATATCTAACTACACTGGGCAGGTATGTCTTATATTCTTTTTTTGGTTTATATGGTTTTTATGTTTATATAATTAAGCAATTTTTTAGTTTTAGTTTCCACATTTATTTGGCTCGTTGAGGGCGATAAGATTGATAATATTCTTACCGAGATCATAACAAAACATGTAGAGCTGTATAAAATAGAGCAGGGAGGAGTCATATGTGGGAAGCAAGGTTTTTGATTCTTTTATATTCAAAGCTCAGAGAATTTTACCCGAAAAATAGACTACTTGACTCAGATTTTTGTTTAAAAATAATAATAAAGAGTTTGATTTCAAGTTTTCCAATTTTGTTTTTTTCCCTCATGAATTTTGTCTCTTATTTTACTGCAGATCATCATGGGAACGTTGAAAAGGTAAAATATCTTTCATTCCTTTCGTTGTAGTTTTCTTTTATTTGTAAAAATTTCTTGGTTTCCTTGCGATTTTTTTAAAAATATCTATGACCTATTTAGTTTGCATAAGATTAAGGAATGTTGTGATTAACAGTGGATTTTTTTTTTTTTTCCATGAAAGCACCTGCTGCTTAAAATGAAAATCTTTCTTGTGCATCAGGATCATCTTTCTGCATATAGTTTGTGAGCATTTCAAACTTAACCCAATCTTTGATCTTTCACATTTTGTAGCTTGAGGATAAGGACAAGGCAGTAGTGCCCACCCTTCCCTTGAAGATTTGTTGCTCTTATATGCTTCATGTACTTTGCTCCTTTAGAATTTTCTGCAACTTTCATGCACCTCTACTTTCTTATAATATGTAGTTACTTTTAGGTCAGAATTTTTTCCATTTGTTGCTGATTACGGACTTCATGCATGCATAGGAAAAAATCATACTTTATTTGATGATATAAACTAATACTGCTCCCATGTTAGGAGCTCTTCATTCTTCATTGAGTAACTCTGGTCCCTACATTATTTGATCTTTTTGTTGTAGTTATATGTAAACCTTGATGATAGTATAAAGTCCAATGTATGTGTAGGAAATTGGAAGATTATGCTATTGATGTAAGATGATATAAAAAAAAGCCTTTCTTGTTGAACCCTTTTAAATGAGAAACATGTTTGATTTCCTAATTGATAAGTACTATATTTGATATTGGAATTTAAAATCATAAACTTCCAAATTATTGATTGTCGAAGTTTCTGTTAAAAGGGGCTCTTTTTTGTTGTCTAATCTTGAAAAACTCCTATTTTGTTGTGATTAAGTCAGTCTTGATTAAGGCCCTTTATTCAATTAAATTTCTATTATTTGCTAATTATCACCCAGTTGGTTAGGCTTAAGAGGCTTCCATTAAATTTTATTCTTGAATGAAACTGTTAGATAAAAGATACTTAATTCTGAGAAGGAAAATTGTGTTCTAAAATGCAAACTTGAAGAGAACAATTGTTGTTATTTAGAAAAGAATGAATACATATATCCTAGAGTCTTCCTCCTGTAATTTCCCAGCTCTGACTTCCAACAATTGCGTTACCCTTTCCAGGCTTCCCTTTTTTATACCTTCGGATCAGAATGTACTTTCTCTGTTTTATAAGTGACAGACAATACTGTTACCTAAGAAATTTTGAGTTTCCTAACATCTTTCGTTGTTGTACATCTATTTCCTGTTTTCGCTGGTCGGCCTCCAAGAAACAAACTTAAAAGTTACTAAACTTGTGGGCTGCTTCTGCTTTTTAGACTTTTGAATGGATTTGGATCTTGAAACGGAGATCCTCTTCATGGATTAAGCTATTGGCAGTACGCATGATGTCGGACCCATTTGGACATTTTTCCTTCCGATTTTGTAGGCCCTGGCCCATTGCCTTTATGTTTACAGGAAAAAAGGCACAATTGCAATGTTAAAATCCGACAATTTAAAAAAAAATTAAGTGCAATAACATGCTAATAAAGCAAGGGAAACGTTTCCTTCTCTTTCTTTGTTCATCAATTCACGGTATAAACGGAGGGTAGAACGGGATGCTACAATACTAGTAAGAAAATTGTAAGCAAGCTTATTATTATTTTGCTACTCTCATGAAGTGCAAAAAGTTTTTCATCAAGTTCTTTTTTTTGGTACTTCTATTAACAACATGGGTGTGCCAAATTTAAAAAAATAAGAAATGGATATTCTACAGCCTAAACAATGACAACACGGATGGAAACTTGATCCGGAGCTTCACCAGGATCTGGATCTCGCAAATTAGGCCTGGTCATTTCGAACATTTTGGAATGTGCATAATGAGTTACTTAAAATATTTAATTTTGTTAAATCATAATATAACTTAACGTGACGTAATTACTTTTCAATCGAAAACATTATTATTTTTCAGTCCAAATTTAAGCTTGTTGACTTAATTTTATTCCTTCATTTTTTGTCCATTAAATCTAAATTATCAACTGGTTCAATATGGCACTTGGGAAGCTCTATGGTCGAGCTTCAACACTAATATATGCTACACTTTAAACCAATGTCAAGTATCATGTGTATCATATATATTATGTGACATGTTACGTGATATACTAAAATCAGTTATTACATATTACTAAATATTATAAAGCATAATCTAGTATCATCACGTGATCATAATTTATTGATTCTCGTGCATTACATGTTACAGCACAGCCTTAATAATGACAGCATTTAGATCGAGATTGGAGGAAAGGAAGTCTACGTATTATAGGTCGGAGAAATGACACGCACAAAAGGTCAAAAAACTATAGGAGGCAGAAAACAGTTAAACTGCTGTCCTCTTTTGCAATAAGTCTACAGAACTTGCATCATTCCAGCAATATATTTTTTACGGATAGTACATCTATAATCTTCAATCAGAATGAAAAGGTTCACATGGTTGAATCCCTATTTCCCCTACGGATTCTACATCACCTAACTTTTTCTGTAAGCGCTCGTGCACCGACAAGGCGTGAGAATTTGACAGTAATTGTCTTCATCGGAAATCCCTTTTTTGTGGAAAACAGCGACAATGCCAGAGCTGCTGCATTTGATGTTTTGAAGATTTTGCACAAGCAATCAAACAAGTTCTTTCTTTTTGCATTTATAATTTGCAACCAAACAAACAAGTGTGTTAGGTTCTTTCCGCGTAGTATATTTGTTCTTCATTTGTGGGTCATGTTAACTCTCATTACAGTGGAATTTGTGCCAGTTGTTTTTGTAGACATTCGAGATATGAATAGCTTAAATTGTTAGCAAGGAAGTCACGAAGGACATACCTCATTTGTACTCTATTATTAATGGTTATTGGCCAATGTAACTCGATTCAGTTTGTACAATGGTGGCCTTTTATATATGAGAAATGAGCTATAAACTGAAAATATAATTCGTTTGCTTGCTGAAATTCCACCCCCCCCCCCCACCCCGGGGGGAGGGGGGGTGGCCCTTCGGAGGGAGGCCCAAAAATCTCTTTGGATATCAACAATAATACAGAATGTTTTTAGCCTAGTGGAACTCTGTAAAGTGGCCTTTTTAAGTGTGGTACAACCCTGTACGGATTGGCTATCAAACCTTTAATTATAGTCAAACTTTTGGGAAAGAAGAATAATCATTAAGTTTCACTGCAATTTTTTTCAAACCTCAAGCCAATAAAAGAAGTTAGGTGTTTGATGAACTCATGCTGATGTTGGTATCTCCTCATTAATAACCTAAGTTTAGCTAGGAAAATTCATTATGGCACACTTGAACTTCTTTATCCAAAAAATCAGATATGCAAATCAGTGACGAAAGCAATTGTCATGGCTCTCTAATCATTTTCTTTTTTCTTGCAATAAAAATTACAATTACAACTTAAAATTACCAATATTTAAGTCCCATAAGGCCATAACCAGTAATAAGTCCCACTTGTATTCCAACTCAGACTAACAATTGCGGCTTCTGTAAATATCAATGAGCTGGAAAATATTCAACCTATAAAAATTAAGTCCAAAAATTATTATCGTTGCAACCATGACGTCTCCACAATATTGTAGACGTATATTTCTAGCAAACTTATTAGTACAATCCCTACATTTGTTTGGAAGGTGAGGTTGTTCATGTTGAATTAATTGATTTTGAGATCACATCTGCCGTCAAGAGCATAGATATTTTATTCAGCTGATTTTTCCTTTGTAATACAAAAATTTTTGATTAAGAATGTTGATTAAGTTATCTGTTTATAGTTAGGCCAGTTTACTTCTGAAATTTACTATTGTTAGCATCAATCAAGACAAAATCAATGATAATGCTTTTGCTTACGAAAACTAAATTCTTTGTCATATCATCAAGAAGAAAATATAGATCCTTTTGTATAAAGCGTGCGAAAATATGCCCTCATTTTCTATACTTTTGTCTTTGTTATTCGTTGCTCATTAGTTTAAAAATGTTCTATATAGTACTTAAATTTGATGTTGTCAACAAATAAATAAAAAGTTTGATTTTCTAGCACAACCAATGTATTTTAATTATTAATTAACCAGATATGATTTATGTTGAAAACAATTTTTATAAATCTAATACTTAAATATTTTCTGATCCAAAAAATGAATAAGGAAAAACCAAACCGACCAATTATTGTAACAATTATTAAATTATTGTTGGTAGCTCGTAAATGTTTTTTCTTGGATAGAACACACGAGAGATAAAGCAAGAAAGAGATATCAACTTTCCGCGAAATATGGAGGAAGATAATGTGATTGTGACATTGTGGGAAGACATTATGGGTTGTTAGTTGACATCGGCGCCAAATGTACAGCTTGGTCCCTAGCTAACCGGTGGAGCTTTTTCACTTGCTGCAACCTTAAAAATTTCAACGAATAGCTGGGGAAGAAAAGAAGACCAATCCCATAAGCAAACAATAATATTTAAATCTTGCATGTACTGTATTTTTACCGACTTAAAAAGCTACCACCAACTAAGATTTATTTAGTATTGTACTAGTAATGTTTTATTAATTGTTATTATTATGTTCATTTTAATCATTCATTCTTGGTCAGATGCCCAAAGGTCTAAGGCCAGTTCACATCACAGCCTTGATTAATTGACCCGTGAGGAAACAGAGAAGATGCCAATTATGTTACTTTTCCTACATGTATAAATGGTGTGCAAACTCCTATTAAATTGGAGCTTGGGACTTGGAAAATATACTTTGTCTTCCAATCAAGGGTAAGAAAGAACCCAGCCCTCTTCTTTGTAGCTACTCCCCTTTCCCCATTCTCATTCTCATTCCGCTAATCACATGAGTTAATTCTTTGTGTATATATCATGGAAATTTAATGACCCTTTTTTATATCTTTCAGAATTCTCCAGCTAGCTTATGGAAATCTATAACATTAGAAGTTTAGCAGAACTGGTAAGACAGTTTTGGATAATGATATACATGTATAGGATTACATATGTTTCAGACTCCCTATTAATTCTATGATCATCCAAGATTTTGATGTTGTTTTGTTTTATAGGGAATGGACCATGGTTTTATCAATCAATGGTCCATGAATTCTTTGGATGAGCTTAGCACACTATCTTCCATGACTGCCACATACAACGATAATTTACACATGCATTCTTCTCAACCAATGTTCAGCCAAAAACACTCCATGGAAATGTCTCCAAATGATGCTAACAGGCCATTGAAGCAACAAAAGACAAGTAGCTGGAGTTCCTCCAATAGTGATCATATGTCAAATGCCAACTTTCATGTGGTCAATTCATCAAATTACACTGATCATATTGGCGTGGTGAAACCTAAGGAGGAAACCATGTCTTCTGTTACTATGAGTTTTTCACCTGACATGATGGCTTCTCAAGGTTCATATGATCAAAATCAAAATTATGTGTTCAAGGCTTCTCAAGGGGCTAAAAGGGTCAGCACTAATGCTAAGCTAACTCAAGCTCAAGATCACATCATGGCTGAGAGGAAGCGCCGCGAAAAGCTCAGTCAAAGGTTCATAGCTTTGTCTGCTTTAGTGCCTGGACTTAAAAAGGTACTATTATTTGGTTGTCAACTCGACCGAATTTTGTTATGTACCTGACCTTGGTGTCATTAGTAATTAATTGAAACGGTTTTAGATTAATTCTGACATGTTAATTGTTCTCATATATGCATGTGCCATCAGATGGACAAGGCTTCCGTTCTCGGAGATGCAATAAAGTACTTGAAACAACTTCAAGAGAAAGTGACACGCCTTGAGGAGGAAGCAAGAAAGAATTCAATGGAAAGAGTGGTGTATGTTAGGAAGTATACGCTTTGTGATGATGGCCATGACAATTCTTCCTCAGATGAAAACTTCTCCAATGGCCCTGATTATGATGAGTCACTACCAGAAATTGAAGCAAAATTTTGTAACAAAGACGTCCTGATTAGGGTTCACTGCGAGAAAATAAAAGGAATTCAGGAGAAAACAATAGCTGAAATCGAGAAACTGGCCCTATCTATCATCAACAACAGTGCCATGACATTTGGCGATACAACTCTTGATATGACTTTTATTGCTAAGGTAAACCGCTATTATATCACACATTAGTTCAATGATAATTAAACATGTGCATAAGTTAGAAACATAACAATTCTTTTGCATGAAGATGAAAATTCACTTTAATTAATTGACAAGTTTTCTTGATATCTTGCAGATGGAGGATGGATTCGCGATGCCAATTAAGGATCTTGTGAAACATTTACGCTCAGCCCTCAAAAAGTTCATGTGAAAGACGGGGTCTTTGTTCAACTTTAATACCAAAACAACCTGGAATAATCTGCCTTAGATACCTTGTTTGATAATCCTACACCTTTGTTTTTGCAAAAGCCAGGAACTTTTCCACCTTTTCAAATTAACCATCAGCCTGGAAGCCAGCTTGTTTGCTGTGGGGTTCATTTTGAAGGAGGGTTTTTTCTACCGTATTTTTTTCATGGTTCACTTGTGTTGACCATGCTAGTTATCCTCCTGTTGTAAAGGTGACCACATGGCTTAATTTGGCTTTCTTAAGGCTTTTTACTCGGGGAGGTTGAATTGTTCAACCAAACCGAGTGCGGGTAAGGGGCAAAGGGTTATGTTTTTTTGGGTGGATGGATCATAGAAAGGCTTCTGTATCATCAAAAGGTGTTTGTCAGTGTTTTAGAGGCCTCTTTTGAAAATATTCTTGAGGTCTCTTTCCTTTGTACTCTCATTTGGACTTTTTTAATGTACCTCTTTTCATTATGTAAAATTAATCCATCAAAAGTTTTTACTTTTCAGTTTCCCTAATTGACCCGTCAGCTGATTTTGATCGTTGTGACGCATGACTCTTACTTGCTAGCTTTTGAATATCAAACAGAATTGACAAGTATCCAAAATTTGAGATTTTTCCTGTCTCTTTAATTTTTTTATGGTTTAATATCTACAATAAAGAGTGATTCATTAGGGTTTATAATAACCTCCGTGTTAGTGCCATAATAGTTTGCTTTCGATAATTAAACAGGTAACCAAGTCTTTTCCACTCCATAAATCTTAATCAACTTGTGCAATTAATTTTGCTCAACCTGTTCAGATTTGGGCAAAACCAGAGACAAAGAGGCACATTTGCCACCAAAATTCAAAGGTCTTATCGCTAATTCCCCAAAAAATAAGGGAGACTACTGAAAAAGTCCAATGGAAAATTTGTCCCAAAGCAAAAAACGTCCACAAGGGTGGGCGAATTTTGACTTGATCTTGCTGAGTACGACGTTGATCAAGTGTGGTTCTGGAATAATTTAGCCCTTAATGAAAATAATAAGATCATGTGACTTTTACTTGAGTGTAATGTAATTTATTTAATTAATTGAGGTTAAAGTAAACCCTGCCCCACCAAAGATTGTGATCTTCCTCGCAATTAAAAATTTAGTCAATTCTCTGTAGGATAAGACAAAAGCTATCGTGTGAGTTCGTGAGATTCCCTTTTACTTACTCAAATCATTTTCTCGAACGACGACTATAAAAGATTAATGCAAATGAAGGCAAATGAAGGTTATTCATTAAAGTTGAACTAGGTGTCATTATCAAATTTTCTTTTTATGGTATTATTTAAGTTGAGTGGAATAAAGAATTAAAAGATTGCACGGCTTGGCAATCATATTAGAAAAAAATTTAAGGCCATCCTAATAAAATAGAAGATCTTCTGTGATTTGATTCAATATAAATTTATGTAAGAAATTGAGTTTTATTCTTTTTCCCAAGTGTCACAGAAAATAATTTTAGAATCAAGTTGCAATTAATTAAAAGAATGATGATTGGAAGAAGAAATGAGCATAAAAAAGAGTATTGTATTGGATAACCACGTCATATATGCGTTGGCAATCGTAATAAGACTTCAACAACTTCAATTTCTTTTTGCAGAATTTATGTCCCAGAACTATTGTTGATTAGTGGTGTTTACTAGCTCAAATGCTATTAAAGATATCATACTAAATATTAGTACTCTACCATAAAAGAATTCTCTTGCTTTTGGTTTATGAAGAAGTTTATTAATAAACATTTCTCCACCAATTTACATTGAATAAGCATAGAGTTAAACAACTTGAAAAAAATAGAAAAAAAAAAAACAACAGAGCTAGCTCGGGGAGTGTTGGTTTCCCTTGCCAAAGGTTCGGATTCAAACCACTACCTTGGCGGTCTGAAAAAGGGGGAAGAGTTTAGTTTAGAGAGTATATTGGAGTTACACTCTAAATCGTGTGTGGTAAAAATCTAAGAGATAAAGACAAATATCTTGTAATGCACAATGAGAATTGATTAAAAAAAAACAACATAAACAAAGGCAAAAGATTGTCTAGCTTAATGATTCTGTGCGGGCACCGAATTGAAGGTGGCTGCGTGGAAATCAGAAGGCAGGTGTTGGTAGACAGGTGTAGCTATTAAGTTCGCGAAGGATAAGAAAAAGGTAGCAGGAATCGCCGTGACACTAACAAAATATATTAGTCACATTCTTGATTGCTAGATTTCCACCTTGATACCATCAACAATATCTAACAAAACACTTTCCTGCTTTTTATTTTTTAGTATAGATCAGATTTTTTGTCTAATTTTTTTATGTTCAATTGTATCAAACACAAAATCATGTCGTATCATTACCAAATTATATCGTATCACTAAATGAAACGGCGTAATTTTATATAATTTCACATTGATACGGTATAGTTTTATATTAGACACCATTGAACATAGAAAAGAATTGAAGAGAATATCTAGACTGCTTCTTAAGTGGTTTGTCATGTGCATGTGGAGTGATTTCTGCCATAGGTTGTAACAGCTAGTTTTTTTTTTTTTAATTCTATTTTTTAGATTCAAAGCGAGACTCTATTCGTTTGCAATGAGGAATGGTAATTTTTTCAATACTTCCGTAAGGATTTACCTTCCCAACATTGGTTGATATAGTCTGTCAAACGGGCTTCAAACCACTATAAAAATTCTTGATGGAAAGAGTAAGTATTTTACTACTTGAAATAAGGGTAAGGCTGATATTTGGTGTTCAAAGTTTAGTCCAAGACAGGGAAGGATAAGTCTTTCATCACTCACAAGAGTTTACCTAGGCGTCCTTGCGTACTTGATATAGCATGCCCAATGGGCTTCCCGTGCAATGTTACTTGAACTAGGCACAATACCATAGAGCCCAAACAAATATGGGCCTGATAACAGCCTTTGACAACAACAATAATAAAGCTTAATAATATGTCAAATTATCCGCCAAAAATAATATTGTAACTGTTTCTTAGTAAATTTTTTGCAATAGCGATATTGGCATTTCAACTTGTCTTTATATTTATTTATTAAAATTATTTGAAATATGAAGTGATAATATCTACGCACAAGTCCTTGTAACTATATATTAATGATGAGGGTTTACGATTTCTTTTATTGCAAAATGAAATTGCCTGAATATTTACTAATAATAATGAGCTAAACTTGAGGAAAATAATTTTTTCACAATTCAAAACCATAAATCTGTTGATCTACATGATTTTTTTCTAACATTATGAGCTGAAATAAAGTAACACAATTTTAAATATCAATTTAGGAATTAATTATTATTGTTACTATATTATTGCCCGCAAACGACACCATGGTGTCGTGGTGTAGTTGGTTATCACGTCAGTCTAACACACTGAAGGTCTCCGGTTCGAGTCCGGGCGACGCCAATGTTTCCTTTTACTTTCTTTTTTGAGGACTGCCCCATAAAACAAAACGCCTGCATACGACGTCGCATCGTCGTCATCGTTCCGTTAGTATCAAAAGAGCCCGCATCATTCCCTCCACTCCCATTGGCTAAAACCCCTCCACGTCATCATCTTCTTCTCGAACCTCCTCCACAAATGCCACCTTTAATATATAAATAAATAAATAAAACTAAACAAATTAATTCTATATAAATAAGTAAATAAATAAAACTAAACAGATTAATTCTTCATCCCTCAACTCATTCCTTTCTTCAAAGATTAAACAGCCCCCCGCCCCCCAACTTGTCCCTCACAAATTGTGATCATTTACTGATTTCTAAAACAAATAGGATTTTTTCTTTCTACCCAAACAGCTCCTAATTTGTGAGCCAATTATTTTTTGCAATGGCTTTGAGTTTGGTGCTGCAATCAAGAAAGTATCTAAGGCTTTGTTTGGCGTTAATTGCAATCCGATTTTCATTATCCGCGGCCTCGATCGCTAGCCAGTACATCAACCCTCCTCACCCTAAAGCCATATCTGTAAGTCTTAATTAAAAAAGATTTGCTTTTGATATAAAAATTGGGTAAAGTAATGGTTCCTTTTTCTTTTTTTTTTAATCTTTTGATTTTGATTCGATGGCTTTCTTGATTAGGATTTGAGGGATGCAATTGTGAAGGGATTAGGATTCCAAACTGAGGATTTCACGGTATCCGGGTTTGATTTGAGGGATGCCCAAGTGGGTAGGTCGGTGGCTTATGAATTTGACATTGAGGTTGATAATAAAGTTCTTCCCTTTAAGCTTTTGGAGGATGTAAATAAATGGGATTATGTAGATTTACCTATTTTCCGAGCTGTGAAAAATGGGTTGGTGGAGAAGCAGAAATTGGATGACCAGATGCCAGTCTTGGCTCCGTTCCAGTTGGCTGGTCCCATGGAGATTTGGATTCAGGATGCCAAGGACATGAGGATTTCGCTGCCGGTGTGTTAAAGCTGCGCCAATATATATATTTTTAATAGTATATAGTTTGGAATAAAGATTTTGGTTTTCTCTGTTGTCTGGCATAATTATCTGGAAAATGCTAATCCAAGTTAAATCACTGGGTTGCTGTTATGATTTTCAGAAAAGGAGGTGAAATTTTCTTGTTTTTTGTTATGTCTAATTTCAGCAATTGTATGTGAGAGCTTTTTTGCGTTTGCTTGAAAGAATACCAGGAATGAAGTTGAAAGAAGGATAGGGAGATGCCAAATTTTGTTATTGGTGGTTGCATCTTCTGAGTTTTGTAACCTGCTTTTTATGTTCGAGGATATTGGAGAATTGTTACCTTTGTTCATTATACGGTTGCTATGCCCTATGTTTGGCACTCTGCTGCTTATTCTGGGATATAAGAACTCTCCACAATGTTGGTTAAGCGTTTCTTGGTTCCAATTGAGTTTAGTAGTTATGTCTAAGATTAATGCCCCAACCAAAACTTTCCTGTAAAGAATGTGTTTTTGATTTCATAGTGTTGTGTCGTCTGGACTAGTGGGGTTTTTACTCTTGTAAAGAACTATCTTTAAAATGGTAAGATCATACTTTTTCAGATCATTTGTTTTATGTTTTCCCGGTTGTATATACATGTAAATCTGTTTCATAAACATAATGATATGTTTACATTGCATACTTCTTCTTGTTGAATGATTGGTCATTTAGCATCTAACAGTGACTGTGTGGGTGTCCAGTTCATATATATTTCTCTTTTATTTATTTATTTATTTTGGGGGGCAAAATTTATTTCTGGTAATGTTCTGCAGCATGATGTAGATGCCGGTGTTCTGAAGAAAGTGATCTTAGCAGATGGTGCTGTGGTCACTGTTAAGGGTGCGAGATCTGTAAGCCTGCGTCATCCGGTTGAGCTTCCACTTCCCTTGAATAGGACGAATAATGGTTTTGCCTCTGGTCTTCTAGCCCTGGCTGAACGTCTACGTCATGCTTCCCGCACCCAAGACAGCCCCCTGCTCTCCCTTCGTATTGTTGGCGCATCCTCTCTCACATCCCCTGCCACATCAACACCTTCGGCCACTAACAAGCTTAAGCTTAAGCGGCTTGCACCTGGCCTTGTGGAGCTATCTTCAGCATCAAAAGTGAAAGCTGTGGATGCCATCTCCCCCCTTGATGTGGAAGGAGAAGCCACTGCACTTTTAACTCCTAATCAATTCACTACATTGTGGCCTGTCGCGTCCATCAATGGGTCCAACCCAAACTTGCTTGGATTTGAGTCACTGCTTTCTTCTGTGCTGGGTCCAAAAGCTAGCAAGAAGGGTTCTTTTAAGCTATTGAAGGCAGATGTATCAGCTCAGACTTTTGTCAAGATAGGTTTTGGAGTAGAGAAGAAGTTAAAAGAAGGGGATCAGTTCAATTGGGAAGGTATTCCAGCCTGGAGGACAAAACCTGAGACAGTGAGAATGCATTTTGAAGTGTTGGCCAAGGTGGATGGGGACAAGGTTGTGCCGGAGAAAGTGATGCAGGTTAATCCAGTTATTGTGGAGGATGCTGTGGCATCAAATGTGCTCTCGGGCAACATGACCATGTCAAAGGCTCCTGTTGTTCACCCACCTCAAAATCCATTCTCCCTGTGAGGTTTTATAGTCTAGTTTATTGAGAAAAAATGTAAAGAAAATTTTTTTTTGCTTTTCTTCTGTTTTCCCTTTTTAAACCCTTTTTTCCTGTATCGAAGCTTTGGTCATGGTAGTAATAAACGCTATTACATGGGCTAGATACTGTAAAAGCTCATTACAAAAGAAGAAAAGGGATTGGTAGTGTAAAATCTCTGAATATAATTATGATACGTGATTTAACTATTATATGTCCAACTTCCTCTGCTGTAAAGTTGCATTTGCCTTTGGATTCACTGACAGGTTGATCTTACGGAAACTTGACAGGCGAAGGAAAGCTAGATGATGATACGAGTTAGTATATAAACACAATCATATATTGTAATGATACTTTAAATTGCTTTTTCTGATATGCAGATGATACTGGCCCGCCGACCATATCCATTAAATTGCTTTATGAATGAAAAATCTTTTGTTTTTGGATCAGCTAGCAAGCAGGTACAAGGCTAATCCACTGCTTCTCTCACTTGACTCCTATTCAGCAAATGATAAAACGGGAGGACTTCGTAACTACTAGGTTGCAGAACAATTTCCATTAGTGTACAAGTGTCTAGCAAACAATTTCAATACGTTGTCATGGAGCTCAAATTTCATTTCTTTATGAAGGAAATTCCCTTTTGGATGCTTACTGCTAACTCTTTTTTTGCTTTCTCCAGTCCAACCCTGTAAGAAGTCACAGTGAATGGCACAAATCATATGCTGTTTTCAATTCTGCCGTCAACATGCCACAACTGAAAGAGAAATGGTACCATACCTTTCATACTCATTCAGGGGTCCAAGTTGATATACCTCTTCCGCTCCCATACGACCAAGTCGTACCTTGGTAGCAAAGAATGGGAGTTCTGTGACCTATGGGACATTGTTCATGTGTTCGTCAGGATCGGGTTGAAAATACGAGGGTAATATATCGCAAAACAGAGGCATGGATAAAAACCTGGGAAGCTACGAAAGAACATTCCACGACACCAGCATCACCCCTAAGCCCTCGCAGGCATGCATCTGCAAATTTGACTGCTGCATATGCCTGTTAACAGGTCCTCTTTCAGAGTGAATTCAATATGTTGCGGACCAAAAGAATCATTCTTGCTCTAAATTCAGTATTGTTAGCTACTGAAGACAATTTTAAACTAACCATTGATAGTGTTGCGGAGCCAGCGCCAGACTTTGCCTGCAAATATCACATTCACAATCAATGTGCTGTTAGTGATTCAAGAAGTATACAGTCCATGCACCCTAGTAAAAGGTGATTTCTACACCTGAACAACTTCTGTTCCACCGTCTTGAATGCGTTTAGTCAAGTATTCAGTTTCCTCTGGTGTGAAGGAGCACGGTGGCTTAACCTGCAGGATGTGATCCAATGTAACTTCTTGAGTTTTGCTAAAATTCCAAATAAAATTCTCTGCTGTTTGAAAAAGAGCATAGTAGTACATCTAACCTGTGAGAGAAGAGGCAATATTGTCACTCCAGCATGACCTCCAACAACGGGAACATCAATTTCCCTAGGATCAAGTCCCAAAACTTCTGCCTGTGATATTGTCATTGGAGCTGTAAATACTTCAAAACCAACGAAAGTTACAGGACAACATGAAATAGAATCATGGATATCGCAACTCCTGGTAATTTACAGACTGAAGAACAAATTAAGTAGAAGCAATATGCTGAACAAATTCATTTTATATGCTGGAGAATGGCTTAAATAAGTAAAACAAACCGTTGAAATGAAAAACACAAAATACTTGGAATTTAGACACGTGAATATAGAATAGTGAATCGTGAGATAGTAACCGAATAATTTCTGAAGTACATACCACAAAAGTATTAGCTCTGACAACATCAAGCATGGTAACTCCCAAAAGCCTCTTTGGGTCGTAAGTACCTGCTTTCTTGAAAACTTCAGCAGCAATTGGGACGGTAGAGTTCACCGGATTGCTGATCAAGTTCACAATTGCATTAGGGCAGCACTTTGCAATTCCTTCACAAAGGGTTTTTACAATTCCAGCATTGATATTGAAAAGATCATCTCTGGTCATTCCAGGCTTCCTGGGAACACCAGCAGGTATAATAACAAGCTCCATTCCTGTAAGAGCAGCCTCAAGCTGCTGTTGCCCAAGAAATCCCCTCACCTATAACCCAAAAACACAGCTTTGTTTAACCTTCTTAAAAAGATAAATTTCCCATGATGTAATGAATTATGAAAGTTACATACCACAGCACCAGTGTCCATGTGGCTAATATCAGCCGTGACACCTGGGGTATTGACAACATCATAGAGATGAAGAACTGAGACTAATGGATTCATCTTCATCAACATTGCAAGCGGCTGGCCAATTCCTCCAGCTGCACCTAATATTGCAACCTTGAATCCAGGAGAACCACCTTTTGCTCTGCAGTTCACCCGCTCCAAAATGGAACTTTCCTCCATCTTTGAATACATGATAAAACCAAACCCACCATGCAAATAAACAAGTAACATGCAGCAATTAGTTACTGAAGCGCAATTTGCAAGAAAATGGTTTTTTAACATTCAAGTGAGAGAATCAGCTGTAAAAGAAATGAATTTATCTTTGAAGAGTAAACAGACCTGGTGATTAGTGGGATTAAGATGAGCAGATAGTCTGGCAATACGTTGCCTAGCTTCCATACCAGGCTGCATCTTTTTGAACTAGCGATTTTGTTTCTGTGTTCGTTTGTAGTTTCACTTAATAGTAATGAGTGACTGCTTTTGAACCAGAAAACAACATAGTGTGGATAAATGTAATAGGGCTATAATGTACATTGAATTTTGGGAATTTGTCTTTTTTACTTATTTCTTTATTTGTGGAATTGGATTTTCGGAGCCTTTATCTTTCTATATCTATTCTTTGTGGCTCAGAAAATTTTGTCTCTGTTGGTTTTTGCTTGGTTCAACTTTTTTCACTTCTTGGCTGATCCTTTCAACTAATCAGCACCAAAATTTTGCCAACCCCTTTTATAAAACTCATGAAGTGATATTGTTATTATTTTTTTGGGGATTTAATCTCATGACTGCTGACCGACTACGCCAAGGCCCATGTTCGAAGAGGCAAGCATATATCGGGAAGAAGCCCATTATATCAACCGCTGATTGGACCTGTTCTTTTGGTTTTGGGAGAAGAGAGGGATTGCCCATTGGACTCTACTTTTCTTTCTCTAGGCAACAAAATAAGGTTGGACGACCCAAGATGGGTTAGGCTCAATAAGAGAAAAAGTAAAAGGTATGAAGCAAATGTGTAGTCGAAAATTGAGAAAAGAAAAAAAGAGTAGCGAAAATTTTCCTTATGCCATGGGAGATTATTCAGATTTCCAAAATCAAAACGTTTGTAACAGTGTCCAAAACTACCTACCTTTTACACTGGGGTATGGAAGCATAACAGTTCTCTCTCTCTCTCTCTCTCTAGATAATATTAAAAATCAATGAATCATATACGTGTAAGACTTGAATATTGAACTTATCGTGTACCCATAAGCAAACAATGAATCTGGTCCATTACAAACATGACTTAGATGATGTTAGTTGAGATTTAAGAGTGAATTTTACAGCATATTCTACTTTAGTCCGCTTCAGTCCTGAAGTCAATATAGATTAGCAGAGAGGGATATGATGAGACCACTTTCCTCCTGTGCGTCTCCTTGCATATTTCCTATCTAACCAAAATTTCAAATCAAAGAAATGATTACACAAGGGGGGAAAAAAGGGTTTGTCAAAGTGGTCTAGTCTTGTCACGTGGCTGAAAAACATGCCATTGTTTGTGATCTTTCCGATTAAATCTAAGAGAAGGATTTAAGTTCTGCTGTCAAGGAAGGACTAACTAAAGGCGATTGTAATGTTCTGAAAACAACATAAACATGTTTTTTTATTTAGGGTCGGTTTGGTTAGATGTAAAATATTTTTTTTTAAATTATTTTTTTAAGAAAATATTTTACATGAAAATGTTAGGCTTGTTTGGATAGCATTATTTGGTCAAATTATTCACAATAATTATTTGGTCAATTTTTGTTGACCAAGTATGAAAATTTGAAAAGTGTTTGACTAGAGAAAATTTTTTGGATTTGTGTTTAAATAGTGAATAATTTTTTTTTCTTTATTTTTTTAAAATGTGAAAAAATGTTTGAATTGTGAAAAAGTTTTTGGTTTGTTCAAAAACTTTGTAACAATTTTAGAGACTTTTTACACAATTATTCACAAAAATAGTCACGTTTATATTCAAGATCTACTTAGAAAATTTAAAAAAAATCGCGAGTAACAAAATGAGATTCATTATGGGTAGGTTTTGTGATGGGTTTTGTGGAACGAGCATTGATGTCGGACGCTTGTAAAACGGCGAGTGCTCGGTAAGTTTTCAATTTTCAGACAATATCGGACACTCGTAAAATTACCAACGTCCGATATTAGTGCTTAGTTTACAAAACTTATCATAAAACCCACCGACAGTGAATCTCATTTTGTTACTTGTGATTTTTTTCATTTTTCTAAACAAAATTTAAACATAAACGTGCTTGCTTGTGTGAATAATTGTGTAAAAGTCTCTAAAATTGTTACAAAGTTTAAAAAAACATTTGAAATTTAAAATGAAAATATTTGGTGGGAAAACTTGAACCATTGTTTTTGAAAAAGTGAGAAAAAATTTTTGGTCAAAATTTTCTTGACTTATGGCCAAATAATTTTTCAACTATCCAAACACATTTTGAAAAAAAATTTTCAAAAAATCCCAAATAATGCTACCCAAACATGCCTGTTATTTTTCCTATAATTTTCCTATGTTTAAATGACAACGTGAAAATTTTTTAAAATAAAATTTTTTTAATGTTTTTAATTTTTATTGTTAATGTTTTTTTTTATGAACTACATTATTACATGGGGAAGGAAAATTTTGGCTTTGGCGGAATTCGAACCCTTGACCTTGGGGGTAGAGTCATAGAACTCTAACTGTTCGATTCTCTAGTCGTTCTCCTTATTTTTAATATGAGCTAAATAGACTAATAATAATTTTTAACAAATGTTTAACAAGTAACTAGAGTTAACTATATATTATTTTATTTATAATTAATCTTTAAAAATATAATGGTAATATATATATATATATATATATAACTATAGTTATATTACAGTGGAACTCAAGATAGCAAAATAATTAGTTGATAAGAATTAAAAACAAAAAATAGTTTGATAATTGAAGTTTAGAAAAGCAGGTATTTAAGGTTTAATATTATTCTTAAACTCTTAGGAATATAACTTACACTCATTGAAGACTAAGTTATTTTCAACCAGGAAAAGGAAAATTAAAAAATATTTTACACAGAAAAATATTTTCTGGTATTTGGTATTGAGTAAAATTCTAAAAATATTTTCTAAAAAAATATTTTCAATTAAAACAATCAGACTCCTAATTAAAATAGAATAAATCTTGCTTCAATACCTAAGTTATCTAGTGTATCAATCTCTCTTTGCATTTTATTATGTTTCTAACTCTTGTTCTTCTTCTCCTGATGTTGGAGTGATGGAGCCGTGTGGGATTGTTAAGTTGTACGTACTGTTGCTCAACGTGGCAACTGCAAAGTCGAGGGTCAAAGTAGGCGGCCATTATTCCGAGCCATGCTTCATCGTTTCGCTAATTGGCGGCCGGACGTTTCAACTTTCTCTGTGTCGTTGTCTCAATTTTCCCTGCGAGATCCTTTCCGATGACATTCGTTCCTCGCTAGCCCACAACTTTTATGAAAAAACATGCATTAAAAGATCAATCTGAGTCAAAGTAAATCCCCGTAATCACTTGTCTCATTCAATGCAACTGCCAACCGTAAAGGGGCAATCATTTTTATAAACGTAGCAGTAACTTGTTTTTGGAATGACGCAGAAACCAAATTGGACCAAGAAAGGGTGCATATTTTTCAAGAAAATAATAAAAAATTTTCATTTTCTTTTCTAAAAATTTTATTATCTTGCGATGATGTTAGGTGACTCCTCGACACAGGACCCTCATCCATCACAAATTTACAATATACTGATTCGCTCAAATCAATTTATGCAATTCCTCGCAATGCCAAAGATGTTATCTAAATTTCTAGAACTTTCAAGTAAATTTATGATGTTATAGTTGGCTTAATCAGTTGCCAATAAAATAACGAAGTGAATATGTTCTGTCTTCTTGCTGTTATTGAGTAGTATCATCAGTTAATTAATTAACAACGCAAGTTAAATTAATCAATACTCTTGCACAAAAATTAAAAAATCATTTATTAGATACTCTAGAGTGAAATTCTAGGAAACCAAAGTACAACAACTAATAAATCTATTGAGAAAAGCCAGTCCATTAGAAAGATAAAAAAACATAATGCATCCTCCTCGGTCTTAGGTTGTGTACTATGCTAAGCCAAATTCCCTTCTCATTGGTCAAAACCAAGTTGTAAATTCTTTTGTTAAACGCTTTTGAGATTGATTTGATGTTGTTAACTAATTAACCTTATTCAGTTGACCAAAAATTGGGTCGGCAAAAGATTTTGTGCACATGTGACAATATATGTCACTGTGCGATAGCTGATTCAAGATTTTCTCACATTAATTTCCAGCCAACTTTGTTGTGCTACATGCTGGCAGTACGTCTCTTAGGAGTCTTATTGTTCCCATTCTGTAGTAAACTTTAGTCACCAGAAATCCTTCCCTGGCTGCCGTGATGGCCGAATATTCAATTTTCCGGCGCTGGTTTTTGTCAATTATTTTCTTGATTTGTGCCTTTTTCCTCTTCTTGATTCCCAAGTGCCAGTGTGATGAAGTTCAGACACTCATGCAGCTGAAATCAAGTCTTCAGAATACAAGTTCACTTGTTTTTGATACATGGACTTGGCAGAATTCAGCATGCAACTTCACTGGCATAGTGTGTGATTCCACCAACCAGAAGGTAATAGAAATCAATCTTTCTTCGCAAAATTTGACAGGACCTGTTTCTTTTGATCTAATATGCTCCCTTGAATCACTCGAAAAAATCTCTCTTGGATCGAATTTTTTGTATGGAAGCATCAGTGATCACTTGTCTAATTGCACTAGCTTGCGGCATTTGGATTTAGGCATGAACTTCTTTTCTGGAAAGGTCCCTGACTTGTCATCTTTAGCCAAATTGGAATTCTTGAATTTGAACCACAGTGGTTTTTCGGGTTCTTTTCCCTGGAGTTCTTTGGCAAATCTTACCAGTCTTAGCTTCTTGAGCCTAGGTGACAATACTTTTGATGGAAGTGCATTTCCTTTGGAACTGCTAAAACTAGAGAAGTTGTATTGGCTTTACCTCGCAAATTGTAGCATTGAAGGCCAAATTCCAGAAGGTATTGGAAATCTCACACTGCTTGAAAATCTTGAGCTCTCATATAACAATTTAGTTGGGAGCATCCCAGATGGGATTACAAGACTAACCAAGCTTCATCAGCTTGAGCTCTACACTAACGGACTCACAGGAAAGATTCCAGTGGGATTTGGAAATCTCACTAACCTTGTCGGATTTGATGCTTCAACTAACTATCTTGAGGGTGATCTTTCAGAGCTCAGATCCTTAACACAGCTGCAATCCTTGCAACTCTTTGAGAACCAGTTTATAGGTGAGATTCCTCAAGAATTTGGCGATTTAAGGTTCCTCACAGGATTCTCACTTTACACTAACAAGTTAACTGGTCCTCTTCCTGAGAAGATTGGGTCATGGTCAGAGTTGCTTTTTATCGATGTTTCTGAGAACTTTCTGAGTGGTCCTATACCACCTGAGATGTGTAAAAAGGGCACGCTCTCTGAATTTTTGATTCTCCAGAACAAATTTACTGGTGGAATACCTGCTTCCTATGGTAATTGTTCATCTTTAACTCGTTTACGGGTAAGCAACAATTCACTTTCAGGTGAAGTTCCTACTGGAATTTGGGGTTTACCAAAGTTAACTATAATTGATCTAAACCAGAATCAATTTGAAGGACCTGTGGCACAAAGTATTGGCGATGCTAAGTCTCTAGCACAGTTATTACTGGCCAACAACATGTTCTCTGGCGAATTACCTCACAGAATATCAGAAGCTGCTTCACTGGATACAATCAATATTGCCTCAAATAAGTTTTCAGGAGAAATTCCAGCAACAATAGGCAAACTGAAGAAATTGAGTATTCTTCATTTGGAATTTAACTCGTTTTCCGGTGTTATACCGGATTCATTAGGGTCATGCGTTTCCTTAAACGACATAAGTCTAGCAAACAATTCATTTTCTGGGCATATTCCACCAAGTCTTGGTTCCCTTCCAAGTTTGAACTTTCTAAACCTTTCAAACAATCAACTTTCTGGTAATATTCCTCTGAGCTTTTCATCACTACGTTTAAATCTCCTTGACCTGTCAAATAATAAGTTGGTTGGACACATTCCGGATTCTTTATCAATAGATGCTTTTAATGGCAGCTTTGATGGAAATTCTGGCCTTTGCAGTGAAAGCATCAGAAGTTTCAGGTCGTGTTCATCAGATTCTAGCATGTCTAGAGAGGTTAAAACAGTGATTTATTGCTTCATAGCCGCTGCTGCTCTCTTGATAGTGACATTATCGTCTTGCATATATTTGAGGTTTAGGAAATATAATCAAAACATTCCCGTAAAACGATCTGATTCTTGGGACATGAAACTGTTTCATGTATTGAGCTTCAGTGAAGAGCAAATACTGAAGGCACTAAAGCAAGAAAATTTAATTGGGAAAGGTGGCTCTGGTAATGTATATAAAGTTGTCCTACACAACGGAAAGCAGCTTGCTGTGAAACACATTTGGAATTCAGATTCAGGTCACAGAAAAAGTTGCCATAGCAGCTCAGCTATTCTTGAAAAGAGAAAGGGAAGATCAAAGGAATACGATGCTGAGGTCGCTACATTAAGCTCTGTGAGGCATGTAAATGTGGTTAAATTGTACTGTAGCATCACAAGTGAGGACTCAAATTTGCTGGTCTATGAATACCTACCTAATGGGAGCTTGTGGGATAGGTTGCACACAGATCAAAAGATCAAGATGGATTGGACAGTACGATACGAAATTGCACTGGGGGCTGCTAAAGGGCTGGAATATCTGCATCATGGCTGTGATAGACCAATCATACACCGAGATGTAAAATCCAGCAACATTTTGTTGGATGCTAATCTCAAGCCTAAGATAGCAGATTTTGGACTATCAAAGATTTTGCAGGCCAATGGTACAACTGCTAGGGAGTCAACAATCATCATTGCAGGGACGCCTGGTTATATTGCACCAGGTTTGTGACTTATTCAGTTCATCTTTGTTTAAGATGCTCAGAATTAACTGAAACAATCTGGATTTCTGCTTAAAGGCTCTAATACCTAAAGGAATGCGACATTCTCGTAATGGACATGATGGACACTATAGCAGTAAATCATTGTGTTCATGATCCTATGCACTGAATAACGAATAGACCTTTAACCTACATTAAAATTTCTGTTTCTGGTTGCAGAATATGCCTACGCCTGCAATGTAACCGAAAAGAGTGATGTCTACAGCTTCGGCGTGGTTTTAATGGAATTGGTTACTGGAAAAAAACCCGTGGAGCCAGAGTTTGGTGACAATCAGGACATAGTATCTTGGATATATAGCAAATTGAGAAGCGAAGTTAGCACAATAGAGCTGGTGGACAACAGCATTTCAGAGGCTATGAGAGAAGATGCTGTCAAGGTATTGAGAATTGCAACTCACTGCACAACAAGAGTTCCAGCGTTAAGACCCTCGATGAAAATGGTAGTGCAGTTGTTGGAAAATGCAGAGCCCTGTAAACTCAGCACCATAGTTGTCAACAAAGAGGTCTATAATTGTAAGAATAAGGAGGTGCTCTATAGAAGTTGCAGCAGTAGTAGTGGTAGTAGTCAATTTTGATATGGGATTTCAACTGTAAATATGGATTTCATGAGCTGGTCTGCAAGCTAAATTCTACTTTGGCTAAAATACCGAATATGAGTATACAAGAATAAAAAGGATCTTCGGAGTTTTACCAGTTTTAAATTGATTTCTGAAAAATTCAGTGATAAGCTGAGTTGCTAAAATTCATCTTTCCTTTCTGCAAGAGAGGTATAAATGTAACAAAAAGGAACATCGGGAAATATTTTACATGACTGGTAAGAAAATTCATGTAGTTCAAAACTTCTAAAATCTTCATTATTGTCTGCACCACAAACAAGGATTAAGTGCAAATTCTAAAGGTAAATTCGGCCATCTTTTTTACTAGCATCGCATCACATCACATTCTTAACTAATCATTTACATTCTTCTTGTCACGATGTGGCCAACTTTGTGAAGAAGTAGAAGCCCATTCAACTACTAAAAGAGATTCCCATTATGTATTGGCTTATATACTCAGAAATTAAGTGAAGATAATTTATGATTGATCAAGTGATAAACTAGGGAATTTATTTTATCAGCAAAGATTCTACTAATTCCTACATTGTTATATCTTGCTTAAAAATGTCACTCCAAATAACCCCAAACAAAACCATTAGGATCGTTGTTATATTTTGCTTAATTGGCTACATTTTTTACCGAAAGTAATGTGTATTTGCTCATTTTACTCGGACTAAAGACAAGCAACAAAAATTTTAAAGTAGGTTGGAAAATTGTATCGCATTTCTCTGAAAGTAAATAGGCACAATTGGTTAAAGCCATTCCGATCCCTCCTTGACATAATCCAAAGGAAAACAACCAATACAAATCCAAAGGAAAAACAACCAACAAGACAATTTGGTCATCCTATTTTATTAAAAAGAAAAGTAATATATGGCTTGCCCCGGTCCTAGGTAAACAGAGCTAATACCACCACATTAATTATCACAATCAACCTCCTCAATTATCATAATGCCCCATCCAAATGAATCTTGTACCAGGAGGAAGAGTTTGGTCTTTTCATCCAATTGAGGCTCCTATTCTTTCTCGCTCTCACTCTTCCACTCCCTCTCTAATTCAATCCCTTAAACCCTTCTTCACTACCTTCTCGTCCCATCATTCCCTTTTCTCTTCTCCTCTCAGAAACCTCAGTATCTCAGGTATTCTTCAATTCTCTCAAAAGTTCTGTTCTTTGATATAAAAAAAAAAAAAAGCCACTCTGTTATAGTTTTCTGCTTTTTCATTAATGCACAAGATCAAGATTTCTTGTACTAAGTCCATAACTACATGTTCAAGCTAAAAGCAAGGCAAAGATTCCATCTTTTTAATGTTGGATAACTGCACGTATATATCTGTCCTGTGTCTTGTCATCTTTCTGTTATTGTTGTTATGAATTTTTGTTGCAAATATGTAGAACACAGCAAGATTGTTTGTTGGCCTAAATTGCTTGTTCAAGTTGTACTTTTATGCAAGGTGTGTAAGGAAGACAACGTTCTTGTGAAGGAGATGAATCAGCCCTTCTTTTTTCTTGCTAAGCAGACATCATACCTTTAATATAAAGTCTGAAGAAAAAGGGAAAACAATAGTGGGAACAGTTTTGTCTTGTAATTTACGTACGGATGAATTGTTGAGTTGTTGCATTGTTCTTGGCAGGAAGGAATAGTACTGTGCTGAGGGCACAAAATATTGATTATAAGAGTGAGAAGCAACCTAGCGTCGAAACTATGGATTCGAAGAAAGAAATTTCAGAATTAAATAGAGAGCTTTACCCAGAAATAGAGCCATATAGCACTGGATTCTTGAAGGTTTCAAATCTTCATACTATATATTGGGAGCAGTCAGGGAATCCCAATGGGCATGTAAGTTGTTGTTAATATAGCATTTCATTTTTTTTTATGGATATTTCTGGCTAACCTCTTTCTACGTATTTTATTTCTCCACCTCTAACAAGACAGAATTTGTGAAAGATTGTTAGAGCCTTTAAGTAGTGATGGAAATTCTACATCATCATGTTGAATAGGATGCCAGACCTTTCTCTCCTTTTCTAATAAGCGAGATTGGATGAGGGGTGTAGCATAATGAAAGGGAAACTCTAGTATCAGACTTTTAGTACACTGAAGCACCAAAGATTAAAAGCAAGTATCATATCTATCAAAGACGCCTGGCATGGTACTGAGGTTGGAAAATCAACTTCTTGAGTTTTTATTTGGAATCCACTATAGAAAGGCCCAGTGTGGATATTTTGATATTCTTGCTGAAATTTCCATGTCTATCTTTTATGTAGAGATACACCACATCTTAGAACTTCTAATTCTTGTACTTTTGAGGGTTGATAATAATTGATTTCCTTCCCAGCTAATGTATTAGTTACATCTATCGATACTCTTGGTTCTGCATGTCTTGAGTTTAATTGCATCTAAGTATGTCACATTATACAGCTTGAAATTTTCATACCTTGCAGCCAGTTGTTTTTCTCCATGGAGGCCCAGGAGGTGGAACTTCACCAAAAAATCGTCAATTTTTTGATCCCGCATTTTATCGAATTATTCTATTTGATCAGGTATGTAATCTGAGCTATGTATTTTCAGACTCAGCCAAGTGTCATGCGTATGGCAACCTTTGTCTCCTTTTAGCGTGGTGCAGGAAAGAGCACACCACATGCTTGTTTGGTGGAGAATACGACCTGGGATTTGGTGAATGACATTGAAAAGCTAAGAGAGCATTTGCAAATTCCAGAATGGCAGGTTTGAGACCTTTCTATTTGAGTGGTTTTGTGATTGTTGCTTTACATCTCTCATCAAGCATGATCTTCTAGGTTTTTGGTGGTTCATGGGGTAGTACACTTGCTCTTGCATATAGCCAGTCTCACCCTGAAAAGGTGAGATGCAATTTTTTAATTCTTGTTTATTTTATGCATTCTTTTCTGGAAGGATGTGTTTACTATTATAAATCCTTTTTATTACATGTCATATGCTGAAAATTTATCTGGTCTTACTTGAAAGGTCACTGGCTTGGTCCTGCGGGGGATTTTTTTGTTGCGCAAGAAAGAAATTGATTGGTTCTACGAGGGTGGTGCTGCTGCTATATTCCCTGATGGTATGCATGTTAATTTGTAATTCTTACTAGTGGACCACTAATTATTGCTGAACGTGTGGTGAAATGTTGTGGTTGCGGTAACTAGATTATATTAGTTTTCAGCAACATAGAAGATATTACACGGTCTAATTGTGGAGTATCTCTAAATATGACTTATTATTTGAAGCTGCCTCCTATTCGATTTGAAAATATGAAAATACATGGAGTAGCATATTGAGTCAGGAGTTCCGTGGCTAGAGGGAAAGGAAAGTGGGAGCTAGAGTTGGTCATACTAGTTCTCTGATCACATTTTGATTCCATCAAGGAAAACTGTAGGCTGTGAAGATATACAAGGTTTTGTTGTGTACAGAAAACATTAATTTTCATTTTGAGAATGTAAATTTCTGTTACGTTGAATAGGTAAATATGACTTCCTGTTTGGTGAATATAGCAAGAGTACTATTTATTGATTCCTGGGGAGAAATCAAATGCAAGGGCAACCTTATATGCAGCTGAGCGCGTTGCTCAGGATGGAGGGAGATATCTTGTCCTTCTAGTAGTTATTCCTTTTTTGCCATGTAATGTTGAAAAATGACTGGTTTGGTTGCATATGGGATGTTATTAGCAGCTGAGTGTGCATTTGCTCTCTACACAGCTTGGGAACCATTCAGAGATCTAATTCCGGAGAATGAAAGGGATTGCTTTATCAAGGCCTTTCACAAAAGACTAAACTCTGATGATAAGGAAACACAAGTAAGATCAACATTCTGGTGTATGATGCATCCCTCTTTTCTGACTTTTTGTTGTGATTTGACTTCCTGCACCCAACTTTTTATGCATTCATGAGCCAACCTTTCAACAAAAAAATCTTTATGCTTTTTTGGAAGATCATCTATAAATTTTAATAATGACATATAATGGTCACCTAAGAACCTTTCCTTTGTTTTCACTGTTAGCTTCTAGGCAGCTGATGGTTGCCTTTTGAAACTCCATTTGTCAGACTTTTGAATTTTGTGGCAGAAAAACTAAAGTTTTTACTTTATTTTGTTTGCAAACAGGTGTAGTTACATATTCTATCAGCTTACAGTCAATTGTTTAGATCCTAGTTCTTCACAAAATTGACAAGTTGAAATGGAATCTAATTCTTGTAGGATTTTTTCCATCTTATCTTAAAGCCAATCGTTGCTCAACATTAAATTTTTCTGGATAAGAACTCCAAATTATAGGATTTCAATTTCGAGCTGATTAAATTTTACTTGCATAAAAAAAGGGGAGAGGAAAAAAGATACCATTGTCATCTGCAAACAGTGTTACTGGAAGTTTTCTTCCATATGCCTTAATTCTAGCAAAGTTTCTTGTCAGTGATGTGCATGATAGATGAAAGTAACAGTAAAATACTCCCAGAGGTTGTCATTTGGACTTAATGATTATATTTCAGCATCATATATTGATTTGTTGTATTATTGGGTCATTTTGGAACATTTTCTTAGTTCCTTGTGTTTTTAGCATGCAGCGGCCAAGGCTTGGACTAAATGGGAAATGATGACTGCACATCTTCAGCCAAATGAAGAGAACATAAAGAAGGGGGATGATGATATGTTCTCCTTGGTGAGTAAGAGTCACAAAAGCATGGGTTTTATAGTACCATTTGTGAAATACTTTTTTATCATTGATCATTGACTCTTTCACATGAATTTATGATGTTATATCCAGGCATTTGCAAGGATTGAGAATCACTACTTCGTGAATAAGGGCTTCTTTCCTTCGGACTCATTCCTGTTAGATAGTGTTGAAAAGATAAAGCATATCAACACCATCATTGTTCAGGTATACGATTCCTTTGTTGATAATCATGCTTTCCATGTATTACATGTCAAATGGCATAAACAACTACATGACTTGTTCTTGCCCAGCAAAAGATATATGAATGCGACCAGAATGCTGTAGAGAGGTTGCAATGGTCTGATAAATTAGTTCTGTGGAGAACTATAAAATATTCTTCAACATTTTGGTCCATATGACAACCCAGGTTTATCCAATTTTTGGCATTATTCCCATGAATGAGAGCTGGAATGCGTAGCATCTCTTTTGATAGTGAAAATTTTACCAAGTTCCTTACTGTTTTGTTTTGCTTTTTCTTCCTGAAAATATTGCTGTTTATCCAACTGGAGAAAGGTTATTATTGCTTGAAGGTTTTGCTATCAAGTGATAACTGCTGATCCTATATCTGATTAAGAGAGTCACTGCAATTTATTTTGTTTTATGCAGGGAAGATATGATGTTTGTTGTCCCATGATGTCAGCGTGGGACCTGCATAAAGCTTGGCCTGAGGCAGAATTAATTGTAAGAGATTCCTTGCTTAATTTTCTTGATGATGAATAAAACTCTCTTGTCAAAGATTTCACCTAACGTATCGGGCATCAAATCGTGAATGTTTCTGAATTTTTTTTATTTTATTTTTCATTTGGTCTATTCTTCATCCTTATTGAGATAGATAGATGATGAGTAGACAGATTGGCAAAGTATACAAAGTGCGAGAGCAATCATGAAGTGGTAGTAGTGAGAAGGATGAGCTGTCACAGAAAGCAAATCTGAAAATTGGAGTCAGAGTCAAGGAAATGACTACAGATCCATCATAGATTGAAGAATGCACCTTCGCGCATGCTAACTGAATATAACTAATTGTATTAATCTGAGTCTGAGGCAGTTGTCAAACAAAAATGGCATGTTGTCAATCACTGTTTGGTACCAGAACCATTGAAAAAAACCCAGTTTTTTGGGCACAAAGAAATGCAGATGAGAAAATGGGGAAGAGTATTTGGGATTTGCATGAAAGGACATAACATAGATAGACAGGAAAATGTTTAAGATTCAGCACATTGAAAGAAGCCCAACACGAGCACCAATTAAGAAGAGGGACATGGCAAGTATTGATGCACGGGTAGAATTATGGTATGTCTCAGTATAAAAAAGTAACTAGGGCTATCACAAATTTTGACTTGGTGGGGAATATGTAAAAATAAGATTGATTGTGTAGGAGGCAAAAGATTCACATTGCTAACCTGGGGTTGTATGGAATAAAGTCCTCAGTTTGATGGAGTTGTAAATATATGCATGGCCAGAACATTGCATTTTCAAATATTGGTGAATTCTTGTATGCCTTGTGGAAACTTTTGTGGTTGCCATCCCCCCCAACCTCCAGATGATTTATTAACTTATATTGGGCCATTTTTCATGGAGATCACTCAAATTCCTCCTAAATGTTTGACTTTGTTGAACGTAAACTTTTTTTGTGCGTCAAAAAGATAAAGTGGCTTGATAAATTAAGTTGTAGGAGGGCGGAGGTTGCGTACAATTTGGCATTAAATGATGTGGTCTCTACATGGAGGTCCTGGGGAAAAAAAAAATTTGGGTCGAACTCTTATATTGCAAAAATTTCTCAAGACTCTTTGCTCTTGTATCCTTCTTGCTGCATCATGATAATTTGGTTTAGCTTACTTTTCTATACTCTTTTAACATCTATGGATAAATGTGATCGTGCTTTGAATTGACATTTAATTTTTATGTATAATTTTAGTTCATCCTATAAAGGTGTACTTCAAAATCAGTTTTATTCTTTGTTACTGGTCAAGCCACTGATCTTTGTACTGCATCACAGGTTGTTCCAGATGCAGGACATTCTGCTAATGAACCAGGAATTGCCGCAGAACTTGTTGCGGCAAATGAGAAACTGAAAAGCATTATCAAGGGAAATGCATGCTAAATACCCAGCTGCAGAGCATGTCATTGATTCGTGAAAATGTGCTGAGATGCAGCCCAAGAGTCCTCTGCCGTAACCGATATAGTTTTCCAACGTATCGAACTTTGTTTTTAACAAGCTTTCTACCCTGTTTTGTGTGCATGTTACTTTTGGTATTGCAGTATTTCTACCCCCTTGGTCTTACTAAACGAAATAATTATCCAATTACTTACAGGAATAAGAAGGCAGCCTTTCTTTCCTTTTCTTGTAGTGGTAATGGATTGTCTTTTTGGATTCTGCAGTTCAACAAGGTTTATTATGTCTTGGATTAGAATTTAGTGCTTGTTGCAAGGGCTGCGCATTACCAGAATCCTATAAGTACATCAAGTTGCATCATGTTGAACGCCATTAATGTGCTGCATGGGCATTTAAAATTGAGATATGTGAGACCGACCTACAGGCCTCCATACTAAGATTAAGGAAACATAGGGTCCTGCCAACAGCAGTTGTGGCAAGATTTTGAAGCTATTTAACTATAGAATCGTAGTAAGATTCTGACGAGCTTGTTAGAATTGTCTATGAAATCAGTGAAACATCTGCCTAGGTCGATTGATCATATGAATGCCGTTAACAATGATATGATGACCAGATTTAATTACCAAGTGAAAATCCATGCTAATACTGTCTGACCTACAAAAACAGGGCATGCAAATACTTTTGTTGTCTTCACAAGAAAAGACAATAGAATTATACTACGTACAAAAACAGGGCATGCAAATGCTAGGTCTTCATCAAGAAAAGACAACTGGATTACACTGTTACAAATAGTATAGGGGAAGCAGGCACAATTCATGCTAATACAAACTTGAATTAGAAAAATACGGAAAGAATTACAGAATGTTTTATCTTTTCCTAGTGCACTTAAGTCACATTTCACAACCAGTAATTACATATCAGAAACTTCACTTCCAAGAATTTCCAAATGTTCTACAAAGCGGTGAAAGGGAATATAAGCAGGCACAATTTATGCTAATACAAACTTGTATTAGAAAAGGATGGAAAGGATTACAGAATGTTTTATCTTTTCCTAGTGCACTCAAATCACTTTTCACAACCAGCATTAACAATCAAATATCAGACACTTCACTTCAAGAATTCAAAATGCCCTACAAAGCAATAAAACTGAATATAAGGAAAATATTCAAAGCAATAAAACTGAATATAAGGAAAATATTCAAATATATAAAGTGCATCAAGCAAAAAATTCAATAAATAATTGAACAAGATATGGCGCACACAACTGGTACAATGGTGACAATAGTCTAGTATAAGATTTTTGCAGCGCAGCTCTTTGGCATATGAGATCTATGGAAGTTTGGTTCCTTGGGGATGTTAACAAGCCTTCTTCCTCGTGACAAGGACCTCGAGCCTGCTGTAGCTGTGGGTCTTACTGCATTTGTGGCACCCTTCTTACATGGCTTAACTACTTCCGTAGGTTTTGAATTTCCTGATGAAGTTTTCACTACAACACTGAGTAGTTTATCTGCAGTCATTGCCTCTGCAGTAACTGAGGTGTGCCTGAAAAAATGATTTGAGTTTAACAACTATTTAGTCCAAAAGATTATTTTGCTCACAAAATCTGACACTTAGTTGAATCAAATTGCTTATTGTTTCACCTTTGACGTTTAAGAGCATGTCTTGAAGAAGATTTTGTCTTCTTTAAGTTGCAGTCTGAATCTTGACCTGTATGGCTTTCAGGCCTCAACTCTTGGTGTTGGACTCTAGTAGGGCCAGTTGGAGTTTTTGTTCTAGCTTGTTGTTTTATAGATTTTAGTGAAGCTATCCCTTTCTGCATGAATAAAAGAGAAACGTTGATTATGTTCAAGAATTTTGCACCTACAAACATATAAACAGCCAAAGCAAACCCCTGAACACAGAACACTAGACTTTGAGTACTGTCTATGAACTTCTTTTCCACTTGACTTTTTTTTCACTGCTTTTCAGCATATGATCATGGTTTATATGTAGGGTTATATATTGTTTTTCTCATTCTTTAATGTCATCAAAAGAGATATATCTGATGAAGATATTTGTTTACAAAGCGTGAAGGAGAAAAGTGAACACGTATAAAAACTAACTTGAATATCAACATGTTGTCCCTGCAAGTCTCCGCCTTGAAATCTTGAAACTATGGTAGCTTCCTTTTGAGGAGTTATGACATGATTTTTCCTCTCCAAGTTGGCTTCTCTGAGAATTCCTCTTTCCTGAAAATAAACTTCTAATATTAGATATTTCCAAATAGCAGCCATTGTCGCCATAAGCTAGTTTCAAAAGGATTAAAGGAGCTTACGTCAGTTCTTAGCCTGAAAGGTTTAGGATGTGTAGGTTTTAGTTTCATCAACTTCATCCCTGGAGTACCAACAGTTCCATGCCCTTTCAAGTCTTTATCAACTACTTCAGTGACCTACAAGATTGCGCAAAATATTGTGACAAATTAGAAGCATCCTCAGGTACTATTGAAATACTTAAGACTGAAAACTGTAGATAACCTTTTTTCTATCAGAACTCTGCATGCCTAGGACTTCTCTTCCTAAATGATCCTTGTCGCGGTTGTAATTTCTGCAAGAAATTCAATGTAAAGGAGCACCACATTTGATCATTATCTAAGTAATGAATAAATAGAAGCATGTCTAAGGAATTATTGTATATGGATAAACTGCTTTGATACCTATTCTCATCAAAGACTGAAGCATTTTCCTTGTCGTCGCTGGCTGCTGTTTCACTTTCATGTCCCAACCCAGGTGAAATTCTATCCTCCAAAAAAAGATTCTCTACATTCTTTTTGCTCACTTCTTTAATACCACTATGTTCCTGCACATTTTCTTGAATAGCACCACCCTCATTATTTGAAGGATGTAATCTTTGAAGATCATTGCCTCCCATATCTGTTGGTTGCAACTCTAATGTACTGTTTAATTGGCCTTCTGAGGCATCAGATGAGGCCAACTCTATTACTGGTGGCACACTTGAGATTGGACATGCTGCTTCATCCACTGGATGCTCTTTGTCATCAGCTCTTGATTTTCCCTTAGTTTCCTTAGCACAAGATATCTCCTTTATGGTGGATTGTTTACTTAATTTCCCCTTGCTCTTACCTTTTAGAGAACTCAAATATTTGGCATCCTGATCAAGTTGAGTATGCAACTGTTGAGAGATCTTTGTTCTGCATCTTCCCTTGTTGGAACCTCTTTCTCTTGTTGTTGCTGAAGAATTTAGTGGCAGTGGCTTCTGAGAATTATGTCCGAGCTGCTTTGATTGTTTGCTAGAACAACTGACTACTGGCTTTCTTTGACTAGTTATCTCAAGCTTCTTCATTCCTTCACACAATTTTTTTAAAGGGGTACGCAATTCCACAGATTTTTTTAAACTAATGGCTTTCTTTGGGGAGTGAAAGATCAGAGCCTTGGCAACCATCCGGTTTTTTGGTACAGCAACACTTGGTGGCCTTGGGTTCTTAACACTTCGAAAGATATTTTGATTTTGAATGCAGTTTTTGTTCCTGGGAGTAGTAAGATACTTTGCAGCAACTTGTTTTCCCTTAATCTTTGGAGTAGCATTAACTTTAGGAAGCGGTTTAGCCTTCTCTTTGTCATCAACTATCTTTCGAGAAATTGATGATATAATCTCTAATCTTGACATTCTAGGCTTGGAAGATTTTGGGGGAGCTGAAAGCGGACATTTCATGTTTTTACTGAAAATCAAGATCAAGTCACAACAGTTAAAAAAAGCCAATCACCTAACTAAACCCACTCACTTTAACAGAGACATGCTCTGATACAAGGTAGTATGATAAGTACAAAAGTTTTAGCACTCACCTTGAAGAATTTCTCTTTAGTGCTTTGTGAAGTCTTACATTGGGACTCCTTGCTGCCATCACCTGTGTAGTAAACCAGTAATACAAGATGTTTAATCCGTGTGCAAATCACGTCAATTGAGCTAAGGAAACACTATTTAGGACTAACCCGAAGGACAAAATTCTTGTAAATTGTTTCTGGATCCATCTCTTCCTCATGCTTCTGGTCACATCCTGTGACAGAATAAGGTGAAAAATGCTTAATTATCCCATCATCCCATTTATAGAATTCTGAAAAATTCTAAAGCTATTATCCATCTAAGTACCAGATGGTGTCTCATCAACAACATCCTCCTCACCCCATTCTTAAAGGGGGGAGCGATTTTGGCTGGAAAAAGATGATGAGTCGAAATAGTTATTATTATATTCAGTGATAAAGGTAGACTTACACAGTTACACTATACACTAAAACCTTGCAACAAAAGAGCTGGAAAAAATTAAACCTTGCAACAAAAGAGCTGGAAAAAATTAAGTAAAATAAAAAAGAGAACAGCAAAAAGACAATGTTGAACAGATCCAAAGCTAAAGACCACTTAATTTTACAAGCAAAATTCATATTCGAACACCAGTAGAATTCAGTAAATGAAGACCAGATTCGAAGACGTACCAACACGCAAGCAGAACCAGTATCGATCATCGGGTCGGTAATGATCTGGGCAAGTAAAATCTACAAACTTTGGAGCTTCAATATCTTCATAAAACTCCTCATTTTCCCCTTCATCTCTATCTTCCATTTCTGTGTCATCATTTTTGATTGAGTTTTCAGATAATTTAGCTTCTTCCCCTGCCATTTCTTTTTAACTTCTGGGAGACAGACTAAAAGGGGAGGCAGGCAGGAGCGTTGGGAGGGCGGAGAGGCTAGTGGTGAGTGGATGAGAGAGCTGAATTTTGGTAAGTGATCTGGGATTTTTGGGCGATAACCGAGGAAGAGTGAGACAGTAGTTTGTTTGTGCTAATGATTTTTAAACACTGACTGACCTGTCTGTCTGAAGTAGCCGTTGCGAGCTATGGCAATTTAGCTATTCTTTCCAAATCAAGGGGTAGAATCGACAATATGGATATGCATACAATTATAATATTTATTGCTTTCCTTTTCCTTTCCTTTTTTCTTTTTTCCTTTTTCTTTTTGGGTATATCCATACAATTATAATATTTAATGCTTTTCCTTTCGTTTCCTTTTTTTCCTTTTCCCTTTTGGGTTTTTCTAAATACAAGTAGGACTGTTTCACATCCTTTTTTGCATTTTTCAGACCTTATAAATATCGTTTTGATGATATTCTCACTAAATGTAGTGTAAAAAAAAAAAAGAAAAATCTAACTCCCAAATTTTACTTCATTGGGATTTTGCTAAAATTTTTTGAGATTTTGCCTTTTCGTTTTTTTCTAAAGTTGGCTAAAAACTTATTCATGTCATCAAAGGGCAAAGCATGATTTTTTTTTTTTTGGTTGACTAATGCATGAGATTAACCATTTGGTAGATAGGAATAAGAATAACTGTATAGAACTAGCTTAGCTATGTCTTTATCCACTTCTTTTATAATAATTACTTGTAAGGCAGAAAGTTGAAAAGTTAGTATGATACTCAAACTAAAAATCAGAAGATGTCAATGCGAAAATTTCCTATTACCATTCGTTGTGTTTGCGTTTTACCTATTTAGTTCTTAATCCCATCAATTTCACTTATTGAGTTTTCTCTCAAGAAAAACAAAGTTTTTTACTTATTGAGTTCCAACGTTCCAATAACATCATGAACTCTTTTGGTTGCTGAAAAATTATTGCTATCATGAATGTAACAATAGATATTCATAACCTATCTTGAACTGATTCCCCATTAAGTAAAACTAAAGCTCATTCAAATTTTTGATATATTTTTTTTGTGGATTACCAGGAAAACTGGAAATTCTAAGTGATTTAGAATCTGACCCTCAAAATAAAGATGCTGTTGGACTTTTGAATAAAAACCCAATTACCCTACCAGCGTAAGCATATAAAAGCCCAAACAAGATATAAAAGAACCCACTCAAATGAAGGACTTTAAATTCTTTACAAACTCCAAAAGACCAAAAAGTATATGCAGTGTCTATTTCTAATTGTCTTGCGGGATGATCCGATTCGTCTACATATCTAAAATTACAAGTCGTTTTGTGGCAACTAATATTTTTACCTGCTAATTAATATTATTAAAATGATTACTAGAATTTACATTTAAAAAGGGAAAAGAAAAGAAAAGAAAGAAAGAAGTCTTGGTGTCCCTCAAACTTGTAAATCCAGTGGGCAATAACTCCGTACCTCTACTTCATAATGATCTAACAAAAGGCCTCTTTGAGTTACTCCAATTGTAGTAAGTTCTTAAGTGTTCTAATAAACATGTGATCCAACGTTCTATTGCTATGAAAAGCAATTATTTGACGGCTACCGAGGTTTGAAGTTCAAACCCTGACCTTGACAGTTTAGATAGGATGAATGTGTGTATTTAAGGCGAGTTAGTTCAGAAGGTATGTATTAGTTAGTTGAGCGTCTCACTTCAAATCGTGTGTGACAATAACATTTTGATATAATGAATATTGTGATAGCACTGATCTAAAAAATTTGAGAGCTAACTATAAACGGGGACTAGCAAAAGCACCGTCATCCAAAGTTGCCACATCATGAAATAAAAATAATTAAATAAATAATTGCTTATTACAATAGAATCTTTAAGCAAATTGCCCTTTGGTAATGAGTGGCAATAATATACCCATTTGACTTGTCATTAGAGTCTAATTCATGATATATGCTTTCACTCTGCCTATTTGCCTTTGTTTTTCATCGGATGGAATACAATGTAATCCTATCAACATTAGTCCGTCGGTTTTTTTTTTTTTTTTTTTATGGAGTGCAGAACTTGAGATTCATTTGATCGTAGCGTTAAGTCTCCTAAACGAGATATTATGTGTGTGCATCATTATCAAATACTTATACAGAGCAAACATGACTAGTTCATTAGATGTGAAAGGAATCAGATGGCGCTGCCAAAAGAGAAAAACATGCCAGGAAAATACATATGGATCTAACTAGTCCAATTTGGTTAACTCGTTGCAAAAATCTCAATATCATAATCAGCATCATAATTACTTGTGTAATTGCCTACGCAACTGTGTTGACAAAATGGATCCATCAGCAGCCAGTCCAGCATTTTGCACCCCTCAAATTTTACAAGCCATCCATCCTGAAATTTTTTCTGCAAAACATGGTAGGCTGGTTCAAATCAATCTCAGAGCTGATTCAACTTGTCTTTACGTGTTAACTGATAACATAAATCATAGGGAGAATGTTGAATTAATATTTTCCTATTGAATGAAACCGTTTTTCGAATATGTTTTTGAGAAACTCCAAATAAAATACGTCCTGTAATCACATTTTTATCTCGTATATATATTTATTCAAAGCATTGCTACATCGAATTTTTAAGAAGAAAAACACCTCTCCTAAATCAAATTTCCAAATATACAATATATTCGCGTAGATAGCTTGTTCAAGATACCCAAATAAATGCCAATATAGATAGCAAGTTCAAAATCAAGATAGCCATTGAACTCCAAAAGTTATTTGATCATCAGTTCTGGACTCTTACCATTTCCTGCTGCGTAATTGGTTTCTTTCAACCCTTCCAACAAGATAGTTTGTCGTAAGTTCAAATTTTGTGACAAACTGTACTGTACGTGCTAATACTAAGTACTAGGTCTCGTACCACCTTTGGTAACTATCAAGAAGTTGGAACAGAAAGCCCCTCGATTTAAAAGATGAATGGCCACGCAAAAGCCCGTAGACTTTTTCTGTTTCATTTACTTTAAAGAAAAAGACAGACGTAGAAAGACTTTAGACATATAACCCTCCAAATAGAGAGTGCTGAGAGACACCACAAGCAACCAAATGAATGATAACAACTCATTAATGAAGTAAAGGTGTAAAAGGGTTGACAATATTTAGAATTCCCCATTCAAAATATGTCGGTCTTAAATTAATTATTTACAAAATATCAGCACATGCTTCTCGGGCCAGAACCCTTTACACATACTGGAGGATGACCCTCCAAAAAAATCCAAAATTATAAAATAAAATAAAAAAGAAACAATGGATGAGTGTTCAAAACAATGGGCGATGAAGCTAGTGAGGTTGGACCAAAGACGACTATTTGATGGTATATCATAAATTTTAACAAGTCTTCCTTGATAGTAGTAGTTGTATTCTTTTTGGCAGATGGCACTTTTTGTCAAGAATTTCTGCTATATGTATATTTTGAACTCATGTGAGAACTGAAAAATTCAATTAGGGTGTGAGTATGTAGTAGTAAAACTTGTGCTTTAACGTCCCAGATTGCTGTTGTGAATCGGTATAAAATTTGTGTTGCTTCTTCAATTCAAACTTCAAAGATGCAAAAGAACCGACGAGAGGAGGGACGATTAAATTGAGTTCGTTAGCAGTCGGGTGAGTCATAAATGAGTGTCGCTCTGAGGTATTTCAATCTAAGACGTCGTAGCTACTCAATAGATTGGTCCCTGATAACGCATCACATTTCCATGAAAACCGACTCATTAATGTATACTGAATTATATGAAAACTACTTGCACAATTTATGAAGTGTCTCTTTTATCAGACGATATATGTTCCTTTTTTGCGTCATTGATAAGTTCAACTTCAATACAGATTTTACAAATGTTTTGTGCATGGAAATTCAATTTATGAAATTTCAGTATTTTTATGCTCGTATTGAATATTAATTGTCTACAAATGAGTGATCGTGGTTTAAAATAATGTTAGTGATTGATTCTTAATCCAATTTAATTCTCACAACTCATCCAAAAAAATAAAAAGACAATGTACAGATTCTACAAAAATGCCATGGCTTTTAGCGAAGTGTCATACAGTTTGAATTTGGAAGATCAACTTTTCTGGCTTAATTACACTACACGCATATAAATGCATGCAGAGGTAAAGGCAAACTACTAGAAAATCTTAATTTCATGAAAAGATGTCATCTAAAACATCTGATCTAGATTTTGATAACAAAATCTTAATGGTCTGAATGAAACTTGGCATGCCATTTTCTTTAGAAACCAACCAGTACCACTGCTAACATAACATATAGGAAGAAGTAACCAATTAGATCAACACTTAAATTTTTTTTTCCCCTCATAGCTTGTTTCGGCATGGAAAGAATAAGAAAATGTGTAGTGCTAAAAATCTAGCAAATGTGCTTTAATCCAAAGATAAGGGTCTTCTTTTTTTCAATAAAATTAATTAAAGTGGTAGGAATTTATTCAAACTCCACAATACTTCAAAAGTAAGTTTTTTATTAAAAAAAAAAGAAAATATTAGAAAAGACAGAGCGTCGTGTTAAGGAATCATAAATGAAGCTTGCGAATAGAGGTCACGGTCAATCTCAACTAAGCGCCCACCAAAACGTACTAAAAACCGCCTTTTTCCTACCTCCATTCTATAACTACTCGACTCCTTAAATATTCGCAAGTCAAAAACGCACACTAACATGTGTCAGGTTTCCCGTCACACACGACCTCACTCGTTTAGCACAATATCTCTGACGGACGGACGAATCCCTCTACAGTTACAATTACAGCTGTGGTTTCGTAGGTTGAATTTGGACATTTAATTATTTTTAACTTGAATTCATAAAATTTATGTATGTATGTATAGTAGTTTACAGTATAATTTGCATTGTGACTTTATGAATGCTATGGTATTACATATACATTTACTCTGTTTGTGTGCATCTCTAACTAAAAATATAAGTGCTAATAGTATCAAAATTGAGTCTTGGTTAGAACAGTAAAAGATGAATATATTAATACATAATCATTGGATTTTATGGTGAGACTGATGAGCTATGAACTGACATGGTGGATTGTAATTACCCAATCGAACCTATCATCATTTCTTCTTTTTTCCCAATACAGAATTCAGCAAACGCATTAATGAGATGACATATACATAGTTGATCAACGGGTTGTTTGATAATGTCGTATACGGACAATAGCAGGAGGATTGTTCGACGTATGGGAAGAAGCTGTTGTAATAAGACTCGTGGGAGTGTTTAGTCATTATAGGCAACTGAATTAAGTACAACTACTACCCTCTTGGAGTGTGGGGTGGATGTGAGAGTGGAAAAAATATCAACAGCATTTTAAAACTAATAATTTATTATCGTATAATTATAATGGGTCACATTTTGTGATATTTGATAATATCTAATTAGTTATAATGGGTTACGTACATAATGCACCTAATAGTTACTCGTTGCTGCGGTCAAATTATCTGAGTAAATTGAAAGTTGAGATGAATTAATTGTCATGATTAATCAGTCACTGATTTAGTACTACGAGGAGCGAACATGGGGTTCACAGACCAAATACATGGTGTTTGACGAATTGATAACATGGGAAAGTAAGTGAACTACAGACAAATAAGAGTTAATGAATTAAATTGAGGTCTAATGCTGCTATTATTTTGAGATATATAAAGCGCAAACCATAATATATGGGAAGCAATATACTACGTTTGGTTTATGGGATGACACGTGATTGGATATTTAATCCACGTCGTTCCATATTTTGTCAGGTTTTTCAAGATAGTATTAATCATTTTACCTAACTAACATAATCCCTTATTCACAAGATAAAATAATTCCATGGGGGGTTGGGATTATTTATCATGGGATAGAATGTACACGTGATTAAAAAAAATTAAACAAATTTAACCCTATGCTTATCTTATAACAAAAACTAACTTGCCTTCTTCTCAAAATCTCTCTAGAACAAATCTACCTAACAAATCTTTAGTACAAACTTTAATTTATTTAAAATATTACTTTTTTATTCCTAGTCTATTACAGTTATTGCATTTATGCTATTGATATGATAATTCTTATAATACTATTTGAATATTATTTGTTGAATTACCAAATAAAAATAGTAAATTATCTAATGCCTGTATTTATATCTTAGCATATTATAATTCTTAAAATACTATTAAAATATATTTTGAATTATCAAATAAATATAATTAAACAAATTTAGAGGCACATTAGTCAATAAAATGATAATTCAGTCTCCAACAAAATACCAAATGACTCATCTAGAATTTAACCAACCAAATATGTTACCAACCAAACACAAAAAATGTGGAATTATAAATCCTAGGTTGATTTATCTAAGAATTTAATTCTAAGATAAGTTATCCCATCTTATCCTGTTCGTGGACCAAACGAAAGCCAATGTAGACTTTTGTGCTCCTTGGAATATTTGGGCATGTCCAAATCGCAAGCAAGAATTGACGGAATATATAATAGAAGTCCATGAACAAATATCCAACTGCGAAAGTAAACAGGTCAACTTTATGGAGCCTACAGGAAACCAGATATTCCAACAAAAAAAAAAAGTGTCATTGATATCACGTGGCTTTTGTAAAATTTTAGATAACTTTCCGAATATGCATAATAATCTCCCTTATAATCAACGTCAGCTAGCAAATATTTCAAGTAGTTAACCTTATAATATGATTTAATTATCCTAGTTAATTTTATTTCACATATCCCAACAGAGTTGTCACGGCTCAAAAGGCACTTTAGTTGAATTTTTTCGTTTGATTACGTACACATCTGTATTGCACGAGATTTATAATGAGTCGACTAATTAACTTCACCACCAAGAAATAACTCTTTTAAAAAAAAAGGATAGACTAAAGAATTTGCTAGTCATTGGTCAATATCATTACACCATGATAGAGAAATCATTTTTCTCTCCTTCAAGTACGGTCATCTATGATATTCCTTATCCATTTTTATCCCATTTGGAGGAAGGAAATTGCCGAAGGAAACGAGTTCTTATTAATTTCTTCATCTCATACGTTTCTCCAAAATGCATAACCTCCAAACGTGACTATTTTTGGAATTTTGTTTGCAAAGATTTGTTTTCCTTTTATTTGTTAAGTAATTGTAATAAAATAAAGATACCATATCAGACAACTGTCCAACTATGGTTCAAATTTAAGAGCCACTGTAATTTGTTGGTGTAGCATTATCCAAATTTATGAAGGTGGTTCCGTGTTTGTCAAGATTTTGGAAATTTGTTTGATTTGAGAACAACCCGTAATCTGTAAATCCATAGTAAACAGAAATTCCTCAAAATATTAGCAAACCCACTTGCAATGACTCACTCGTTTGCTTTTCCTTTGTTACTTTTTGGGTAAAAATTAATTAGGAGAAGATCAGACGTGCTAACGGTATATTTTTAACGACTTACAATGATTCTTGTACATCGTCTATCGCTTACTCGATGCAACCAAAATATGCCTATGGTGACACCAACCCAAAAATAAAAAAAAAATAAAAAAAAAAAGAAGAAGAAAAAACCATAAGCATTCCCTATAATTAGGTCAGCCACCAGGGATGGGTTACATATAATGTACTAATACCGACATACTGGGATTGTTTCTAGTTACGTGTGTACTCCTTTTGTTTTCGTATAAAGCAAATTTACGTGCATACTTGTTTTGGTAGAGTTCCATGTATGAAAATGGTTCTTATTCTAACAGCCCCTACGTTCGAATTCAAACAAAACGGTACGTTTTTTCAGTTTACTAGTGAGTGGAAGACCAGTTCTACACAACTTTTTTATTCCTTCATACCAAACAGCGCCAAAAAATAGAAAAACAGACGAAAAGTAAGTTGAAAAATTTTTATGGAATAAAAGACTTATATGCCTTGAATTTGAATGTATATACCGCTGTGATCTTTTAAAATATATTACTATAAAAGAATATGCATACAATTTGTTTGTGGTTATGTGTTACTTTAAAAATGTAGATTTTTCTGCATTTTGGAGCACATTGATGCAGCAGTGGGTGAGATGTGGCATCATTTTAAAACTGGCGAGGTAGCTAAACATCACACTCGAATTTAATTCATTGATGTATGGGCAATTTCGCACATCAAGACAACATACTCAGAAACCATACTTTTAGGTGTAATGAAAAGATGTTTTATTCAAACAAAGATCAAATATGACGTCTTTCTTTTTCCTTGGACCAACAAGAATTAAATTCTTATTATATTAAAGGGAAAAGAAAGGTAAAGCTTTGAATGGGATTTTCAAGAGCCAAAAACAATAAATTTGTTTTAACCCTTTTCTCTATTTCACAGTGAGAAGAAAGTAGAATTAAAAAAATTATTTTTCTAGTAATTGCAAAAAAAAAAAAAAAAAAAAAAACAGTTTGCTATTTTTTCGTTATTCTTATTAACAAAGTTTTCTCTAGTATATTCCGGCAAATTTCCATGCATGTTACGTGTAATTATTAAATTTTTAAAAAGTTTGAAGCCATACAGAACTGGCTTTATCACGACTTTGAGCTCAGTCTTTCTTGTGTATACATTCATGGAAAAGGGACCAAAACAATTATAGTAACTTAAATAATCGCAGTAGCATGGTTGAAATCTTCTTATCAAAATCGAACTGTGAAAACTTTATTGGACTGTAAAAAAATTTTTATGTCTACTTATCCTGCATAAAATAGTTCAGATAATATCGGACAACCAGTTATCGTTTTTGTCAGTCATATTTGTCACGGAAAATTTTTAAATGAATTCGGTCCACAGCCTCACATGTGTATTTTGTAGTTTAAAAGAAAACCATGTAAATATTTTTGCATTATTTTTTTATATTAACATACATAACTTTATTTACGTAGTACTTTTTTAAATTACAAAGTCTACAAGCCGCCGTGAATATTAAAATATGGCTTCCAACATCAATTTCATAACATCTTATAACTTTCAATTTTAAAATGGTACATTTACACTTGCATTTGAACTTGTAATCACCATAGCCCACTTTTGAATTAATTTACAACTAACCCCAAAATTCTAGTATAATTTTGTTTGCACCACATCATAATATAAATAAATAAATAAATAAATTTGACACTTAATATTATAGGCTGCTGTCAATTGCTGACTTGGCTTTACCTACCACCTTACTCAAAGTCCAAGTGTCAAAACTTTTTTAATATATAACCACTTTTCATTCCAAGCCAAGTTTTATTGACAAACATCTTTGACCAAGTTTTGTTTATTTTATTGTTGACTAATTGCGCAGCTGTTCTCTCGTGTATTTTCAAACCTACTGAAATTATAAATATACTTTAATTATTTCCTGCTGTTGTTTTAATGTGACATGTAATTCCCGGCATTGACAATCTTTGCTGTTCTGAATAATACTTATCATGTTTCGCAATCAAGGTAGGCAAATTGATTACAGATGTGATTTTTAGGGAAAAAAAAATTATTTAGTAGCAGAGGCAGTAATCAATATGGTTAGCAATTTTCAATAAGCGTTTTTACATCAGCTGTTTAAAGTAAATATTAATCAACCACGGAGGTATGTAAGAATATGCACAAATTCACATCCTTCGATTGTTTTTAGGGTAACAGTTTTAAAATACTTTTTAATAAATTTATATGTGAGATAAAAAAAATTAATTACAAAATGTATTTGAAAATTTTCAAAATATGTTCTTAAAAAACAAGGCCAAACCATTCCAGCTAATTAAACGTCCCACCAAAATAATTACTGATTTCAAATTGAAATATTTTTGACAAAATAAAAGATGAAAAAAAAAAACACATCAAAGAGAAGACAAATGTAAATGCAAAAACTACCTCAGTACAATTGCATCAAGAATGAACTAGAAAAAAAAAGGAAAAAATAGTGTATAAATTCACTAGTAGAGTAGGGGCGTTGTCGAACCAAGCTGGTCTACTCGACTCGAACTCGAGTTTGATTGAATTCGAGTAGCTCAATTAGGTTCACGGGTCGAGTTCGAGTATTGATTTTCCAAACTCGAATGCTCATTGAGCTTAATCGAGTATCTATTATTTAATAATTATATATTTTATTTATTATGTATTTACTATTTTATGTATAAAAATTATAAAATTTAACATAATGTCCTTGAGTACTCGAATTTGAGTTCGAGCTCAACCTGTAAAGTGCAAAAAAATAAAAAAAAAAGAGTGCAAATGACTATCAAGTCGAGCTTGAGTACTCGAACAAAACTTCAAGCTCGAGATAGAGTTTCACAATTTTTAACTCGATCGAGTTCGACCAACACTAATAGACAGTCGAGTCAAATTCGAAAATAGTGCTACTCGAACTCGACTCGATAGCAAAGAATTGATAGCTACATATCATCATGATCCCTTTTGCCTGAGAAAGGTGACACATCACGGAAATGATTTGTCAAAACTCAAATCAATTGTGCATTTTACGATTTATGCAATTAAAACTCAACTAACTCATTGGGTGCTAGTTAGCTTTTCACATCATCCCACAGCAACCAAAATTAAGGTATGTCATGTCATGATCCCAAATATCAACTATTTTGCTCAGCTCAAATTTCATGAAACCAAACTATATGAGCGTTTAATATATGTCTCTCATGAATTATTGCTTAATTTTTGTTGTATTTCATTTATGTTAAAATCGTGAAAAAGAATATCTTTTGAAAATTTTTTGATCCTTTTTTGTCTTTGTATTTTAATTACGACGTCTACGTAAAATGTTCTGGTCTCAATTTAATTACTTCAAGTATTATGATCCTAAAATGAATATCATGTTGGCTACAATCCGATTAAACAAGTTCACCAACTCTATTTTGCATTCATAGAAAAAATCTTGGGACGACCTATACGTATGAAACAATTAATTAGAATTAGTGAAACTAACCTATCATGTCTAACCAAAAAAGGGGTACATTCAATTCGAAACCCAACTATTTATTTATTTAATTATTGGTCGGAGACAAAAGTCTCACGTTACTATTTACAGACTTGCTGTACCACTAAATATTTGCCACGCGGACAATTCCTTTCTTCACGCTCTTGAATGGATGCCAACTCAAAACTTCATTTTACGGTTACTCTTGGGAGAGAAAATTATTAAATACACTATGTGCATTGTTACGTGTCGTACCAGAATTAATAATTTATCATCATGTGATCTTATGAGTTATACTCTATATTATTTGAACGATATATGATTAATTTTAGTGATACACTTAATACCCACCCCTCATGCATAGCGTTAACCCAAAGAGCATAAATCCGAGGCTCATTTGCTTTGCTGCTCCAAGCTACACACTAATAAAACACCATATTTAGAACATGCACATATTATTGTAATAGTAGTTTATCAATGAAATCATTCAAGATTTTTTTGTCTAATTTTGTATGGCGTCTAATTATGTATAATATGAAACTAGGTCGTATTGATGTGAGAGTTATGTGAAACTACATTGTATTATTTAGTGATACGATGTAATTTTATATTAAATATAATTAGACAAAAAAAATTAGACAAGGAATTTGAATAAATATAATTGTCTATTGATCTGATAGGTAACTATACACTAAAGAAAATGACATTCACACGCTTCAATTTTTTTTTTTTAACTCATTTTTCTCTATTTCTTAGCACAAAAATTTTCGCTCGTCAAGTGTGTAAGATGGTAAAAGGTAAACGTTATCATTTCCTGGACACGTTTTGTTCACTGAAGCAGTTAAAACCATAAAAGTTGCTGAATCAAATTTCCTATAAAAGGCGCCATATTTGTTGGTCGAAAAACCACAGAACTCAAGTTTCAATAACTAAGCATCATTCAAGAGACAGAGAAAGGGGAAGATCAAGAAGCCCTTCTCTATCCATCTATTTATCTCTGAAGATCAGAGAAAACAAATTTAAAACAACCCATATATCTCACAATCAATCATGATTCGCGATCAATATATTTACATTTTGGGAGCTTCCCTAGCTTCTGTATTTGGATTCGTGTTTTTATACTTGCACACCCAGCTGATTATCAGGCGAACTACAAAGAAATATACTCGATCTTCATCTCCGAAAGCGGAAAGGAAAGATCATCAGGAGTACGTGAAGACTTCGATTAACGTTGATGGCACGACCATGTCGGAGAATGACAACAATCGAACCGATGATATCATAATTGTTGGTGCCGGTGTTGCCGGGGCGGCTTTAGCTCACACTCTTGGCAAGGTATCTTTTGTTCGTTCATATTTCATGCGTATACGTTTACTTGTGTATGCATGCCATGTCTTTATTCTTCATATGAATTTTCCTTTCAATTATAATCTTCTTTTTCTGGTAATTCAAGATTTTCTTGGTTCTATTTTTTTTTAAAAAAAATTGTTCCTGTAGTAAAAATCTGGAAACCATTAGGTCGTCTGACAAGTATTTGTTTATATCCATGATTTTAATTCTGTGAAAGTAAGTATAGATGGCGAAATATAGTCAAGATAAGAGTATTTGTTTCTCGTCTCATCTAAATTAACTAAACAACAATCCAATACTTAGCAATCGATTTGCTTCCTGGTTCTTCCTAGCGACCCTCATAAACCTTCTAAAAAACAAAAAATATGACGATGAGTAAGGAGGGGGCACGTGAAACTGTCGTACGTTTTATCAGTTTCTCTCTAAATAATGTACAAAGAAGCTAAAGTCAACTTATTCCATCTGCGGATGAAAATTTCCATGATTATACTCATCCGAATTACTCATCTTTATCACCTCGTATGTATTAAGGAACATTTTTTTTTTTTTTTTGTTTTTTAAGTTTTCCTTAATATATAGGAATGAGGATATAGTTGTTTGCCGGGAATAGGCCACCATGCCTAATGTCATCTCTTTCCTACTGGTAGTTGTTATAGGCTTTCTCTTTAAATTAATTAATGAACTTGTATCCTACAAACGGATGACTGACACAAAATTTGTTTAGTTTTGTTGGTGTTTTCTCTATTTGGTACTACTGTTAATTGACCAATTTCAACCAACATGAAGAACTTAATCTAAACAAATAAATTGCCGAGTCAGATTTGTTCTATAAAATTCTGGAAATGATGCATGCAATTGCCTAGATTCATCAGGCCCACTTTTGGGATTATCCGGGATAAGAATTTTCCTCGAACGAATAAATAAATCATTGCTTAAGCAATATATAACTTAAGTGCCTAAAATACATATGTCGGTTCCGTTTAGAGATTAGTTTCCGCATCCCTGGGATCTTTCTTTTGTTAAAACGGCAACCTTCAGGTGCAAACCTACCAAGTTGAGTTGATTGTTAATAGGAACAATAAATTATAAGCTACTGGTTGGTGAAGGTCATTTGGATGCAAACCCATGTATAAGTTTTTGTTTTTGTTTTTTTTTTTTTCAAGAACTGTGGAGAAAAGCAAAAGATTCTGTAACTCTTTAGCATTGAATTTAGATAAAGCTAATGAAACCCCATGTATATTACAGGATGGACGCAGAGTTCATGTGATAGAGCGGGACCTGACTGAACAAGACAGGATTGTTGGTGAACTTTTACAACCCGGAGGTTATTTGAAATTAATTGAGTTAGGTCTCGAAGGTAAGCAATAATAAATGATGTTGCCAAACTAAATTTCCGGCTCTGCATGGAACTGACAATTGATAAGTACCGTTGCATTAAATATTTTTAGTTATTTCAGTTAAATTAAAATGCTAAGATATAGATTACAGCTTTACAGCATTAATTTCTTGATTTCATGCTTGACCAAGAAAATCCTACAATCCAATTTTACTTTTTCTGTACCTAAATTTGCATTATGGTGTTGGTTCTGATATTTTTTTCTTTTGGTTTTTAGATTGTGTGAGAGATATTGATGCTCAACAGGTTTTTGGATATGCTCTATATAAGGATGGTAAAGACACTAGGCTGTCTTATCCGTTGGAGAAATTTGACTCGGATATTGCAGGCAGAGGCTTTCATAATGGACGTTTCATTCAAAGGATGAGAGAGAAGGCTGCAACCCTTCCAAAGTATAGCTTTTTTTTTTATCCCCCTTTAAAATTTCATACTCTAGTTTGATGGTCCATAATCCTTAAAATATTGATGTTTGGTGGATGGACACTCAAAATTGACTCTTGAAAACGGTGGTAGGTAGAATTTTACCAATAATTCCAGTGTACAGAAATTGTAATACGACTTTTATGCTTAGTTCAGACTAAAACATCGTCGGCCTAAGTCTAAACAAATCCGTGGACAAAATGGTCGAAAAACTACGTCAAGGCAATCTATGATACTATGTATATGTTAAAATATTCCTCTAATATATTTCATTGATTAATGTTGGTATCGATGTTGTGTTTGTTATTTCCTTGTACAGTGTAATACTGGAACAGGGGACGGTTACATCATTAATTGAAGAAAAGGGAATTATTAAGGGAGTGCAATACAAGACTAAGAATGGCCAAGAAATGACAGCTTATGCCCCAGCTCACCATTGTTTGTGATGGCTGCTTTTCCAACTTGAGACGCTCCCTATGTGATCCCAAGGTAGATATATGATTGTCAAAACGATAAAGTGCTGGGAACGTGTGAAAAATGCGTATAGTTCCAATCTTTAATCATTCACATTTAACTAAAAATATTTTACTGTGTGTTTCAGGTGGACATCCCTTCTTGTTTTGTCGGTTTGGTCCTGGAAAATTGTCAACTTCCTTATGTGAATCATGGTCATGTTGTTCTGGCGGACCCTTCACCTATCTTATTCTACCAAATAAGCAGTACTGAGATTCGCTGCTTGGTTGATGTTCCTGGACAAAAGGTGCCTTCCATTTCAAATGGTGAAATGGCCAATTACTTAAGGACTGTGGTGGCTCCTCAGGTGCCTGCATATTTTTTCATTGCTGGCTCCATTAGCAGATAATGATGTACTCTATAATGATTAATGAGATTAACCTAACCACATTATTACTATGATTGTATATTTCAGATCCCTTCTCAGCTTTACAATGCTTTCATAGCAGCAATTGAGAAAGGTAACATAAAAACAATGCCCAACAGAAGCATGCCAGCCAATCCTCATCCAACCCCTGGTGGCCCTGTTATTGGGGGATGCATTCAACATGCGCCATCCTTTAACAGGAGGTGGAATGACTGTTGCTCTTTCTGATATTGTTGTGCTTCGCGATCTCCTAAGACCTTTACATGATTTGCATGATGCATCCACTTTGTGCAAGTATCTTGAGTCCTTCTACACCCTCCGCAAGGTGAGCAAATTTCTTTTTTTTTTTTTTTTTGTCGTTTAATGGGCAAATATGACAAGATAAATAAATGTCTTGTTTGGACTAATAGTGATTGCAAAGAGAACAAAAACTTGAAAAAGAAAAACCTTAATTAGGTGGTTTAGTTGGTGAAGAATGATTTGCTAGACATAAATGAGTCAAAAAAGTTAGGTTTGGAGTACTAAAGCATGATTTGTTTGATCTCCATTGGCAGCCTGTGGCGTCTACAATAAATACATTGGCGGGTGCCCTTTACAAAGTTTTTTGTGCATCTCCGGATCCAGCAAGAAAAGAAATGCGCCAAGCCTGTTTTGACTACCTAAGCCTTGGGGGCATTTTCTCAACTGGACCTGTGGCTCTACTTTCTGGTCTAAACCCAAGACCCTTAAGTTTGGTGCTCCATTTCTTTGCTGTCGCTGTATATGGTGTTGGTCGCTTGCTAATTCCATTCCCTTCACTGAAAAGAATGTGGCTGGGGGCAAGATTGCTTTCAGTAAGTGTCTCAAAGACTCAAAAGTTAATCTGCTCTTAGTTAAAAGGCGATATGTTCTCATCTAATTCACCTGTCTGACCTGAATTCTTCACTGTCAGGGCGCATCTGGAATTATCTTTCCTATAATTCGGGCAGAAGGAGTTAGGCAAATGTTCTTTCCAGCAACTGTTCCAGCCTACTACAGAGGTCCACCACTTGATTAATTCAGCAACTTAACAACTTGTCTCCTTTTCGGCTCCCTGATGGAAAAGGATGCAATAACATTTTGTATTTTGTACTCAAGAACGTAGTACGAATCTGTAGTGGCCTATACCTTCTTGATAAACATCCCAAAAAATATCTAGCGGAAGGTCTGGCCAAAATTGAGGCAAAAAAAAAAAAAAAAATTACTGTATAGCGTTTGTTGTATCTTTTATTTATTATTCTTAACTTTGGGATAACATTCCATGCAAACCTGTATCCTGTTACGTATCAATGAATAAAATTTACTCCTATTCTTCGTACAAGTTTTACCTGTATGATTGAACTCCTACACTGTTGCTTGAAGGATAGCTGCAGTTACTGGAAGTGATAACGATTGGGTTTCCAGTTTTCATTGAACCTGTGATCCACTTGGATTCGTTCATTGGACTACAGGACAATATACAGAGTAGGAAGTCATTATTTGCATATAATGAGCAGTCACCAAATTAAATGCTAGGCAGCTATATTGCCGTCAAGGCTCAACCAAATCGACATTCACCATGGTTTAATAGACCTATAGTAAAATGTTGCGGTGACGAAGAATTAAAAAAGAAATTATAATTTTTTTAGTGGTAATAGTAACGAAAAGTCATTACCGAATTATTCTTTAATAATGTTCTTTCATTCCTATACATCAGATGATTTTATAGTATAGAAATGCATTATTGACCCAGCGGATGTGTGTGTATATATATGTGCATTATAATATAATTCTTTACAAAATATGTTATGCACTATCAATTCAATACTTCGTTTTTTTTTTTTTGAATTAATTCGACACAAAGTTTACTGGGGAAAGGGGGAAGGAATTCAATACTTCGTTTTATTAGTAGTTTTTGTAATGAAAAGTCACTACCGAATTATTCTCAACCATTGTTGTTCATTCCTGTACATCAGATGATTGTATACTATAGAAATACTTTATTGACCCATCGATTTTTTGTATGTATACGTGCTTATAATATACTTCTTTACAAAATATGTCATGAACCATCAATTCAATACTTCGTTTCAAAGTATGGCTAAATATGACCAATTAAGCACTAATTGTAACCCTAATCCACTGGGCAGCCTAAATTTGGTTTGAGATTTGAAAATGCATTCGTCAAATGCAATGGTTATGCTTTTGATGACTAGAGATGATTTATGGTACTTAATTTGTTTGTTATTTGGAGACTTCTCCAAATTAATCAAATACTAGTCACTAATAAATTTCAATTCGGGTCTTTTCATTCCAAATTCTCTAATCACGGGCACGAGGCCTCGCAATTTAGCCCTATGCCATTTTTCGCAACTTGGGAAGGTCTAATTTTTCAACAATTTAGTGTAACTTTCCAGTATTTTGATGTAACTGTTCAGAATTGTGGCGCAACTATTTTTTTTTTTCCTAAAACTACCTTATTTTTGGTTTTTTTGAGTACAAATTTTGTCTACATGACACATATCTCGGTCATTCATCTTGCGACGTTAAATCATGGTCATTATCTTCTGATAAATGACACTTGTGAAGACTCAAATTCATCACAAACGGGCCGTTGGTATTCGGGCTAATATCCGCTCCACCACTCTCGGTCCGACCCGTTAAAATGAAGCAAAGACAGTAGGATTTTTACTAAATACCCGATACACCCCTATAAATCTTATCAAATGACCAATAAAAAAAAAAACAAAACAAAACAAAAGACAACTATTGTGACCCAATCAGCCCTAATCTTCTTCCAGAATTCCCAATCCCGGTTGTTTCTGTGTGTCTTTCTCTCTGATCATCTGAAACCTATTCCTGGTCAGTTTTTCCCTTAAACCCTCCAATATATGCTTATATTTCTGCATTTACATCGATTAATTTAATCTTTTATCTCAAGTTATGATCTTTTTTTTTTTTTTTGGATCATTCCTTCTCGTTTGAACCCTAATTTTAATTGAACGTTAAAAAACTGATCTTTTCCCTTATATCTACTTTTTTGTTTTGTTTTGCCATTTAATTTATGATTTTGGATGTGTAATTCTGTGTTTTTGTACTAAAATCTGTTTCTTTTCGATATAAAGTAAAATTTTGTTGTCTGGATTTTGTAATTTCTTTTTTTCTTTTATTTCTTGATAATTTTAGTCGGATATTAGCATCTTTAAAAGAAGAATAGAAGTATCAAAACTTTTCTTTGAGGTGGGCTTTTGTTACTTTGTGCTGTTAGTGTTGTAGCTGGTTGCTCTACTGTTACTTGATATCAAAATCTTGGAATTGATTGTTGTTAGCTGAAATTGATGAGTTAATGCAGGTATGATTACTAGTTAAGAGTGCAGTAGGAGTGAATTCTTTGTTTATTTATTCTGTAACCAAAGCTGGTTGCATTTCAATGCATCCTAAGTAGTGACATTTTGATTTGTTTGCTCAAAGGAAAGAGTAAAAAATTTATTGAATTCTGTGTTAAATTTTTCCTGTGGGTTTAAGCTGTTTCATTGAATATTACAGCCTTTTTTGTTTCATATTAGGAATTTGTTGGAATGCACCTGTTGTAGGCAAAAAATAGGAGCATATTGTTTAAACTGTTCCAATAACTGATGAAGTAAGTCTAGTTTTCTGATTATCTCCACGGTTCCTGGAAGTGTTTTAAGTTTATGATGCTTATCCTTCTTTCAAAAAATTCACAGTTTCACCCTCCTGTGGTCACTTGCGGTGAGCTTTGATTTGACATGTCTCAGTTGGAATGGTATTGGAGTGCATATGACTTCGAGAGTGCCTTTTGCTACTATCTTGTATGAGTAGGCTCAGCTGCTGAACCACAGCTTGGAGCAAGTTTGTTACAACAAGGAGTTTTGTTGTTGTATGGAGGATCAGAACTTTGTTGTTGGTCAAGAATTCCCTGATGTCAAAGCATTTCGAAATGCAATTAAAGAAGCTGCAATTGCACAACATTTTGAGCTTCGTATTGTGAAGAGTGACCTAATTCGTTATATTGCAAAATGTGCTACAGAGGGTTGTCCGTGGCGTATACGTGCAGTCAAGCTTCCCAATGCTCCAACATTCACAATACGGAGTCTTGAAGGAACACACACTTGTGGTTTAAATGCACAAACTGGACATCATCAGGCTTCTGTGGATTGGATTGTAAACTTTATAGAGGAACGGTTGCGAGACAACATAAATTACAAGCCGAAAGATATTTTGCATGACATCTATGAACAATATGGGATAACTATACCATACAAGCAAGCTTGGCGTGCCAAGGAACGGGGGCTGCAAGCAATATATGGCTCTTCTGAAGAAGGTTACTGCCTTCTTCCTGCATACTGTGAGCAAATTAAGAAAACAAATCCTGGAAGTTGTGCAGAGGTCTTTACTGCTGGTTCTGATAACCGGTTTCAGCGGCTGTTCATCTCTTTCTATGCTTCCATATATGGTTTCTTGAATGGATGCTTGCCCGTTGTTGGGCTTGGTGCAATCCAATTAAAAAGCAAGTATCTTAGTACCTTAATTTCAGCAACTTCATTTGATGCTGATGGTGGATTATTTCCAATTGCCTTTGGCGTCATTGATGCAGAGAATGATGAGAGTTGGATGTGGTTCTTGTCAGAACTACACAAGGCACTAGAGATGCACACGGAGAGGATACAGGAGCTAACTTTTTTATCTGATGCGCAGAAAAGTATTGCAGATGCTGTCAAAAGGAAATTTCCTGGTTCTTCACACGCAATTTGCTTGCGTCACTTGAGTGAAACTATTGGTAAAGAGTTCAGGAATTCAAGGCTTGTCCAACTACTATGGAAGTCTGCATATTCTACTACTGCCCTTGGATTTAAAGAGAAATTAACTGAAATTCAGGAAATTTCTCCAGATGCAGCAAAGTGGCTTGAACAATTTCCTCCCTCGCGCTGGTCATTAATGTACTTTGAAGGAAAACGGTATGGCCATCTCTCTTCAAATATTGAGGAATTCAATCAGTGGATTCTTGAAGCAAGGGAGTTGCCCATAATTCAGGTAATTGAGCAGATTCACAGCAAACTAATGTCAGAGTTTGAGGAACGGCGTACAGAGAGTGGGAACTTGGATTTCCATGCTTGCACCTTCTGCTGAGAAGCGCTTGATGGAAGCGATGGACCATTCCTCTGCATATCAGGTGCTTCGGTCAGATGATGTAGAATTTGAGGTCCTATCAGCAGAGCGATCACACATTGTGAACATTGGTACTTATTCTTGCTCCTGCCGTGATTGGCAGTTGTTTGGAATACCATGTTCCCATGCTGTTGCTGCCATTACTTCATATAAGAAAGATGTGTATGCCTATACGGAGAAGTATTTTACTGCAAGCTCTTATCGTGAGACATACTCAAAAGACATATTCCCCATCCCTGGGAAGATCGGGTGGAAGAAGGAAGGTGACGTTTCTGTAGAAGATGATGATGTACGACTTGTTCGACCCCCCAAGTTTCGAAGGCCACCTGGACGCCCTGAGAAAAAGCGAATTTGCATAGAGGATATTAATCGGGAGAAGCATACAGTTCATTGTAGTCGCTGCAATCAAACAGGGCACTACAAAACGACTTGCAAAGCAGAGACCTTGAAGAGTTTTCAGCAGCTGTAGATGTTTATCTTGTACGTTAGATAACATGAAAATTTTATTTGTAATGTGATGCTTCAGAATAGGATTTCCGGGATACTTATGATGGGTTGTAGCTTTCCCATTGTTCGATAGGTTAAATATCCACTGTATAAATGTATCCGTCGCTCGATGAGCACTGGGTTTGGTAGGTGGGTTTTTTCAAGTTGCCTTTCGAGTTTGGTCCTTAAAATCTTCATGCATGTACACAAGTATTTTAGTGTATGAAAGGTCTATGCTTTACTAAAAAATTAACTGATACTAAAATATTTACTTCTGTATGTCTATGCTTTACAAAAAAATTAACTGATACTAAAATGTTTACGACAGTATCATTCTTCACGGGATTAGAGGGCAATGATAGTGGTAAATTGTAATCGAACGGTCAATTTTGGCCCTCAAATTGTTTGAACTGGGCACGAAGTTAAGGAAAACGCCACTGCAATAATTTTTTGATATTCTTGAAGTTTCTCAAATGTTATGCGTATATAAATTCATGTCTTTTTGGGTAACTATGATGCATAACGTTCAAAGCCATTTTTGCTTCAGTTATCAGTTACTCCAAAAAAAAAAAAATTTGTAATAGTCCTTTTTAAAATCAACTTAATTTTTTTCTTAAAAAAAAAAGAGGCTTTTTTGGGTAAATTATTATTTTAAAAAGAACATATATGTATATGTATACGTATATAAGAAAGTTGATTTGTTTTAGGAATCTCAAATGAGTGAATAACGCAGCCTTTGTCTTGTTTCCCGACTTTTGTCCAGTCGACAAGCCACCACCAGCAGAGCAACCCACAAGAGCCAGACCACCAACAGATCAACCCAAAACCTCCATCTACCAGAATCCTTTCAATCAATCAAATAAAGCCCTTTTGATTTGAGTCCCATTTATCCTCCGCCTTCATCATCCCACCAACAAATTAGGGCACCGCAGCTTCGATCGGCTCTTTCAATCGCCGCCGCTGCTTTTACTAGAATTCATAGATAATAAAAGAAGAAACTTTGGTTTAATCTAACTTAATAATTGCTTTAAATTTGGGATTTTGGGATTTATATTTACTTTTTCTCTTAAGTCAGGAGGGATGGACTTGGAAACAGAGAACAGAATAGCCGCAATTCTGTTGAAAGAGGCGGCGGAGTTGCGGCGGCAGGCGGAAAAAGATGGGGTTGAAGCTTATCTTCGGCAGGCCAAAGCTAGGGGTCGCCCAAACTCTCGGTTCTTGACTGCAACCGTTCTTGGTGTACAACAAGGTTAGTCTTTTCTTTCGATTGAATTTTTCATTTAAATTCTGCATTCTTTTATCAGTAATCTTGTTCTGTTGTGGTACTAATATTTAATTGTTAGTTATTTTTGAAGATGCTTTTTTACTTGAAGAGTAATACTATAAAGCTGAAATTTCTATGACTAATAACGTAATTGGGATGTACATATCATCTAGTAGTTAAAGATTTTTTAAATTTCTATCAGGCCACCTGTGTGTCGTACTGTCGTTGGGATCTTAGGTGGTGTTACTAGTATGAGATTATTTATGGCGTGTGTGTGTGAGCATATTGGGGCAATGGACATGTTTTGAATGTGTTTGGCAACTGGTTTAGAGGGAAGAAATTGTCATATAATAAGATAACTCATATAATGTTCTTGCTGTTTTGGCTTGGACATTTGTTTTGTAACTGGATTTTGCAATTGTGTGACAAGGTTATTAGCTTTAAAGCTTATAAAGTTAACTAGATGATGTAAAATTTGGTCCCCTTTTATATCTTAATTTTTGTCCAATAAATAGGACCTGCAGCTGAAGTTCTACAGGAATTTGAAACTGCCTTATTTTTTTAACATTTGCGTTATTGAATGACCGTTCTCTCCTTGTTTTCCTTTAGTTTTACCATGTTGTAACCTGAGCTGGGGAGGTGATGTTTGATATAGTTGTAGTGATATATTTCTTGCTTGTATTTTTATTTGCTGATGTGAATTCTATGTTTTTATCATGTGTCTTGACTCAGCAAATCGAGCCGTAGAAGAGAATGAGATGTGGCGAGCTAGGCAGAAAGAGAATAGAATTAGATGATCGGCTCAGAGGGAAAATAAGAGATGAAGGTAGCAGTGGTAGGAGTCATAGGAGCGGAAGGACAGAATCTGGGAGATCAAGTAGAAGAGAGTTTGACTACTGAGACAGATGTGAGTTCTTCATGCTCATCGAGGAAAAGGACTGATGAAGGTTTGAGAGATGACGAGGTTGAAGAATTTTTGCATTCAAGGTAGCTTTTTGTTACTTTCTCATTGGTCTATACCTGTATTTGTTTGCACAAGCAGGTGCAGATTTTACTGATTTGCTAAATCACTTAATGATGGTAGGATCAAGCGAGGCAGGGGTGCTGTTGGTTCCCGGATGGATGAAACTGGCCCTTACCTTTCTTCTTGTCCAGGATTACTAGGGAAAAGCTATTAGTGTCCTTGGATGTGGACCAAAGACAAGGTCCAGAAAAACGTAAAATTCTTGGCCCAGAAAAGCCTTCTTTCACTTCGGGCACGGTGAATCTTCAGATGAGGAATCTTTTCTGGAGCATGGAAAAAAGGAAGAAAGCAGGCACAAGCAAGGAGCTCTTTAAGAAGCGCAGATCAAAAGACAAGTCAAGGGATAAAGAGAAGAAAAAGAAGAAAAAGGCAAGGGAGGAGAAGAGGCTTAAACGCCACAAGTAAATGTTGCTTAGCTTTGAAATTGTGTGAGCCTAGACCCCTACTAATGTATCTTAAGTTGTATTCATACTTGATTAGATGAGAATACTGATTTTCCTGTAAAAAATCACAAACTTTAGTTTGACGCTTCCTTTTCCCGTTCAAACAGAAGAGGCAGCCCGTTTGGGAGTTGTAACAGAGATAATGCCGAACTGAGATTCATATCTGATACTTGACCATATTTTCTTCCTTTTCTGGTTTTTCTCTATTTCTTTTGGCGCAATGAATTCTGTTTTAGTTTACTCCTCTGCGTGTTGTTTGACTGAAGGCTTTGTTGCTGCTCGATGTTAATATTGCCAAAACGTGTTAGGATTTTTTAAATTGTATTCTGATCTTTAAAACCAGTTAGCATTTTTTAAGCTGTGTGCAGACCTGGTGTTGACTGGTGACTTCTAGTACTGCAATATTGTCTTCACGCATCTATTTCTTCTCCATGACTAGCAACTTTAAAAACTATTTTGGATACACGATTCCGTTTGTCTGTAAGAAGAGGTTGAGGAGAATGAGTCAATATTTCTGAACTGCTGCTTCCTTTTCTTAGTCCAGTTCTATCTGCAACTATACACCAAGACCTTTCAAGGTAATCCAAACTTGTATAAATTCCACAATCAGGAGCCCAATCAGGATTTCTGAGGTTTTTGGAGGTAGACATTCATTTGCTCAGTCTTTTCTTGAAGTTTGATTAGCCTTTTCAAACATCTCATTAGCTGAACTATCATTGTGTAGGTAATCAATCTCAGTGCACGTGAGAGAATTCTGGACTTCAGAGATTTCAGTATCTGGGTGTGAGCTTACTCACTGATAAATCTGTTGATTGGCTAGTAAGTTGCTCAATTTCTTCTTGCTCTTTCCTTTTTTTTTTTTTTTTTTTTTTCCTTCTTCGGTTTTCCCCTTTCTTTTTCCAGTGAATTTCTAAGTAATATAAGATATTAGGAATAATTTCGTCCACTGACATTTTACTTCTTAGGACAAGAAATCTGAGTCACTTGTATTTTGTTCCCTGAATCCTGGTCACGACACGCCAGTGGCATGTAAAGCCATTAGATTGTGACACAACTTTGCAGTAAGCCAAAATTTGGGAGATCAAGAATAAAAGGCATCATCAACTTAAGTTGTTGATCATTTAAGATTTGTTACCATGTATATACTAAATGAGGTGCATCTTGAAACAGAAAGATCAGAATACATGAAAATAGTAAGTTTGCATTTGTGCCTTACCCAGTATGAAGCCCTTCCTCCGATCACCTTATGTGCGGGTTTTGCTTTCACGATCCTGAATCTCAGAAGTTATTTTACCAACTTTTTGTAGAGTCTGGACTCCGTAAACAGAATGCTGTCATTCTTGAAAATAAGACACAACGAAAAGAAACTTTCACCGTGGTTTTTGGAAAACGGAAGCCACCTGTTGGAGGATCTTGCATCTGCATCGAATTGTGCATATGATACTCCTTTTCGCAACTTCACAGCCAAAGAGATCATCAGTGCCACAAGTAATTTCAGAGAGTATGTGATGTCTTGATGGAACTGGTCATATGTTCCGCGGCTCCTTTCAGCATCGCCTGATTTTAGCCAGAGATTTGATAGCTTGCTTTTTGAAAGATTTCATCCATATATTAGCCGTGACATGGTAACTTCACTGACAATGTGCCACCACAAGAATGTCGTGAGGTTCTTGGGTTGTTGTTTGGATTTCAAAGCTCCAGTTCTCGTTTATGAATATGCAGGACATGATCAGCTTCTGCATGACATTCTGTACAACAAAAAGTACAAACTTGCAGGAGAGAGAGTGCACAATTGCCCTGGAAAATTAGATTAAAAGTTGCCACTGATGTTGCGAATGCCATTGTTTATCTTCATACTGCATTTTCAACACCTAGTTATCCACAGGGGTTTAGACACACGTAATGTTATCATTGATCAGTTTGGTGTTGCCAAGTTGTTAGACTTTTCAGTTTTGCATATCTCTTCCTCCTGGAGAATCACAAGTAGAAGACGCTGTTGTCGGAGTGACGGGGCATTTGGAGCCTGAGTACGTGATGACAGGCATTGTTACAGAAAAGACTGATGTTTACATGTTTGGAGTTCTTCTGCTCAATCTCTTAACTGGTAAAAGGTATATGGTGATCTAGATGCTGAATATGTTTGTTTAATTGATCTCGTGCAAGTTCACATCAGAGAACAATTGTTTGAATAAAATTTTGGACAATGCCATTATTGGAGAGGGAGGAACAATTATGGAAAAAGAAATGCTAGATGTTGCAGAACTCGCCTTGAGATGCAGCCAACCTAAAGGAGAAGACAGGCCAAACATGATTGACGTGGCAAAAGAACTGAGGAGTATTGAGAGATCAAGTCGCATTTGATTAGCTCAGTTATATTAATTCTCATTTAGATGCCTTGTTCACCAGGAATTGTCACCTGGTTACCATGTTGTAGTAATGCTGTTTTCTCCCAATTCGTCAACTATTTTGTCATTTATCTCGGGCAGACTGAGTATGCATTCACGATGTTGTCTCTCGATTACTATCTCAGCATGGCTGCAGTTGAAATTCTCGTGATTGTAAGTTGTGTAATTACCTATCTGATCAATTATCTTCAGCAAGCAATCGAGAGTTTCAGAATATTGGTGGTGAATGTTTTGACTGTGGAGGGTGGATGGAGAACAGAAAAATATGTACTCTCTCTTTTCAAAAGAAAACAAAAGGAAAATAAAGTATTTTCTTTGCAGAATGGGAACATTGTATTCCGAGATCGATCTTCATCTTATATTAGGAATCAAGTACTATAATTTACATTCTCAATTTATGACCTTATCAGTGCAATAAACAATCTTGATAAGCGTCAACGTATATACCCTGGACTTTGGGCAGGACGTACGTGGGCTCCTGCATAAATTATCCTATTCTTTGATGATATAATTAAGGGCAGAAATGATTGAAGTGGCAAGAGAACTCAGGCAGACTGAGATGGCTGTTCATTGTTGAATAAGATGACAGGCCACTATAAAAATTATCACGTAACTGTTGAACTGAGCAATTAACGCGACCAGATGAAACTTGTAATGCCATAGTAACGACTCCTTGTAACTGTATAACCACAAAAAATTCAATTTGTTTAAGAAAGAGTAGAAATTTTTAACGAAAACTAGTCAATTTTTTTTACAAAAATATTTTGTTTTTCTTAACCCTTCATCATCATATCATTTTCCTACGGAGAAATGTGCTGCGCTAGTTTTTACAGTTCCAACGATTGATATGTCTGTCGGAACTATCCTTGATGTGTCCCCCACCCTTGTACAATAATATATTATATATAATACATATAAATTTTTTCTGATTATATAAATGTATTATATGAATAACATATTTATAAAATATTATATAATCTTATAAGAATAGAAAAATGACCAATGTGCTGCCCGGAACACGGGAGGTGCGGGGAAGGTTTTTCTTGATCGCGCCCCCCCCCCCCCCCCCTCCGGGTCTTATTGCCATTTCTATATGTCCGACTCCCAACCGTCGTGGAATAAGTTTTCAGTGACAACTCCATTATAGCCAATAACTCTTATATGCAAAAGGAATTTTCAACTCCTTCCGTGTATTAATAGAGGCAAAATCACCAGAAACACGATCATGAGCCTTCAAAATGGTGATCTGTCTCATCAAAGATCTCCTCCTGCACCCAGATGAAATCAACATCAACTTATGGCATCTCTTAAATTGTGGATCTTACTTCTAGATAACATGTAATGCAATTCATTCTACCTGCAAAAGCTCTTCAATTACATCTTCCATGGTAATTATCCCAACAGCCTCTTCTTCTTCGGGAAGCTTTGGCAGAGGCTTTCCATCTATTTGCAGTATGTCTGAGTACATCTCCTTTGTCCACTTCTTGCTCCTATGAGTGCCTTTGAAAGAATTACTTCCATTGTTGGGAAAACTCTTCCACTTCTGGATCAATCTTTTAGTCTTCAGTGATTTGTCAAGAGGAGGGTTTTGGCCATCAATATCTACACGGACATCCTTCCCTGTATTTAAACAAGAACAAGGACACAGAAGAAATTGGAATTAGCAAGAGAATATTCCCCATGAGAAAGAACAGATGCCGGCACTTAGAAAAAGCTTACTTTCCAGAGAAAAAGCTTACCTTCCAGAGGACTCTTGCTAGCAGGTTGCTCCCCAACCTTGTTGATCTGTCTTACAACAGCAGCCATGTGACTGTGACCTTTCTGAAACTCATTCAATATATCATACAATGGCATTGTTTCAGGGACCCTAAAACAGTAAATAGATGGAGAATAAACAAGGATGAGACAACAAACAATTCAAGTCCAGGAAAACAACAAGAAAGGTGGGAGGAATTAAACAACGTATAACATGTAATATATGCATTTTCAAATTTTTCTAAAGCAATATTTCTCACCTTATATCTCCATAAACATGAAATATTAACAAAAAAATAAGAAGCAAGCTAAAGTATTATCATTTCAAGGCTATAAGAGAATGCAAATATATACTACTAAGGAGTGACATTTGTCATTAGCAATCCCCGGACATCGACACTCTCCTCCTGATTAAATCCTGGAGATGCCCCTTAGAAGTTCCTGGTACACATTCATCTTATTTGTTTCATTAAATAGCACCCATCAAGTTATGTATTGCCAAAAAATGCAGCAGTTTAGGACTCGGAAACCACCACCCTAGCTTTAGAAAGAAGGAGCCTGTTGAGCTACTAATTGGGTGCGTGTGCATTTCTCCACAAAAGACAAAGCCTAGTAAGCCAGTAAACTGGTCCATCTTACCATGTCGAATAGATAATAAGACCCAAAGCTACCAGAAACAATTCAAACTCCTAAAATAACTAATGAAGACACCACGACTCTTGTGATTTCCCTAATTAGAGCTCCCACAATGCCACTTACTTGACTCATGTTTTGGCTTTTCTGTCCACAAGCTTCACATATTATGCATGTTCACATCAGCCAAAGCAATTCTTTACTTTTGTCTCGGGGCATTCACATAATACTCATCACTTCTAGCTCCAAAGTGTGGCATAGTTAGTTCCTCGAATTCTTTGCTTTCTCTTCTGAACACCAGACAGCATACCTTTGATTGCCTTATTTGCACACCACCCAGACAAATCAGTCATTTGTTGCTAGAAATATAAAGAAGCGTAGAGCAATTTGCATTTGCATACCTATAAAATTTAAAAGGCATCATTTTTGGCTAGGTCATTAGGATTAAATTGAGTAAACTAGATGTGATAATGGCTTCCCAATACAAATTCAACTAAAATCTGAAAGAACTCAATTCTACAATGCCAGATTACATAACACTGTCATACACAAATCAAATGGATGAAGAAAATGCCAAAGAAAAGCAAATTAGTCACTCAATACAAACCAATTCTTCTAAAACCAACTATCATCTGTGCTATGGTTTTAACAAAATACACATCTGATACCTTGGAATTCTGCGGATGGTGACACTCTTCACAGGGATCTCATCTTCTGGAGGGATAGTCAACAAGTTCTTCACCTAAAATTTCATAAAATAACAACTTGAAAAAACTGAATTGATGAGGCATGAATGAATAATCAAAAGCATAAAAAGTATCAATTAATTTTCATTCGTATATATGATAAACAATAGAACTACAAAAATTCTGAGGGGAAAATTTAGATTAGAGATTGATCTGACTATTTGCAGTCTACCAAACTAAGTGTGGAGATACAATTTCGAATTAATATCCAACTAGAGAAAACTATGATTTCAGAAGGATTACAGTTGCTGGTACAAGTATAACTACCCTAGAGGTCACACTACAAGTAAATCGTAATTCTAACCAGGAGAGAACCCCTGGAAGTTTAAAGAATCATGGACAAACAGAGCAAGTAGACAAGAAGCAGTCGCTCATTTACCCTACCTAGGAGTACTGAAGAAATCTAGGGTAATTAGGTTTTGTGTTGAATCATCCGAAGCACCTTTTAATTGGTTCAAATTCAGAAATTAAACAACGATAATGATCTTGTATAGTATGACATAATATATCATCTAGATCCTAAACAAAAAGCATGACTGATGGATCCTAGATAGAACATCCCAGATGTAGATAAAAGGGAAGATATTAGTTGGTGTACCTAAGTTTGGGCTAACTGCCCGCATGAAAGAATTAATTCTTTCAATTTTGTATCGGCTATGCTTTTATCTCAAGTGAACTCCCACTGAATTTACATATTAACACACTGATTTCCAAAGAGAAAAAGCATCCAACACTTATTCCAAAAAATGAAGCAGGATCCAACCTATAATAGTTGGCTATACAAACTACAATTTTCTTGAAAGCTGGCAAAACATGAGCAAAGTTTTCGTATCTCTTTCCAATAAATACGAATTTCAAGATTACATTCTCTTTCACGATGATACAAACTAAACTTCTTTCAAATCATCCTTCATTCTATCAGGTAACACTAACTCAGAAGAGGTCAGAATCAATTCCTTCCTATCCTACCTCAACCCCAACACTTCCAAAAAGAAAAACCACATATAAGTTTCAGAAGGCCACAAAATATAATTTTCGAATCATATAAAACACTCCTAAGTTCCACCCTTACAAGAAATGCCTGCTCAAATAGTCCAAGAACATTCTACTCTTTAAAAACAATAAAATTCCCAGTTGATTTCTCTCACCTAAAACCAACTTTTACAACTGAAGCCCTAAATCCTAATAGCTGCTTCAATGTTGCATGGCATCCTCTAGCATTACACTTGAACAAAAAAATCTAGTAATATCTTAAAGCAATATAAATAAGAATCAGCAATATCTACTAGAAGTGTAGAAACAAAATGTCTATAAAGTACCAGAACAAGTCCAATTATGTTTGTAGGTTGCTCATAGTAAACTGGTATTCTGCTATGCCCTTTCTCCAGAATTAAATTCATGAGAAATCTGCATCCAGAATCAAAACAAATAGCTGTTTATATAACTGGATAATCTAAGAATAGCCAAGTTGCCAAACTATTTCTACTCAAATTTTGCACACCCGTCAAGTTTCCCATTAATATCAACAGAGAAAATTTCTGATATAGGAGTCATTGCATCACTAGCTGTTTTCTCGGTAAGCTCAAGTGCTCCAGCAATGATTGTTGTCTCATCATGTGTGAGTTCTCCACCTTTACCAGCCTGGTTAAGAGCACTTGATGATTAAGAAATTAACAGTTCACACAAGAAAGAAGGGCATTTCCCTGAAATAAGTACTGACAATGTCATCTATGTGATATTAGCACAAACAAATCAAAAGCAAGCGACAATATAAGAAATCAAAATTTACCATTTTAAATTTCACACTGACCATTTAAAAGTGAAAAGAACCATGAATTCGTACCTCATTACCATGCAAATTAACGAGTGTTTTCAATTCAGCTCGGCGGAAAAGAGCTGTATGTCCATGACCTAGCACAGTGTCTAAGAGCTGTATATCACAGCAACATGGATGGTCAGAGACCATTCTCTAAGAATAATCAACTTAGTTTTCCAAGTGTATGAAACTTGCAGCAATGGAATTGAAAGAAGACTAGACCTTGCTTATTGGATATGCAACAGGAAAGCATATGCAAACAAGGACATGAACAAATGGGCAGACAGCTGCACCAATGGCCAATCCATATCTTGAGCAGACTGCTTGTGGAATTATCTGTTCGTGCATATTATGTTACATTGCAAAATTCCAATTACCAGTACACTGCTCTCCAAGTTCAAGACCAAACAGAGTCGAAGTTCTCACCTCACCAAACAGAAGAATCAAAGTCACTGATATCAGGATAGCAACATAAGCTGTAGTTAGGCTATCAAGGAAAATGGGCAGTGCCTGGAATAGAAGAGGAGAGACGAGTGAAATCTAATTCTTCATAATTCCTGAAATCAATTCATTACGAAACTTGATTGGAATCAACTGCTTTGCCGTTTACCTCCATAGCAGCAGCATTGCAAATAAGCAATGTACAGAGTAATAAGTGCTGATTTTTTACAACTGGCAATATCCTTTCTGTAAAGATGATATAGAAAACATTAAACTAGATTTTTTTCCCACATCGATCATGCTAAAGCAGATCCCAGAAAGCAATAGACTCAAAAACACAAAATTTGCACATACTCAAGCATCATATAAGATAATTTCTGGCAACGTATTCTCGATGAAATATGCTTGCAAATCTCTACAACAGGCATTTCGCACCAGAATATCATTAGAACAATAGTATTCAAACAAGGCTAAAATATTCAAATCCTGCAAGAATAAAATATATATATATATACCAGAAAAATATAATTGTAACAGAAATATTCTATTCAGAAAAACCCCTTCTCCGCACCTCTCTATTTTTAACTAAATGGGACATAAATAAGCCAAAAAAAAAAAGTAATAAATGAAACAAACAATCAATAGCATTAGAAACAGGATTTCATCAACTTCAAACCGCAAAATTATCCACAAATGCATGGATAAATCACTAAATAGAAAAGCAGAGCACAAAAAATCCACAAAAACAATAAAATTAATAAGAAAAATTGCCGCGAAATTCAAAAATAAATTGTCGGAAAATGAAAATACCAGCATGCTTTCGATCCTTGGGAGTTCCAGATTTTGCAAGAACCTCAATATCAACGAGACTGAGCGACATGAGCCCCAAAGTGAGTCCGGACATCATTCCTGCGAAGCAAACCAGACCGGCGATGATCAAAATATGTATGAAAAACTCCGTTTCACAACATCTGTACTCCACCGCCATTCAATTCCCTCAAATTTCACCAGCCTTTTCTCTTCCCCCCCCCCCCCCCGGGGCTTCCTAATTTTCTCCTCTTGCTTCTCTAGCTTTTCCTAAATTTGGAAAAACAAAAAGTCAAAAAAATAAAATAAAAGAAGTCTTTTCTATTGAAGTCAGGTGCAATATTTTGGTTTTGTAGATAGAGAGAGAGAGAGAGAGAATTTGGGAGGGAAGCGTTTCTTTTCTTTCTTTTTCTTTTTCTTTTCCTTTTTGTGGTTGTATTTTCAAGTTTTGTCGGAAGAATCGCCGGCGACGGGAATGGAAAGGCGACACGCGTGGCAATGTAATAACACCGGCGACAATGACTCTAAAAAAGTAGCTTGTCTGAAGGTGATGTGTTAACATTCTCAGATGACACTGACCTGAGAAGGAGATTCTTGCAACAATTGATTTAGTAAAATTCTTAGGTGATAAAAATTTAAAATTTCATTATTTTCATTAATAAGACATATTAACATTCTTAGATGCTGCGAAGGAGATTCTTCTAATGGTTAATTTAAAAAGATATTGTAGGGACAAAAAGTTACAAAAATAATAAATTTTTGTCAAAATAAATTATTTTTATTGAAAATTGTAGTAATGAAAAGTCATTATATTATTGTCTGTTAATTTTAACTAGTTAAAATTACTCTTTCCCAATTGAATATCAAAATTCTTTCTCCCCCTAAAAGAATTGCATGTGTAAATTTAACGGCTTCAGAGTCTTTTGTTACACAATTTAATATTATACTCGTATTATACCATTTAAAGCAAAGACAAGTGTTTATTTTTTAACAAACATAATTAATGAATGTATATTTATCATTTTCTTAAATGATATAACACGAACACAATATTAAATTGTGTTACAATAACCTAAAGTCAAATTTAAGTCCCATTATTGTCACATCAATACCTTCTCCTTGTACTTTTGTCTAATCTCTTCGGGATTGTGACTTTGGGAGGTGAAGTTTGATGTTTTGATGCGATACATTCCATCGTGGACATGAAGTACAGCTTTGTGGATTCTTTATTTTATGAAAGAGAGGAAAGGAACATTTTGCTTTTTTATATCTAGCAAAGCTAAAAAGATTATGGTCTTCCATTTCTAACGAATGGAAATAAGAGATTAAATTAAAACAATGGAAGAAAGTATGTATATTATTGTCGCCCCCATGCGTGGATTTCCAAAATTAAGAAATCGGATTTCCCAGGTGACTGGAAAACAGAAAATCAGACACGATCACGATTCCTGGCACATTTGCACTTGAAAGAGCATTACAAACAATGTATGTCTTTGGAGAAGTGTAGAAACATGTACAGATTGCTTGGAAGCCATTGCATCAGAGGCACATCATACCTCGTAAATGAGGAAGGAAAATTCTTAAATGAACCTGCTTCACGATCTAACTTGTGTACCTTATACGTTAAAATAAAACCACGTAACTATTCTTATATCTCTTTTTTATGTCATCATACATCATTATATTTATGTGTCATTCTTTTAAATCACAAGATTTATAGATGAAGTCGTAGATCCTAGTCCATCTAAGAATCTTGCAAGTACAACTCAGCAATAACAACACTTGACTACATGAGACAAAATTTTCATGTATCTTATTTAAACTACTTAATGAATATACAAAATAAACATCAAAATTGTATTTTTGTTATATACCAAATTATTGTGTGAGGAAAATATTTTGTTAAGCATCATTTGACTTGAGGGAATTACATGTAGTTGGTGGTTAAAAGCACACATTGAACATATTTTATTAAGCATCATTTGACTGAAGGGAATTATAGGCAGTTGGTGGTTAAAAGCATCCCAATATCGACAAAGCATAAAATAACAAAAAAAAAAAAGTAATATGAAAATGTCCTTTTCCGCTCCATTAACAGTAAGACGGGGAAAGATAGTATTAAATTAAGCCATAATTATATTTGTGGTAGTAAATTGGGCTTTTAAGATATTTGTGGCTTAAAGCCCAATAAATAAACTTACTGGATGGCCCCTGTCTAGGCCCATCCAGCACGGAAGCCGTTAAATCTTGAAACCTGCGGGTATAAGCATGCGCTCTCAGCCTGATGAGAAGGACAACGGGAGGGTTGGACTTGGAGACTAATAAGAAATCAAGCCCAACTAGTTGAGCCTGTTGAAAGATAATAAAGATTAAAAAAAAAAAAAAGCAGTGCTGCAACTACAATCCGGGAAGAAAATAGACGAAATTAATTAACGTATTATTAGAGGTCACTTTAGATGCTGTGAATCTACAACCGCAATCCTTTGAATAAAAAAAAAAAAAAAAGCTTTATGAAATTGAAGAGAAAAAGGAAAAGGATTTAAACCCTTTTAGTACATTACTTCATATAACATAGGTTAACAATTTATCCTTTTTAAATGCTCCTTTGAACACGAGAAAAAATGTGAGATTTCAAGCTGTTAGAAAAATTGAAAATCTATAGTAGCACAAATCACGCAATAAATAAATGAGATGAGGTGAGTGAGACAATTGGATTGTGTATTTTAGAATTTTACAATTGCTTACTATGATAATATTTTTTATTATGTGACGTGTATGAATTAATAAGGTAATTGTAGAGATAAAAAAAAAATTGATTCATAAGTAGATGAAAATATGCATTTTATGTTTCTTTTCGTTTTAATTATTAATTACTGTTTGAACTCTTTATTTAAATTATACACATGATTTCTCTTATGTTTGTATCAAAAAAATTATTTATTACAAAAGAAAAGAAAAGGTTTAAAAGAGTGGTAAAGGAAAATGAGCAAAAAAAAAAAAAAAAAATCGAAAAGATATCCAAATATAAAACGCCCATACAAAACGAAACCAATTCCAGTGCCTTTCCTGTGCTGTCTGGTCTTTCTCTCTCCTTTCGGTTCACCCCAATAAAGGAGACCGTGAGGACGGACACGGACACGCAGATCTAGATCAGTGTGGTAGATCTTCTACTTATCTGTCACCCGATCTTTCAATCTCAGGTATCCTTCTTTCCCAACCCCTCCCCAAATCCTTTCTCTCCTCTTATCTTTCAGGCATTTACTACTGAATTTTGGATTATGCATTCTGCAGTTCTTTAGTGTAAATTTTTATGGGCTTTACAGCATTTTGGTGCTCGGCAATACTTCAATTTCAAGTTTGAGCTCGACCCAGATGAAGAAATTAGCAAAGATTCAATTTTGTGGATGTGATTTTTCAAATTTGAAGTTGGTTTAATTTTTTTATCCTAACTTTTCTTCAGTTTTCGAGATTGGTTACTGATAGTTATATGGATCTGTGGAGCAAGGCTTGTCCTTTGTCCATTTATGGTAGTATGTGATTTAGGTGCTATTAATGTTTGACATAGTATTTGAGATTTTTTCAAATTTAACTCATGATTGGTGTCAACATAAACTAATTGTAACTGAATTTCTTGTTGTTTCCTTTTATATTTTGTCAAGCAACTGAAGTTTATAAACAAAGGCTCAATTGTTGGAGAGAACAAAGCTTCTTTTTTGTTCCCCCTTAAAATGCCTTTAGTTCTTGAATACGATGAACATACTTTGATTTTTTTTTTCTTTTTAGACAATTCTATTTACCCTGATCCGTTGAATTATTAATGCGGATAATTATTGCATCATTAGCGTTTCTTTTTAAAATATTAAAAGTTATACTTGGCATGAAATGTACACAAATGAGAATATCTAATCAATTAGTGCATGTAACAACTTGTTTCCCTTTTGATAATTGAAGAAGTAATGTTTTAGCTAAATGCTTTGGATCCAGATGAGTAAAGTGTCTTAGATTCTTTGTAATTATCTCACTTTTGTTGCAAATTGTTGGTAGGTGTTTGGCGGCTATTACATCAATATAATCATGTCAAGAAGGCCAACTGCTTCTCGTCGACTTGGAGATGGTGGGAGCATCCCCTTTGTAGGCTCTCTACATCCTAAAGCACGCCCTTCTCCTCTATTATCCGTGGGACTTGTTGTCATGGTGAACCTCAACTCTTGTGCTTCAGTCCTTTTTTTTTTTTTGGCATCCATTGCCTTGGTTATATTGGCCTGTATTGAAATAATGGCATCTTATGAAATAATGAGGAAATAGAACCGTTTACTTTTATATCCCCCTTTGAGTGATTAATTTAATTATGTCAGAGATAATTACCGTCACTGACTAAGACGCTTCCTTGAATTTTTCAGGGCGCATTTCTGATAATTGGTTACTTGTATCACGGTTCAGGTTTGTGTTATTCCTTTAACGTGACAGCATCTGAATTGAGAGGATGCAATAGCTATTTCTGCTTTGTCTGCCATGTATCCTGCTTTGCTTTTGCCTTTAGTGCATTGCAGAGATTAATAGGATTTTTGGGAGGGGGGGATTTATCTAATTCAATTGCCGAACCATCATGCTATTCCTTTTCTGTGTGTTGGATGTCCGTGTCTGGACACATTTTGGTGCATTCTAAAAGTTTGAAAAGTCTTTGTATTACAGGTGGAAGGAATGGGGATATAGATGCTTTAGATAGACTTGAAGGTATGTTTCTATAAGGAGTTATGGTTATTCTTATACCAAATCTTGATTTGAAATTTTTTCCATTTGACAAATTTCTCGAGGTCATAAAAATAAGGAAATTGGAGATATTTGTCATACATCAGATGGCTTCTACCCAATGTGACTATAAGCAGGAATTTATCAATTAAGTTGTAGCTTTTTACGTGTGAAAATTTTCAGCCTCTAGGAGAATGTATTTTAGTATTTATATTCTATGTGTTTGTGTTTTTTTATAAATTCGATTTAACAGTTTATAATTTGCATGTGGATGTGTTTTTTCTACTTGGTAGAATTAAGTAATTTCATATTTGTGTCGGCATATCTAGCTCTTCCTAGCTGTCTCTGGTGGAGCCTAGTGCAGTAGGTTTGATTTGATAGTTTGGGTATTTTTATTCGTGATATTGATCCGATTCAAAACCTTTCATGCTGGTTAACCATATTCTGAAACGTGGAAAATTAGATTCTATTTTATGTTTTTTTTTTTTAATTTCTCCATGTCCCTCACCATTTCAGTTGTTACCTTCATATGATTGTCACCCATTAACTGCCTCCTCCCACATCCTTCTATATTAACATTCTAAATTCCCCTGTTAGTCCTGCTTTATGCCTCCTTTTCTATGGTCCTAACATGTATCTTGTTTTTATGTGTCACTCCGTAGTTAAAGAAGTACTTTAGCAAATAGCAGTTCTTTTTCTCAAACAAGTTGTACAGCAATTTCTATTCCTCAAGTTGAAAGTTGTTCTCCGGTACTATATACAGCTGCAAAAGTTGTTTCTCATTGCTTAAATTGTTTGTTTTATGGAGAAGAGCTGGATGTTTCGATTGTATTAGCTTTCAGATCAAATACTAAGGATGGATTGGTTTTGAGGTCTACAAGATGGTTAAGCCGCCATAAGTAATATTGTAGCGACTATATATTTCAAATCTTCTTTGCTCTCAGTTTTGTTTCCGAGGTTCCATGCCTATCAGTGTCTATTGCTGGCATCAATTCCTAGTTTTAGTTTCAATTTGTCATTTTGTCTCCTTAACGAGTCATTGTTGTAATTGGTCAATGCATGTGCTGTGCTAAATCTTTAAGATATGTATCTACAGGTGGTGCTTCGTGTGCATTAGAAGTGCAGAGAGCGTTACCCATATTGAAGAAGGCATATGGTGATAGTATGCACAAGGTATTGCATGTGGGCCCTGAAACTTGTTCAGTGGTTTCAAAGCTACTGAAAGAAGAGGACACTGAAGCCTGGGGAATTGAACCATATGACTTGGAAGAGGCTGATGGCGACTGCAAGAGCCTTGTGCGTAAAGGGATTGTGCGTGTGGCTGATATTAAATTTCCACTTCCTTACCGGCCAAAATCATTCTCCCTTGTTATCGTTTCTGATGCGTTAGATTATCTGTCACCAAAATATCTTAACAGGACTCTTCCAGAACTGGCAAGGGTATCAGCTGATGGTTTAGTTATATTATCAGGTAAATGTTATACACGGCAGTGCAGTGGTTTATTTGCAAGTTCAAAATTTATGTATCTACTAGTTGACAAGACGGTGGATTTTAAGCCCATTTTGATATATCTACTACACGTAATAGTTTTACATTTTCAAGCTTGTTTGCAGTTGAAGTTTCAGCTGAATATCTTTGTGTAGCCTTCTAAGATGCTAATTGTGTTTACAGGTTTTCCTGGAAAGCAAAGAGCTAAGGTAGCAGAACTAGCTAAATTTGGTCGACCAGTAAGTCTCTGGTTTCTTTTCCGATTAATTATGTTCTTGTCACAGTGGACTTGGAAAAGGGCTAGTGGCTGTTAATTTCCATTGCAGCTACTAAGTTACCAGTTTCCAGTAAAATGGTTTTATGAATAAGAAGTTGAAATGATATTTATTCAACTGTCAGGTGCATATAGGGAAATTATTTTACTTTGGCGTTTGTTGCTTGGCCAAGTGATGATTGATGATAACTTTCAGTTCTGTTTAACGTTAGACATTCTAATTTAAAATTTTGAATCTGAAATAATTGATTTTCTGGTGGTTTTTCTTGTGAAGGCCAAGTTAAGGAGTTCCTCTTGGTGGATAAGGTTTTTTGTTCAGACCAGCTTAGAAGAAAATGAAGCTGCTACAAAGAAGTTTGAACAAGCAGCAGCGAAGAAGTTGTATAAGCCGAGCTGCCAAGTTTTCCACCTCAAATCTTACCATTGAAGTTAAACTCTGCTATCTTTCTGAAACTCACCTCATCATCTCCCATCATATCCGCTTTGGTGTTATGTTGTGCTGGTGGAAATCACAAAATTTCATGTTAAACTTTGACAACCATACAAGGACTATGTTTAGATTTTTGACATGGAAGGTCATACAAGTTAGTCTCTGCTAGACTGCTAGAATGCGTATTTGGTGCTTGATATTTGATTTTGTTCCTTGCTGTAATTGTAAAATAGTTCTTTCAAGATGTTCACATAAGTTTTGTTTTGGTGAAAATTGTAATCGGAACAATTTCTTATTTAAATTATTCCAGTGGTACTCTTAGTTCCATGTGTCATGTAATAAATTTTGCTCATATTATGCTTACCTATAATACTTAAAGCTTGTCACAAAAATTTTAAAGATATACAAACTAACAGACTTATGCCATACGTTTTCCCTCTATATACCGAGAATGTGAACAATACTATAAGATTCTAATTATTCTAACATCTCATGCAATAGTGAAGTTTAGAAAAAAAAATTTTAATTTACTTTATCTGAAAATTGTAATAAATAACCTTATATTTTAGTTCCATAGGTTTTAACTATATTCTTATAATTCAACTATGATTTTATTTGAAGTAATTTTTTCAACTTAACTTTAAATGTATTGATGAAAAATATTATTGGTCTACATAAATATGACCGATTAACTGTGAGAATGTGGCCGGTGGGAGCCGGAGTCCCAAGGCCAAAAGAGAATACTTGCATCATTACAAGAAAACGACATCGTTTTGTTTCAGCGTATTCATCTTTCTCCTCTGCCTCGCCTCTCTCTTCCTCGCATTTTCTCTGTCGAAAATTTTCCTGAAAGAGCAACAAATCCCCAAGACATTTTGAAGGGGGTGACTGAGACCAAGGTGGCTCCTGTGGAAGTTCACGGCCTTTGCATGCTGCGGGAAGAAGTACCTTTCTTCATGTTGTATATGTATGGTTGTTTCTTCATGATATCTTGGTCTTGAAAAGCGTTGCTTGATATGGATCATATATTGGACTTTTGCAATAGTGGGAAGAATTTTTCTCTGCTTAAAGTAATGCAACGAATGTGGAGGCTTGCATTGTGAACAAATACCTGTACTGTACAACACCCTCAAGGGCTCTAGTTTTCACATCTTGGAAATAACCCACATGAGTGAGTATAGAGCTGATGCTCATCCATCCAGTGCAGGTGAGAAGAAACACGATGATTGCATGCACTGATACTTACCGGGCATCACGTCCAAACGACATCAATACGAGTTAGCAAAATGGTGTGAGCGCTATTCATTTTCCAATTGAAACTGCTCTCTTTTTGTAATTTTTGGCTTTTGAGGTCCTTTAGGTCAAGCAACCTCCGTAGGATTTGATTGCCGTTGTTGTTTGTTCAATCGTAGAAAGCAGATTCATGTCTCTTGTGTTCTATCAATTGAAAGTGGCTTAATGGAACTGTTTTACCATAATTGTTAAATTAATTGTCGTCATTGTTTTATGGTCATCATTATCGAGCTTGTTGATAATCAATATATCTGAATTAACAATGCCAATAGAATAATATTAGACAGGATCTAATGCCCTGTTTGCTGCTAACCAATCTATGAGACAATCATTTTGTAGGACGTCTGGCCTTCGCACAAATATCTGTCCATATTCCAGTATAATTGAACAGGCCTATATTCGATTTTGAGACAATTGACGGGCTTGGAGGTGGATATGGGCCGTTTCTCCCATATTCCAATTTTCTTTTTTGTTTTCTGGTTTCCTTTGGACATCCCGTGATAATTCCTCCTGACAAGTTTCTCTCTTTTTTTGGGTGGGTAGCACTTCAGAAATCAGGATGGTTTACAAGTGCGATGGCCGACTTTTTGCCGAAAGTGAATGAAACTTGGCACACGTTGCACTTGCACCTAGTGGTGACCGCACTTGAGCCCAAAACACCCCAAAATACCAGATGATAGTAGAAGAAAATTCTGAAACGAATAGCTCGACTGCCTAGCCCCACCATTCACAAGACTGCCAAAGGATGCCAATTTTTAGATGGGTAGCGTCAGCTTCAGTCATCACTCATCGTTCACGAGACAAGATTTACGATTTATATTCGAAGCATTTCTTGAAATTTGTCGGTGAGTTGTATATTAATCAATTTAGAAGGTTGATGTAAGCATTCAATCCCACTCAAAATTCGAAAAATGTTGGACGTGTGGCAATGAGACTGCAAGTAAAGCAATTTCCATTGCCTTTTTAACTATGACTCAGCTTGCCTAAGGCACCATTTGATGTTGAAAGCCAATAAAGACGAAAATGCTCTAAAATTAATGTATGTTTTGATTGATAGATACATGCAATGGAAGCACATGATGTGTTATTGACATTTTGTCCAACTCAAATTGTCTCGGTTCCTTCCTCTTCACAAGTTCAACAGAAAAAATCTTATGGTAGTTTATACAGGAAACCAAAATACGGGGAAAAAAAATTGAAAATCTGCTAACTTCTTGCTATTAGGGAACCATGGCAACTTTATAATGAGTTTCGGTACAATCTTTTTATATACTGACGAATGATTAAGAAAAAGATATTGTCGAACTCAAGCATTGTTTTAAGACAAAGGATCTTTTTTTTTTTTAAATTAAGACAAAGGATTATTAAGGTTAATTCTTTTTAATCCTATCTAGACGGTCCTAATGTTGTGAGATAGTTATGTTAATAGGTTAAAATAAAAATTGTTCACAGATTGTGAATTTGAAAGAAAATTAATTCATTAATGGAACTTAGGCCGTTACTTCAGGATAAGGGAAAAAAAACTATATAATCCATTCTCTTTTCTTTTAGATGTTGCGTAAACATAATTCATAGTATCGTGAACTGTTTTCTTTACCGAAAGGTTTCAATCACTACCTTAGATTTTTCTCGGGTGCTCATAGTGGGGCTAGTGGACCTGGTCCACGCCAGAACGAGCCACCATTCCTTACTGAAATTTGGTTTCTATTCCGGACATAACTTTTTTCGTTTGTTTGGTTTTGTTTTTTAAAAATTTTATATATGTTTTTTAATTAACTTTTTATCTTAAAAATATATTTATTGAGAAAATTTTTTTAAACTACTACGGTAATATTTAAAAAAAAAAAGAAAGAACACCTCAAAAAACAACCATATAGATGAAGCCAACATTTGCAGCCATTCAATATTCTTTTAGTGGGGCGTTACAAACTATTTCCATACATCATTATAGGCAAGCATTGAAACCCCATTTCGCAACTTTATTTTCATCATGGAAATTCAAAAGAAAGAAAGAGAAAAAGTGACAAAGCTAGGTTTCTAGATAACCGATTACTTTTGGTACGTATTTGAATAGCTACAATTATCACTTGCAGACTGAACAAATATATCAACAATTTGGGGGCAAAACTTTTTTGGCGTAGCTTTTTGGTTCTTCTCGTCCTTATAAATATCAAATGAAGGGATCCTCAAGTGCTACATACATACTATTTGAACAAGAAGAGAAAAATGGGGTTTCTAAAGGTTTCAATCTCAATAGTTTCCTTATTAGCCTTGTTTTTTCTCACTCACGCCCAAGATTCTCCAGAAGATTTTGTTTCAGCCCACAACAAAGTTCGAACACCACTCAGTCTCCCACTTGTGGAGTGGAATGCCACAGTTGCAGCTTATGCACAAGACTATGCTAATACGAGGTCTGCTGACTGCAACATGGAGCATTCACATGGCCCGTATGGTGAAAATCTTGCAGAGGCTTCGTGGGATTTGACGGCAGCTGAGGCAGTGGAAATGTGGGCAAATGAGGAGAAATTCTACGATTATAGTTCGAATTCTTGCGGCGAAGGGCAGATGTGCGGACACTATACACAAATTGTGTGGCGTGACTCGTCTAATATCGGTTGTGCTACGGCTAAATGTAGGAACAATGATTGGACTTTCGCGACATGTAACTATTATCCCCCAGGGAATTACATTGGGGAACGTCCTTATTAAGTATTTTAGTTAGAAATGAACCATAATGAAAAATAAATGTATTGCATGCATGGTTTATGTGTTTGTGTTTGTGTATGTAATGAATACAACGATTACAAGCCATCTCGTTTGCCCTTGGAATTATTTGATTTGATTTTCTTCCCTTAATGCATTCTTCCTTCCGGTTGATTAATATTTTGAGTAGATGTATATACAGAACTCTTTCCAAAGATTAAAACAAATTTTAACAGATACATTTGATTAATACATAAAATCTTTTAATTTCTTTCATAACCAATATTACTGTGTAGGCCCCAAATCCAGGCAGGAAATTTCCGTCTTTCGACACTTTGCCACAATATTCTAGGCACAAATTATGATAATCACTAACGGTGTTGACGTGACACATCCACATGATCAGCATAGTTTCCACGGTCGTAATGGCCTATCCAAGCTCAACCTTTTCCATCAAATGATTGCGAAGAGTGGAGTACTCTTTTGACTGTTGAAAATGGGATTCTTGATCCACATGGTCTAAGATGCTAATAATACTATAGCAAGTAAACGGAAAAGTATTAAATGATTATATAGTGTATTAAAATTAATAATTTATTATTACGCGACGATAATGGATTATGTCTTATATTATTTAACGTTGTATGATTAGTTTTAGTGTATTACATAGCATATCACGTTACGTGCGTGATACACACACTATCTATCCCAAGTGAACAACAGAGTGCTCGTCGATGCCCCAATCGACTTGCGGATGAGCAGCTAAAATAGCATTTTTTTTTTTTTTATCTTTCAATGAAAAGTCTATACTGCAAAAATCCTTAACTACCCATTAGACTAGCATCCTAATTCGCGAAGAACAATCACTTTAAAATAAAGAAAAATAACATCCTTTAGTGACCTCACAAGTCAATAAAAGAAAAAATCTCGAAGCAGCCATTATCAATGGATGTAAAGTGTTTACAATCTAACCATGTAACTAGTAAGAGATTATTAGCACTTCATGCTGAAAATTAATGCATTAAGAGCCTTTTGAATTCAGCATGTTTGAAAACAAAATTTCTTTATCACTTAATATGTTAAGCACTTATTTAATTTGTACACAAATTTTTAAGTGAAAATTTTTCACTTAATTTGCTAAATTTTAAATACATGTAGTATTCTCTCTTCCTTTCAGACACACACTCTCACATACTCACTGATGCATGCACATATACAAACATATTCTTTCACACACATTTTTTTGCACACACACACACGCTCAACACACACAAACACACATAATCACCACTGCAAGTACATACATGTATTTTTCTTCCTCATACGTGCAATAATATAAGCTTTATTTTTATCACATACATATACCCTTTTTCACACGCACAATCTCTCTCTGTCTCTCTTACACACACACACACACACTCAACACACACAAACACACACACAATCACCATTGCAAGTATACACATATATTTTTTTCCTCATACATGCAATAATATAAGCTTTATTTTTATTACAGGCATACACTCCTTCTCACTTGTAAAATCTCTCTCTCACACACACTTTCACACAAATACACGCATCCGCGCCCTCTCTCACACACGCAAATGTACACCACGCACACTCATACATGTGCACGCACATACTCTCCTCTATATGCAATTTTTCTCAGACAGATTCATATATTTTCTCGCAAATGCACTTTCATATATATGTGTGTGTCTGTGTCTACACACACACATATATGTACATAAGTTTTTTAGTTTTTTACTTCCACATATATTTTCTCTCTCACATACTTGCACACACTTTCACACATACATTTTTACATTTTTACACCTTTACACATATACACATGCTTTCTCTCACACACATTCTCACACACAAATGCATTTATCATTTATTTCTCACAAACAAATAATATCTTCTTTTGTCATGCATATTATCAATAAATTATTTCAACTTTTTAAGATAAAATAATTATATTAATAAGATAAAATATTTAAATTCAGTGTATAAATTCAGCTAATTATCAAACAAGTATAACTTTATCAATTCAGTAACTTAATATTTTCAGTACTTAAATTTTAGATTTCAGATTTTAGACTTCAGACTTTAGTTTTACCAAACGGCACCTAAATACAGCTATACGTTAATGACTACGATAGATTCTTCATTTACATTCCAGATACAATGAATTACACCTTAATCAATGGTCCAGTTTCAAAGCAATGTGGCACTGTTTGCTTAAAAAAATGTCACATGGCTAAGATCATGGAGGTTAATATTATGATTATAGGTTTTTTCTAGCCTGTAAAAATGTCAAAAGACGAAGAAAATAATGAGAAGAAAAAAGTGTAGCATCTGAAATTATTGCGAGAAGTAAGGTTGTTTGTCGCGGGCAAGATGTAACGGCGTGATTTACGACCATAAATACTATCTTTACTTTACCATTTGTCAACTCAAATTATTACTGCGAAAGCGTTACGCCATTGATTAAGCTAAAGAAGCAAGTTCAGGTTTTGCTTTCTTTTGTATTGTGTTTCGTGTGTCTAAGTCTCAATTACGTACTAGAGATTTTGATACATTCGACGTGTGTGTCATTTAAAAGAAATTAATTAATTATCTATATATATATATAGTTTTAATTAGATAATTCAACACGTTTAAATTATAAAGGTATTATTTTAAAAAAAAATCGAAGAGGTAGTTTCCACTAAGGTACTTGATATATGGGGTAGTTTTGTTTTATCTTTTAGGGAAAAAAAATCGTTAATATTTATCTTTGAAAGTTAAAATTTTTTATTTTTAAAAATTAAAACTTAAGAAGAGACCCCAAATTGTATTGAGCTCTCCAAATAATAGTAAGATAAGATAATCATTCTCGTTCTTTGGTTCATTTTCTAAATGAGGATAGACGATCTTTTGTCGCAACGGCAATGGATAATTATCAACATAATTATAGTATCCATGCATTATATAAGTTGAGTGTGAAGCAAAGTTGAGGTAAATGACCGTCCAAAAAAATGTGTGTGTATCCATGCATTATATATTGAAGAAATGGTACACTCCGCAAATATCTATTTTCTGTGAGAACAATAATTCTAACCAAGATTTTTCTTTTATGAATGTGAGAACAACATTCCCTATGTCATATATGCAACTTGAATTAGCTTCTTTATGATAAAAATATATGCTGTGTTAAAATGCTAAAAAAGGAGTTGTGTTTTGCAACACAATGCGAGAATTAGTAGAAGATGGTATTTCAGGATTAGGAAAGATATATGTTAATTCACGGGCATTATTCGACAATGAATGTCTCTCATATCACATCATTTGTACAAATTTAATTGTCTATTTTTGACATATGAACTTATAAATTAAAATAACTTAAAAGGGAGAATGTATTTGTATTTAAATCATTATCACATACTACTTCCAAGTTCTCGTGACTACTTAGATATTGTTTTTTTCTTAAATCTTTGGAGTAATTCTCGTGAATATGCTTTTTATACTTTAGTCCAAATCATGAAAATGACTAGAATAAATCTTGTGAGTTTGGCATGGCTTAGCAACGTTCAAAGCACGCGACTTTAACATCAACGGAAATATCCAGAAAGTTTCAATTGATTGAAAAGCATTGAGTAAATTGAACAAAAAAGTTCCATATTCCTAGGCAGCAAATTTAGGACAAGGTCAAGTGAAAGAAAAAGTTATTTGACGATGCTTACCCAAAAAAATGTTAGTTAATGATAGTTATCAATTTATCAGCAAAATTAAGGGGAGTTATTTTCTATTATTTTTCAAATTCTTTATCAATTATTTCAAAATCAAATTCCTCTATCCACATGCATGCAGCTAACAGGATTGCACATTTTACTCCACAATCCATCTTTCTCTATAAATAGTTGGCATCATCCAACCTTTTTTGTAACAAGTAAAGAAAAAGGAAAAAAAATCAAGAAAATGGAATTCTTCAAGACCTCACTAGTTGCAGCACTTCCTTTTCTTCTCTTACTCCTGATTAATCCCATCAAAGCCCAAAACAGCCCTATAGATTTCCTTCATGGCCAAAATTTGGCTCGTGCACAAGTCGGGGTTGAGCCACTAGTATGGAACGACACCGTGGCATCATATGCTGAAGCTTATGCCAAAAAAAGAGCAGCTGATTGTGCTCTTGAGCATTCTATGGGACCATATGGTGAGAATATTGCTGAAGGAGGGAACCCATTTTCAGGGAATGATGCAGTTAATATGTGGGTTGGGGAGAAGCAATTCTATGACTATCATTCCAATTCTTGTGTTGGCGATGAGTGTCTCCATTACACTCAAGTTGTGTGGCGTAACTCCGTCCATTTGGGCTGTGCTAGAGCTAAGTGCGCCAATGGATGGTGGTTCATCACATGCAACTATGATCCACCAGGGAACTATGAAGGCGAACGTCCTTACTAGGATCTTATGTTCTTAGGTTCTTTTCTTTTTTCGTTTTGGCAATGTTAAGTTCATACTCCTAGGATGGAGTAAGTCAAGTTTTATGTATTTCTGTTTTATTTTCTGCTGCAATCTCTTTAGTTTTCGATTTTCTGCTGTAAGCGGTTTAGTTTGCGGTCCTGATGATATGGAAAATTGCTAAATAAATCGCCTTTTTCGAACTTTTGACCTGTGCTTTCTCAGCCTAGACGAAGTAATCCAATTACAGCATGCATAATTCAAGCTTCATACAAACTGTAGACTGAGTGCAATATATACTAGCTGCTTGTACCACAGAATCATGAAATTATCTTCTCACTCAGTGAATGTAAGAACTCATCTAATATTGAAATAGATCTGATGATCTCAATTTGGAAAGGACTCAAAAGTTTTTATTTCTTGTCTGTAATCCTTAAAATTGAAAAAATCATATATATCTTTTTGATAAGATTATAACTCATCAAGGATCAATTGGTGCAAATTACAACTCCAGAAGACAAAAAAAAAAGTAACCACAAATATTGAGATGAATATTAACATATTTTATATGTTGTAAAACTAATATCCAAGAGGATTAATTCCTAGAAGCTCGACCTTAGTTGTTTTAATAACCAAAAATCACGGCTAGTTGATATGTTCTAAGTTAGTTGTTTTAATAACCAAAAATCACGGCTAGTTAATATGTTTTAGTTACAAAAAATACCATTGAGGAGAAATTTTAATAAATATTTCCTAAACCATCATATAAAACTTACATTGTCCCTCTTCAACACTCAAAATCATTGTATTAGTGTCACGCCCTGTGCCCGGAACGTGGCATCCGCCATACCCTAGGCTAAATTAGGACATAAGGCTAAAACGAAACAAAATGTCATCTAACACAAAATAAAGCTCAAAGAACACTAAAGATGCCCAAAGAATTCATTTCATTCATAACAAAAAATATGCACTATCCATTATATTTCTTTTCCCCAAAAACAAAAATAGTTGGGAAAACATGTGTAACATAATCTATACCAAAAGTATGGCTATACATCAATGCTTTCAAAAATAACCTCATTCATGTCTATACTAACTATGTATATGAGGCCCAAAAGTCGTCCCAATCACCTTCTACAAAATCATCACCTGCGAGGTTAAACAATTGGGGTGAGTGAGAAAATCACCCAGTAAGTAGCAAAAGTTCTCTTTAGGGCTTTAGCTTGTTATTCATACATAGATAGTTTCTAAATCAAAATTAAAGTCATCCTCATTCATAATATGTGGTCAATTTATACACTATACAATCCCAAAATACAACACAATGCAATTCAAAGAAAGAGAGTTCAAATAATTAGTGGACATATGACCTTAGAATTCCAATTATTAACTATGACTCGGTTAACACGGTCCAAAACCAACTACCACCCGGTTGGTCCAGTTCAAAACTAACTATCACCCGGTTAGTACGGTTTAAAGATTTTACTACAAACACCAACGTTAAGGAACTAATCTCGTCACAATCCATTTCACATATAAGAGCTCAATCACATACTCATTCAAATGATTATTTAGACCACGAATATTCATTTCATAGTAAAACCAAACATAATCAAACTTAAGCCCAGTTATATAGAAATTAACATTTCAAAACTTTATCATTATCAAAGTGTATTTCAAAAGCAAAGAGAAACAAATACTACTTACCTCAATCCAATGACTAGTTCAAGTAGTCAAAGAAGGGGTATACACCGTCGTCGCCTATAACATACAAATAAGACTAATATCATGTACTAATTTTATCAAGAAATCATAATGGATGCTTAAACCTAACTTAACACGCAAAACGAGAAAGAGAGGCAAAAACTGTCTTCACCGGCGACGTCAGCCATGGCATGGCTCACGCTGCGGCTCAGCTGCAGTACCTAGCCGCGGTACCAGCCGCAGCGTAACTAGTGCCACGGCTCGGGTCAGAGCCACAGGGCTTTTCATTCGCGGTCTCATCCGCAGCACGGATGGTACTGCGGATGAGCCCAGAAAAGTTGGCCTAACAAGCCGCGACTTCATCCGCGGCACGGATGACACCGCAGATAAGCCCAACAACCCGACCTACAACCCCTATAACACTCAAAACCCAAAACCGATCCTCCTCAACTCGATCCGACACAATCCAACACCCAAGCAACTCCAAAAATGGCATAATATCTCAAAGAAACTTTACATTAACACAATACACAACATGAATCATGAATCACACATTGTCTTTAAGGATCTAAACTCATATTTCATAAATGCTAAGGAGTTCCATTACTCATCCACTCACACACCCCAACACATCATAAAGCATAAACGTATGGGAGCATAAGGGCCCTAACTCTTCCCTAATCAAACACCCATGAGTCCAAGCTAAACATAACCACCAAACACTACAAGAAAAAGGATCATTAGTAGGACATTTTTTAGTGACAACAAGAACTTGTCACTAAAGATAGCTTTTAGTGACAACAATATTCTTGTCACAATTGTGATGTATGATCAGTGATGACAACAAAATGTCATCACTAATTGTTTGCCGCCTTTTGGCGCCAAATGCATTATTGACAAGAGTTAAATGTCGTCACTAAATATACATTTACTAGTGACAATATTTTTCAAGTTGTCACTGATGGTATATACATAAAAAGCGTTTGTGACAACAATTTAATATTGTCACTAAAGCTTAGATATCTCGTGCATTAGTGACAACATTTTGTTGTCACTGAAAACGCCAACCTTTTATGACAACACATTTGTTGTCACTGAAGTTGAATTTTTTATCTCATATTATCAAGCCATCTGTAACAACATAAATCGTCATTGAAGCCATTACCTTTACTGACAACATTACATGTTGTCACAGATGGTACATTCATAAAAAGCATTTATGACAAGAATTTAATGTTATCACTAAAGTCTAGATATCTTGTGCATTAGTGACAACATCTTATTGTCATTGAAAACGCTAACCTTTTATGACAACACATTTGTTGTCACTAAAGTTGAATTTTTTATCTCATATTATCCAGCATCTGTGACAACGTAAGTTGTCACTGAAGCCATTACCTTTACTGACAAAATTACATGTTGTCACTGATAGTATATGCATAAAAAGCATTTGTGACAAGAATTTAATGTTATCACTAAAGCCTAGATATCTTGTGCATTAGTGACAACATCTTGTTGTCATTGAAAACGCCAACCTTTTATGACAACACATTTGTTGTCACTAAAGTTGAATTTTTATTTCATATTATCCCGCATCTGTGACAACGTAAGTTGTTCACTGAAGCCATTACCTTTACTGACAAGAATTACATGTTGTCACTGATAGTATATGCATAAAAAGCGTTAGTGACAACAATTTAATGTTGTCACTAAAGCCTAGATATCTGGTGCATTAGTGACAACATCTTGTTGTCATTGAAAACGCCAACCTTTTATGACAACACGGTTGTTGTCACTAAAATTTAATATTTTATCTCATATTATCAAGCCATCTGTGACAACGTAAGTCGTCACTGAAGCTATTACCTTTACTGACAAGAATTACAAGTTGTCACTGATAGTACATGCATAAAAAGCATTTGTGACAACAATTTAATGTTGTCACTAAAGCCTATATATCTTGTGTATTAGTGACAATATATTGTTGTCCCTGAAAACACCAACCTTTTATGACAACACATTTGTTGTCACTGAAGTTGAATTTTTTATCTCATATTATCTAGCATCTGTGACAACGTAAGTTGTCACTGAAGCCATTACCTTTACTGACAAGAATTACATGTTGTCACTGATAGTATATGCATAAAAAGCGTTTGTGACAAGAATTTAATGTTATCACTAAAGCCTAGATATCTTGTGCATCAGTGACAACATCTTGTTGTCACTGAAAATGCCAATCTTTTATGACAACGTTTGTTGTCACTGATGTTGAACTTTTTCTCTTATTACCAAGCCATCTGTGACGACGTAAGTCGTCACTGAAGTCAGATCCTTTACTGACAACAATTATATGTTGTCACTAATGGTGAAATCTATACAAAGCATTTATGACAACTTGATGTTGTTACTGAACTTCTAATTCTACCAGTCTTCAAACTTTACTATTCTTTATATGTGTGTATGTGTCTAGTCTATTAGTGACAATCAAAATCGTCACTGAGCCTCCGGCCTTTTCTGACAACCACACCAGGTTGTCACTGACACTAGATTGTTTCTTACTATTTCCAAGCAATTTGTGACAACTATGCCATCACTAAAGCTATATATATGTGTGTGTACTAATATTATGTATGTATATAATGTTTGTATATATACGCGCATATATGGGTGTGTTGTGTGTTTGTGCACATACAAACGTACAAACACGCACACACACAAACATGTATGAGTCTGTGTATACGCACAAACATATATACGTATATGTATATGTATATGTACATACATATAGACACACACACACACACATACATATGTGTATATGTACATACATACATGTACACACGTGTGCATACATACATACAAACACATACATGCATATGTGTGTTTATATGTAAGTATGTACACGGTGTTTGTGAATGTATGTATGTACATATACATATATGTGTGTGTAGGTCGCGTAATCATGTACTGAGTATTGAGATGTGATTCAAAACCTTCACTACAAACTAATGGGTAATTAATTATATGTCCTAGTTGGTAGAGTAGGCTCCTTTTTTTTAATATTTGGTGGAATTTTGTAAGTATCAAATGAATTTAGATTTTATAAAATTTTTACTTACCAATAATTTCAAGAAATCTTAAGGATTAATGATATTTTTTTGCCTCTCATTAATAGTTGTTAATTAAAAGTAAAAAGAATTTTTTATCCAAACAGATAAATATTCGCAAATTTTTAACTCTTATTCTAAAAATTTCAAAGTTACAAAATAGAAATTTAGTTAAACAAATAAATATTTTAACTCTTGCAAAAATATGCATTTTTATGATCATTTGCTGGTTGGTCTTGTTGTACTCATGCATCAGATAGCTTGTCAGGATTCATTTGTGAACCATTAAATCTTATGTATTCATTTCTATTTTGTGGTTGACTTTTTATTGATTTTAATCTTTGTTTCAATTATGTAAAATATTTTAGTTAATCATCATTGTAATATTCGAATGTCTCTTACTCATTAATCCTATTTAGTCAATCCTCATTATTGAGTGTCTTTGAAATTTGTATTGCGATTCGATATATGATATGATTTGATATTTGAGATTTTTTTACACGAAAAAATGAGAAAAAATTTGAGGTCTGTGGTGGAAGCGAGGCGAGGGCCGATAGGCCGAGCCCGTAGCGGTATAGACCAGTCTATTTATAGGTTATAAACTCTAAATATGTATGATTTGTTTAATATATCTACTTAAATGGTTTGTTAAAAAAAATTGTGACTTGTACTTTAGCTCGGGCTAGCTTGAAAAAAATCACAACCAAAACTTTTTTTAACTGTAGGAAGAATATTGTAAATTTTTTACACCAAAATTTTCCCAACCCACTATTTTTTCACCAAAAATCAAAATTCCCTCCTCCTCACCCCAAATTCCCTCTCGGTGTCTTCCCATTTACTAGTCAAAATAAATTACCAAGTCTTTCTCTCTACCTCTCTCTTCACTCTCCCTGCAAAATCAAATGGCCACCTCTAACATCCTTATCTCCACCACCGCCGACCAAGACAACTTCACCGGCGAATCTTCAGGCGAGCCTTGGGATTCCACCACGAACTTCCAGTTTCTTTCTCCGTAACCTCTACCCAAACTCCTTTAACCACTAAGCCTCCTCCATTACCAAAGCACCAAAAACCAACAAGATAGCCCCAGATCCACCATCGCCACTAGCTCCTTCCACCATCAATCAGCACAGCTTCCCAACCAACATAGCCCACCAGTCACACACAACTAAACCACCGCCTAACACCACCAACCGCTGCTACTACCCCAGTAACTGACCCACCCACAACCACTTCGGCCTCCCCTAACACCACTGAAACAAGACAAGCTCCAAATGATAAGTAGCAGTTTTTTTTTATTATTTTTTTGTTGTTCAGATTTTGGTTTAATATTTTGTTTTTGGATTTCTTTCAAATTGGGCAGATCTTCTACAACGGAAGTGCCCTAGTGGTGATGGTGGGCAAGAACTGCTTCACCATCGCGAGGTATCAGCAGCTCGGCGTCCAGCTACAGACAATCGCAGACAATTTTCAAAAGATTTACAAGATCCACGATAAACTCTTCATTGGACTCTCCGGTCTTGCTACGAATCCCCAAGACTTGTAATTCTCCAATTCCAAAATAAAATCCCTTTTATTATATAAAATTTCTATATTGCTTGTTTATTTGAAAACCCGGTTGAAATTAGTAGTTTTTAAGTGTTCAAAATGGAATTTTTAGTGGAAAAATTAAGATTACTAAAATGTTTAGTTGGATATTGTTATCAGAATATTGTAAATGTTTGATATTTGGGTTTGTTTATTTATTGTGTTTTTTCTTGAAAGAATTGAGGCTGATTTGACAATGATTTTTGAGTTCTTTTTTTGTGTAAAATGTTTGAAGGTACCAATGGCTTGTTTTCTGGCATAAATTATATCAGCTAAGAGAAGAGGGACATGAAGCTAAAACTTTTGCTAGCCTTGTTTCCGCCATTCTTTATGAGTAAAGGTTGGTCAATTTCTTTATTGGTGCATTGTTTGTTAAATGATCTTGCAATTGTAATTGCAGACTAATTATTGTTCAAGGGTTAGCAGGATTTTTTTGACATGCAATTTGTCTATGAATTTGAAAAGTAGACATGGAGACATATAGAGAGAACATCATAATCCAAGCAATTCGTTTTATTGTTAGCTACTTCAATGTTCAATAATACACATTCTTTTGCGCCTCTATCTATCTCATTAGACTTTTCTTCTGAATGAAAACTTGTATTTCCTTCTATTACTTGCTTGCTATTACTTGCTTGCTTTTTTTAAAGTTTGACAACTTTAATTCTATCTCTTATCCAATTTTCTGACCAGAGCTTCAGAATTCTTGGATGGCTTTAGACACTCTGATTAGGTTGGTATAGAGAGGAGAATATGTCTTAACCTTAATACCTCAATCAAATTGTGTAATTGGAGTAACATTGATTATTAAAAACATCTAATGACTTGAATATTTTAGCACTCTTGACCCTTCAGGTCAAGTTAAAGTTTTTTGTTTGCTTAAGGAATCAATTGACTATTTTGGGCTATTATTTTTATTAGATTTGAGATTGTCATTTTCTTACATACCCTTCATTATTTTGGCATTATTGCCCCTCCATTTCTTGCTGCTTATTTATCTTTCCTTAGTAATTTCATTAATCAGGGTGATAATACTATGTTGAAAATGATTTAAGACCTTGTCATAGGATTAAACCTGGAAATTAATTTGATTGGCACAATGGTCATATTTTCAATTCTCTTATCTTTTCATAGCAGTTTTAGAATTGCTGAGGATTATTGTTATTTGAGTTGACTAGCCAAGGAATTCATGGGCCATCTTTGATCACTAGTTATACCACAACTGTAGCCCTAATCTCTCTTACCAATAATACATTAAGCTAAGAATAATTGGCGGGTTTTCCCCGATATAAGTTGTTTCTGCATGCTAACAAATTTTAATATGACCTTGTACTATCTCTTTTAGTCGAATCTAGATTGATTTTTTGTTATCTCATCCTAAAGTTGTGGCCACTTGAAATCTTCTATACATTAGGCTCCCATTAGTTGATGATTTTGTGACACTTTTATTAAAAAATGCAAGCTGCATGCTTAAGTTAGTTTAGAGAGAGTTAACCTTTTTTGATTCTTTTGTAGAAAGAAGAAAAATGGTGATTAAGACTCGAACTGTGTTGTCATTGCATTTCTTTAACATTTTTTAACTTCGGGTTGTTATTGTTATCTTGTGGGTCCAACTAGAATTTGGTCAAATTAGTTTCTTTAATACTAGTAACAAATGAAATAGGATTTATAAATTATAATTGCTTTTGTATGCTTATATGCCAAGCAAGTAAGAGCTGAAAAGTGAAGTGTATGGTTTAGAGTGGCTTTCCAGTTGAGTCATTGAGGGGGCCACTTTTTCAACAAATTCTTGCCAGCTAACATGTTTTACCAAATGAGTTTACACTAAATCTAGCCTTCTTTTACTCTCACTTTCCAAGTCATAGTGTATGATTACTAACTTTTTTAGTCTTTGATGCATTGGCTGAATATGGAAAGGAGGTGGTAAACAGTCTTGTTTCTTAGTTTCTTAGAATTTTGTGTGGTCTACCTCGCTTGGAAGTTTAGGGTCCCTTCCCTTTCCTATTGTATCCCAAGTAAGTACTCAGCAAAATTTGGACTTGTGCTTGCAGTTGCATGTGCAATTTCTGCACTGATATTATGCAACCATGGCACCTACTCTTGTATGAATGGAGGGATGAAACTCTTTAAGAGAACTAGCTCTTGTAAACATGCTAGAAAAGTGAAAGCATGCTTGGGTTGGAAGGACTTGAATAAACAAAAGAAGATATCCAAAAAGAAGATTATGACTCAATATTTTTTCAACATTTTGCTTTATTGTTCTTTCTTTTCATTGGACCACCCTCTTTTAGGAACTTGTCTTATATATCTTAATTTTATATAAACTTGAACATGAAGAAAGAACTGGAATATGAACTTGACTTATATTTGGACAGCTTTCTTGAGTTATCTAGACCATTATTTGTATTTTGTTTTCCTTGTTCTTTGACATAGTGGTACCAAGCCACAATAATATGAACTTACTACAAGTGTGATGCTAATTGGTTATGTGTACAAATGTATCACTGATGGCCTAACATGGTCATTTGTGGCTGACCAGTGGAGGGAAGCATTTACCTTATATGAATTTTTTTCCAATATACTTCTAATTGCACTAGACGGCAAATGAAATACTTTGTTATAAGCTTTGATACTCTAGTTATATTAAGACACGTATTTGGGTTACTTTTTGGTTTTTGTTCATCATGTCATATTAAAGTCAAGATGCATGTGCCAGATTCATCTATATGATTTTGGAATAGGCATCTTATTATGCAAAAGTTGCTGTCAAAGAAGGAAAGCTTTTGGGCTAATTAGAGTTGTACAGTAGCACTAGTAGATGATGGTAATGAGGAAAAAAAAATAGAAAGCAGTTAATGAAAAGAAATGAGTTCGAGGAGGTTGGTTGGTTAAAAGAGACTTCTTGATGAGTGACTAGACACTTTCTTTCTTTATCTCCTCATTGATGAATGCAATTGCTTCGAAAATGAGGTCATTCAACTAAGATGAATGTATTCTCCTCCTCTGTTTGCCTCTTCTAAATAATTGAAACAACTGTAAAATTTTGTCATTTTTTGCCAAGCCAACTCCCACCTCTCTCTCATAGTGTAGTTTTAGCTGTGTGCTTAGGATTTAATTTTCTACCTTGTTTTTACAAAACAATATCTCCACTGCATTTTACTTTGCATGTAATAACTTTGGTTCATCTGTCTATGAGGAATAGGAATGAATTGATAGTCACAAAATATCATAAATAACTACAGAAGCTCAGACTTTCATCTTTAATAAAAGGATTGGATTGTGGTATGCTCACTGATAGTTAGATTTTGTCCAAGTGGGAAATTACAATTGTTTGATATCTTTGTAGTCAACTTTGAAACATTTGAAAAAATTGAGGGAAGCCGTCCACTGGTTAAATTTAACAGTTAGCTTACCATCATAAACTTTGAATAGTTTGTTAGGGGCTTAATTAGGCATCAAGGAAAATTCGTGTGTAATTATTGTATTCTAAAATATGGGGCTTAAATTATAATATTTTTTATTTTTCTTTTTTATTTAAATTTCGTATTGAGATATTGAAACTGATTCCACTATCAATTTTTAATCATGTTATGCAGTGACATAAATGCTTTTAGCTCCAAGTAGTGACATCAATGCACACTCAAAAGTTGGAAAGCCGGTTGACAAAGCTTGGGGTGACAAAGTTTCACTTAAAAGGAAAGTTATTTTGACAACAAGGGATATTTAAAGTTTCCTTTGATCTTTTTTACTTTTGTTACTATTGCGAAGACTTGATGATTGAGATTTATAGATTGATTTAGTATTACTTTGTAATGCTACAAAGCATTTGGAAAGATTGTAAATTAGTATGTTAGTTTGTTTATGTTATGTTTTGTGCATCAAATGAATGTACTGTAAAAATAGTATGTAAAATTATTTTTGTATAGTTTTGAATATTATTTTGGGCAATTGAAAGGATAGTTACTATATAAATATTGTTGTTGATGATATTGTGATTGATTTGAGATTCAGTGTAATAATTGTATTTGGATTATGGGTTTATATTATATACATTGATTTGTGACAGATTCTGGTGCAGAAATAATAATGATAATGGCAATTAGATGTTATTATTGAGTGCAATATAACCAATTACAATGCTATATTGCTGAATACAATTCATAGTGCACTGTGATGTTGTCACTAAATACAATCTCAGTGGTGATAAAGTTATGTTGTCACTCAATGGTAACATTTTTAGTGATGACTCCTTGTTGTCACTGAAAAATATATTAGTGATAACAGCATTGTCATTGAATAGGGATTGTATTAATGACGAAAAAAGTCGTCATTGACGAATGTATCAATAACAAGAATTCTTTGTCATTAAATATGGAATGATGGATGAAATCAAACATTAGTGACGACACAACCTTGTCACTGAATAGGGACTATATTAGTGATGACAAAAGTCGTCACTGATGAATGCATCAATGACAAGAAGTCTTTGTCATTAAATATTGAATGATAGGTGAAATCAAACATTAGTGACGATAAGACATTGTCATTGAATAGTGAATGTATCAGTGATGATAAAAGTTGTCACTAAAAAAAGCATTAGTAACAAGGAAACTTTGTCATTAAATATTGAATGGTGGGTGAAATAAAGTATTAGTGACGACATAACTTTGTTATTAAATAGACAATGTATCAGTGACGACAAAAGTCATCACTAATAAGTACTCAATAGTGACAACAATGCTTGCACTTTCATTGACAAGAAGAAAAAGTTGTCACAATTTCACTAACCATTAGTGACGACAATTGTCGTCACTACAAGTTATATATTTAGTGATGACTTTCAATGTTGTCATTATTCACTTTTAGTGACAAGCCTTTAGTGACAACTCAGTGACGACATTTTTTTTGTCGATAAAAGGTATTAGTGACGACTTGTGAATTTTTAGTGACAACTTTTGTTGTCACTGTTGATGATATTTCTTGTAGTGAAAGGGAAGAAATGACTCTAGAGAAATTTACCTTGAGTGGAGGTTGGGGTAAAGGCTTCAAGAGTTCTTCTACTAGTTCTCTTTTGCGAATGGGAGGTGTTTCCTTCAAATCCTTCTTCAAGAAGAGGTGAAAGAGAGAGAGAAGCTTTAGAGAGATAAGAAGAGTAAACTTTGAAGAAGAATGGAAAAGGAATGAAAAAGGTAAATGCCCTAGTCTTTTGGGGAAAAAATCAAGTTTAGCAAATTTATAATCAAGTCTCCCAAGAGTCTATAATTCACCTTTGGACCCAAAAGATCTAAATTACTACCATGCCCATGAAGGGCCTTGATATTACAATTAGATATACAAGACGTCTAATCTGCGCATTTATATCTTTTTTGCATTTGTTTACTTCTTTGATCGCATCAAGGGACAAAAGTTTGCTTAGACAAATCCAAAAAGAATTTAAAGAACTTACAATAGTGACCATCTGACGAATGTTTGTTATATTATTTATAAGCGCACGCGTCATTTTTAATAGCCACAAAGTATCTTATTCAAAAAAATACTTCTTCTTCGGCTTCGAAATCAAACTTTTACATAGTTCACGCTGACTTAATCACCTTTGAACTAGTAAACTTTTAAAAGTCGTCTGAATCTTTCCCATTTGCATAAATTCAACTTAGAAACACCAATAGGAAATGGCGACGACAGAGTCACTGGAATATCAAATTGCCAAATACCGTGTATAGTTACCATTTTATATGTACCTGACGTTATCCTAATCTTTAGATATCAAATTAACAAATAACACCATCATTTATTAAAGCAGTTTTAGATAATGTTGATTGTCAAATTTTAAAGTTGTCGACGAAAAAAGTTCTCTATAAATTGGCATCCGAGTTAACAACATTTCTCACACCACACGATCTATCTAGCAGTAGTACACAATGGGGTTGTTTAAGGTCTCATTTATCATTGTTCTTTTGGTAACCTTACTCTCAAGTCCTTCCTATTTAGCTCAGAACACGCCACAGGACTACCTCAATGCCCATAATGCAGCTCGTGCACAAGTTGGCGTTGGCCCGATGCATTGGGATGCACAGTTAGAAGCCTATGCACGTAATTATGCTAATAAAATCCAAAGGGCAAATACATGCAATAAACTGGTGCATTCTGGAGGCCCCTACGGAGAAAACCTAGCCGCCGGTACCGGAGCCTTTACGGGCAGACAAGCTGTAAATTTGTGGGTAGGGGAGAAGCGCTACTACAACTACCGATCCAATAAATGCGTTGGAGGCGTCTGCGGCCACTATACTCAAGTTGTGTGGCGGAGGTCGGTCCGTCTAGGTTGCGCTAGGGTTCACTGCAACAATGGCTGGTGGTACGTGATTTGCAGCTATGCTCCCAGGGGCAACATTGTTGGCCAGCGTCCATACTGAGATCTTTTTAGCTGTGATGTATACTTCGGTCCATATGACATATGCATCGAAGAATATTTGTGATGATTAAATAAAGTTGGTACTTTGAAATATAGGTACCAAGATGGAAAAAAAATAAGTGTAACGTTGTCCCGTCCGTTTTGCCTATGTAACCTATCGAAATTAATTTCAATAAAGTGTTGTGAAATTGTGAAGTTATTATTTCATGAATGCAGAATGGTGAATTTTATTTGCACTTGGGGAATCAAATGATGGGATATGAAGACAATAATAACACATTGATGCATGTTTCTAACACAAAAACAATAGGTTCATAATATCCGCAGTGATGCTATGTGTCTAACAAAAAACAAGAGGTTCATAATATCTTTCCTCCATTTAAGCAGATATTCTTCTTGCAATGACAATTAGATTATGTCCAAAAAGGCAAAAGCATAGTGAAGACGTCTAGTGTGGGCATCCTATAAATGCGTGTATTTTTGTGAATAAGAGTTAGCTAATTTGAAGATAATGTAACTTTTGATTGGCGTGGAACCAAGAATACGTAATCACGTTATATATGCAAACATGCAAACAGCAAATGTGAAAAAAAAAGCGAGATTTTACTTAATATCGGTAAGTTGACTACAGATACAATTGAAGTTGGATTTTACATAATGATAACAGAAGTCACTACCAATAACATCTCTTACGCTCGTCAATGAAATAATTCAAGGATAGTTAATTAGCTCAAAATAATTCAACTGATAATTCCACTGAGAAACGTATGAAGTTTTTGAGGGCGGATGCAATTAATATGTGGTAGAAGCAATTTTACGACTATGAATATGATATGATGACGAAAAATTACGTTTTTACTATTAGATTGGATTGGAATACTTTAATGTTGTATTTTTTTTTTTTTTTTTTGGTAAGTGGTTTAGCTTTTGGTTCTAACAATATTGAACACTGTAGATAAATAAGTCTGCATCTTCTTTTTTTTTTTTTTTTTTTTGAGCTTAAGAGACCAGGTTCAAACATATGTTCAGCCTGTGATTGGGAATGGAAAGGACACCAGTTTGTGGTATGAGAACTGGCACCTATTGGGACTACTATATAAGAAGTTTCATGCAAATGTACTGATTAACTGAGATGTGATGCAAATGATAAGGTGGAAAGGATTGTTGAAAATGGAAGATGGAAAAGGCTAAAAGGGAGAAGGTGCACAGCTGATATTAAGGAGATTATTGAAAACATGCCTCCTGAACTTATTCCGCAACAGCAACATGATAACCAAATTGTATGGCTAGCCAATGCACGTGATGAATTTACAGCAATCTCAGAATGTCAGTGTTAAGTAGTAGCAAACCAGCAGTAGAATGGAACCAGCTGGTCTGGAATGCAGAAAGCATACCTAGATTCTCATTCATCTTATGGCCGTTATGTAAGAGAAGACTAACAACCAAAGATAGAATATGGAAATGGGGACTGTTTCAGCATGAATCGAACTATGTATTCTGCAGAGAAGAAGAGGAAAATATGGATCATTTGTTCTTTGCCTGCAAAGAGACAGCAGTAATATGGGGAAAAATTCAGAGAATGTGCTTAGTATATAGAGGAAATTATACCTCGACTGATGAATTAAATTGGTTGAATACTCATTGGAGATCAAAGGATTTCACTGGGAAATTAAGAGATTAGCGTTGGCAAGCACAATCTACCATATTTCGAGAGTAAGAAACCAGACATTGTTTCAGCAGATGCCAGAATGGACAGAATTAATATTATTGCTATAATTGTAGAGCATATGAGGAACATAGTAGCATCCTGGAGGAACCCGTTAACTAAAGCAAACTGGAGTGCAGTTATGGAATGGGGATTCTCACATACTTGTTTCCAGCCAAGCTGAATAGGATGAAATGATCAACAATAGTTGCAGTAAGCTGTAGCAGTGCTAGTAGTAGTGTACAATAATATGTAAACATGAGGAGAAGTTCATACTTGTACAAGCTTACCTGATAAATGGAATAAAAGTGTAAATTTTGTTAAAAAAAAGTCTGCATTTTTAAAAAAGACCAGCGATTTCTTGGCCTTTCCGAAGCCAATTCAATTGCAGGATTCTTCAAGCTTCATACAACCCGTCCATTGAGTGTCATATATCCGAGATGCTCATACCACAGAATTATGAAATACCTTCTCACTCCGTGAAGGTCAGAACTTATGTCATATTGTAATATTTATGAAGATCTCAATTCGAAAAGGACACAAAAATTTTTATATTTTTGTGTGAAAATCCTTAAATTTGAAATTGATATATTTTTTTTATAAGATTACAACGCATCAGTTATTGAACCAATACAATAAATCACAAATAACAAGATTAAAAAAAAAACTACAAATACTAAGCTGAAAATATAGTTATATTAAGCTCACATATACTAAAAATTGAGCTCAAGAATTTTAATTCTTGGGAGCAACCTTAATTATTTTAATAACCAAAAATCACGAACTGATCCATTGTTATGTTTTAATTACCCAAAAACATGTGGAGATATTTTACTAAATATTTCCTAAACGATCATTTAAAACTCCATATGTTGGGCCTCTTCAACCACTCAAAATCATTGTATTAAATATCAATACAAGACATTTAGGGGTATTTGGTAAGAGGGTATCATAATTAAAAATTAGAACCAACCCCATAGTTGCTGTTTGGTAATTGAAAATCGAAATCAAATTTTAAAAATTTGGGTTTCACCAAACCCAACCAAATTGGTGGAGTTTAGAAAAAACCCACCAATAATTTCTGGAATGGACCTATATGTGGACGATCACATGGACCATCCATGCAAACGTCCGCATTCTTCATCCGCACTAACATCCGCATGATCTCTGAAATCAATTGGACGTCTACTTCACAACTGTTGCATCTACATTCCTCATCCAGTTGAGTGGATATGGTTCTAATTCCTAATAAACTAAACAGCAATTATAGTAATGATTCTATTTAGTACTGAACTAAACACATGTATTAGAATTGAAGGTTTCATTGCAAATCGAGGGAAACAATTCTGATTCCTAGGTGTGAACCAAACGCTCCCTAATCTTCGAGTATGTATCTTTTTTTGCATTTGTTTACTTCTTTGATTGCATAAGTGGTAAGCCCTAAGGGTTTGCTAAGACATTTTCAAAAAATCGAAAATGGAAAAAATTAAAAGTGGTAAACATCTAATCTATGTATTTATTATATTATTCAGAAAGCATGCGTCAATATATATTGTCATAGAGTATCTCATTTAAAATGTACTTCTTCACCTTAATATACATGATTCACACAGTTTTAATCACATCTTAACACGGTAAATCTAGAAAATCGTCTGGGATCTTTCCCATTTGTATAAATTCAACTTAGAAGCACCAATAGGAAATGGAGACGACATCGTAACCGGAATGTCAAATTTGCTAAATACAGTGTGTAGTCACCATTTTATATGTACCTGACGTACCCTAATTTTTAGATGTCAAATTAACAGATAACATCATCATTTGTTAAAACAATTTCAGTTAATATTGATTGTCAATTTTTGAAGGCTTCAGCAAAAAAATCTCTATAAATTCGCATCCCAGTTAACAACATTTCTCATACTAGACGATCTAGCTAGTAATAGTTTACAATGGGGTTGTTTAAGGTCTCATTTGCCGTTGTTCTTTTGATATCCTTTGTCTCATGTCCTTCCTCTTTAGCTCAGAACTCGCCACAAGATTATCTCGACGCCCATAATGCAGCTCGTGCAGAAGTAGGGGTTGAGCCACTGGTGTGGGACGAAACCGTGGCATCATATGCTGAAGATTATGCCAACAAAAGAGCAGCTGATTGTGCTCTTGAGCATTCTATGGGACCATACGGTGAGAATATTGCTGAAGGAGGGAACCCAATTTCAGGGAATGATGCAGTTAATATGTGGGTTGGGGAGAAGCAATTCTATGACTATCAATCCAATTCTTGTGTTGGCGATGAGTGTCTCCATTATACTCATGTTGTGTGGCGTAACTCCGTCCATTTGGGCTGTGCTAGAGCTAAGTGCGCCAATGGATGGTGGTTCATCACATGCAACTATGATCCACCAGGGAATTATGAAGGCGAGCGTCCTTACTAGGATCCTATGTTCTTAGGTTTATGTTCTTTTTTCTTTTTGGCAACGTTAAGTTCTTATTCCAAGGTTGGAGTTAGTTAAGCTTTATGTATTTCTGTTTTTATTTTCTGCTGTGAGCGGTTTAGTTTTTGGTTTTCTGCTGTAAGCGGTTTGGTTTTTTTGGTCCTGATGATATGGAAAATTGATAAATAAATCGCCTTTTTCGAACTTTTGACCTGTGCTTTCTCAGCCTAGACGAAGTAATCCAATTACAGCATGCATAATTCAGGCTTCATACAAACTGTAGACTGAGTGCATTATATACTAGATGCTTACACCACAGATTAATCATGAAATTATCTTCTCACTCAGTGAATGTAAGAACTCACGTAATATTGAGATAGATCTGAAGATCTCAATTTGGAAAGGACTCAAAAGTTTTTATTTCTTGTCTGTATTGCTTAAAATTGAAAAAATCATATATATCTTTTCTATAAGAATATAACTCACCAATTATTGTTGGATCAATTGGAGCAAATTACAACTCAAGAAGATAAAAAAGTAACCACAAATATTGAGATGAATATCAACATATTTTATATGCTGTAAATCCAAGAGGATTAATTCCTAGAAGCTCGACCTTAGTTGTTTCAACAACCAGAAATCACGGATAGTTGCTATGTTCTACGTTAGTTGTTTTAATAACCAAAAATCGCGGCTAGTTAATATGTTTTAGTTACAAAAAATAAGATGAGGAGAAATTTTACTAAATATTTCCTAAACCATCATATAAAACTTACGCTGTCCCTCTTCAACACTCAAAATCATTGTCTTAGATATACAAGACGTCTACTCTTTGCATATATATCTTTTTGCATTTGTTTACTTCTTTGATCGCATCAAGGGACAAAAGTTTGCTTAGACAAATCCAAAAAGAATTTAAAGAACTTAAAATAGTGACCATCTGATCTATGTTTATTATTTTATTTATAAGAGCACCCGTCATTATCTATTGCCACAAAGTATCTAATTCAAAAAATACTTCTTCTTCGGCTTCGAAATCAAACTTTTACATAGTTCACGCTGACCTAATCACCTTTGAACTAGTAAACTTTTAAAAGTCGTCTGGAATCCTTCCCATATGTATAAATTCAACTTAGAAGCACCAATAGGAAATGGAGCCGACACAGTCACTGGGATATCAAATTGCTAAATACCGTGTATAGTTACCATTTTATATGTACCTGACGTTATCCTAATCTTTAGATATCAAATTAACAAATAACACCATCATTTATTAAAACAGTTTTAGATAATGTTGATTGTCAAATTTTGAAGTTGTCGACGAAAAAAGTTCTCTATAAATTGGCATCCGAGTTAACAACATTTCTCACACCACACGATCTATCAAGCAATAGTACACAATGGGGTTGTTTAAGGTCTCATTTATCATTGTTCTTTTGGTAACCTTACTCTCAAGTCCTTCCTATTTAGCTCAGAACACGCCACAGGACTACCTCAATGCCCATAATGCAGCTCGTGCACAAGTTGGCGTTGGCCCGATGCATTGGGATGCACAGTTAGAAGCCTATGCGCGTAATTATGCTAACAAAATCCAAAGGGCAAATACATGCAATAAACTGGTGCATTCTGGAGGCCCCTATGGCGAAAACCTAGCAGCCGGTACCGGAGCCTTTACGGGCAGACAAGCTGTAAATTTGTGGGTGGGGGAGAAGCGCTACTACAACTACCGATCCAATAAATGCGTTGGAGGCGTCTGCGGCCACTATACTCAGGTTGTGTGGCGGAGTTCTGTCCGTCTAGGTTGCGCTAGAGTTCATTGCAACGATGGCTGGTGGTACGTGATTTGCAGCTATGCTCCCAGGGGCAACATTGTTGGCCAGCGTCCATACTGAGATCTTTTTAGCTGTGATGTATACTTCGGTCCATATGACATACGCATCGAAGAATATTTGTGATGATTAAATAAAGTTGGTACTTTGAAATATAGGTACCAAGATGGAAAAAAAATAAATGTAACGTTGTCCCGTCCGTTTTGCCTGCGTAACCTATCAAAATTAATTTCAATAAAGTGTTGTGAAATTGTGAAGTTAATATTTCATGCATGCAGAACGGTGAATTTTATTTGCACTTGGGGAATCGAATGATAGGATATGAAGACGATAATCACGCATAGATGCCATGTTTCTAACACAAAAACAAGAGGTTCATATTATCGCTTTCTCCATTTAAGCGGAGATTCTTCTTGCAATGACAAGTAGACTATGTCCAAAAAGGCAAGAGCGTAGTGAAGATGTGTCTAGTTTGGGCATGTATTTTTGTGAATAAAAGTAAAGCTAATTTGAAGATAATGTAACTTTTGATTGACGTGGAACCAAGAATACATGTACACGTTATATATGCACACATGCAAATGTGAAGAAAGCGCGATTTTACTTAATATCAGTAAGTTGATTACATATGCAAATGAAGTTGGATTTTATATAATGATAACAGAAGTTACTATTGGCTGATCAACAACACCTTTTACGCTCGTCGATGAAATAATTCAAGAGTAGTTAATTAGCCCGAAATATGGAGAACATTGATGGAGGAACGAATGAATTTTTCGAGGGGGGATGAAATTAATATGTGGAAGAAGCAATTTTATGACTATGAATATGATATGTTGACGAAAAAATTACCAATAACATTTTCTTACTCTTAGATTGGATTGGAATATTTCAATCTTTTTTACCATTTTTTTTTTGGGTAAGTGGTTTACCTTTTGCTCCTGACAATATTGAACACTGTAGATAAATAAGTCTGTTTTTTTTTTTTAAATTGACCTGCGATTTCTTGGCCTATACGAAGCCATTTCAATCGTAGCATATTTCAAATTTCATACGAACCGTCCATTGATTGCCATATATACGATATGGTTATACCACAGAATTATGAAATTACCTTCTCACTCCGTGAACGTAATAACTTACGTCATATTGTAATCGATATGAAGATCTCAAATCGAAAAAGACTAAAAAAATTTTATATTTTTATGTGAAAATCCTTAAATTTGACATTCATATTTTTTTTATAAGATCACAACTCATCAGTTATTGAATCAATACAAACAAATTACAACCTAACAAGATTTAAAAAAAAATTAACCCAGAAATACTGAGCTGAAATAATACTTATACTAAGTTCACATATACTAAGATTTGAGCTCAGGAATTTTAATTCTTGGGAGCTCAACCTTAATTATTTGAATGACTCAAAATCACGAACTGGTCCATTGTTATGCTTTAATAACCAAAAAACAAGTGGAGATATTTTACTAAATATTTCCTAAACGATCATATAAAACTTCTTATGTTTGGCCTCTTCAACACTCGAAATCATTGTATTAAATGTCAATCAAGACATATAATATTTGCCTATATTTCTTTTTTGCATTTGTTTACTTCCTTGATTGCATAAGTGGTAAGGGTTTGCTTAGAAATTTTCAAAAAATTAAAAAAAAATAAAAGTGGTAAACATCTAATCTATGTGTTTATTATATTATTTATAAGAGCATGCGTCAATATAGAACCATAGAGTATCTTATTTAAAGGGTACTTCTTCACCTTAATTTACATAGTTCACACAGTTTTAATTTAGAAAGTCGTCTGGAATCTTTCCCATTTGTATAAATTTACACAGTTTTAATTTAGAAAGTATCACCGGAATGTCAAATTGCTAAATACAGTGTGTAGTTACCATTTTATAGGAGTATCTCTCTCTCTCTCTCTCTCTCTCTCTCTCTCTCTCTCTCTCTCTCTCTCTCTCTCTCTCTCTCTCTCTCTCTCTCTCTCTCTCTCTCTCTCTATGAGTGGTTTGAAAATTGTAAATAAATAAATCTGCTTTTTTGAACTTTTGACCTGTGCTTTATCAGCTTAGACGAAGTAAATCCAATTACAGCATGCACGATTCAAGATTCAAACAAACTGTAGATTGAGTGCAACATATACGAGAGGATTATAGCATTGTACCACAGAATTATGAAATTACCTTGCTCACTCCGTGAACGTAAGAACTCGTGTCATATTTTGATAGATCTGAAGATCTCATTTCGGAAAGGACTCAAAAGTGTTTTTTTTTTTTTTTTGTGTGAAAATTCTTAAATTTTAAAATCATATATATATGTGTGTGTGTGTGTGTGTGTGTGTGTGTGTATGTATGTATGTATATATTGACAATATTACAACTCATCAATAATTGTTGGATCAATTAAGGCAAATTACAACTCATGAACATAAAAAAGTAACCACAAATATTGAGTTCAATAGAAACATATAGTTAGATTAAATTCGCATGTAGTAAACTTATAATCCAACAGCTTTAATTCCTAGCAGCTCAACCTTTTTTTTTTTTTTTTTTTGAGCAAAATTTGCAAATTTTATTTCATCAACAATGAGCTTGTACACTTTGAAGTTTAAGCACCTTCAAACGTTAAATATTGTAAACTTTATTATACACTCTATACTATTACATCTATTGAAACCAATTATGTGAAAACCCCCATTTCATTACTAATCCCAGTTTGGTTTAGTTAGTGGAATCTTCCTCCATGCCATGATGCAACAACATTCCTCATGATAGGGTGCTAATTAGTGGACTAATTTATGTTTATTTCCTTTTTATTATTACCGAATATTGTGCTAATTAATTGATTCTACTCATATTTGGTAAAATTGATGTTAATTGCAGGAAAGTATATAAAGAAGGAAATAAAAGGAAATTAAGAGATTTTTCCATAAAAATCACCTGTGAAGTTAGCGCGGGCACACTTAACCCTCACATCCGAGACAAGAAGCCCAAAAAATTCTGCACAGAAACTTCTAATTTGGAGTCACAGCTTGGATGGACATTTCTCCCTAGTAGTTTAATTGTGTTAGGAAGTTATTTTTATATTTGTTTCCTTAGTTTTAGAACTTCTCTTCCAAAGAGAGAATTTGGTAAGAACTTAACTGCTAAAACTTAGGAGACAATTATGGAAGAGAATTGGTAGAGAATGTTACTTTGAAATAACGCGATTTTGGGTCCAGGAAGGCACGCCTCTTCCATAAGAAAAATCCAGTAGTCAATTCTTCTGGTCCCTCTCTAACAATTTTTCTCCCTTCATCTTTTGTGTAAAGTTCTCTCTCATGGAGAGTAACTAAACTACTTCTTCTAATCAAGGGTCAATTTGAAGACTTGGTTCCAAACATCTGTGAGATCTAATTAAATTTTAGTTGTTTCTTTTTTTATTGGTATTTATATGTTCTTTAGTTTAATCTTTATGATTATTTTGTTCTTCGAATGTCAAGGGCCCGATATTCGAATTAACATAATAATCTACAGCCATATTAATCAATTAAATCCGTAATTGTTTGATTGATTAATTTAAGTGGTAACTAGCTTGATTAATTTCATGTTAGAGCAACACATAATCTAATTTAAATAAACCCTCATAGCGTGTTTATTGATTAGGATTTGGGCTTTTCTAGTTTCTAATGCAATCAAGGAATTAAATCCTACAGTCATACCTAGGGTTATTTCTTAGTTAGAGAAATAGGCAACGGTCGTACCTTGGCTATCGATAAAGTAAGGAAGAGTTGGCTATAAGCTATAACCAATCTATTAATGAATAACTGAACTATTTTTGCATCCATGATCAGTTGTGTGAACCATGTTTGAAAATTGCACCTTTGGCTAGAGTTTTGTTCTTATTAATTTAATTCTTCATTATTTTTCTTAATTATTTTTTGCTTTCTTGAATTATTTTTTACAACTAGTTGATCATTTAATTTTAATTTCTTCAAACCAAATCTCCCCATCATTTTTACTCTAAAAGAAATAAGTTTTTCTCTAATCCCTGTGAAGACGACCCTACTTACTGCTATATACAAAATTTATATTTTCTTGGAGTAGGATTTTTATTATTGCACAGATTCAACACCTGTCAATTTTTTGCACCATTGTCAGGGATTGGTGTTTGATTAATTTGTTTCTTTTATTTCATTTTATTTTATTTCATTTTATTTGTTTTTGGTATCATTTGCTAGTTTATGCCACTTGACCACTATGTCAAGTGCAATGAATGACCTTTCTCCAAAAATCCACATGTGGTTGGTGAACTCAGAATTTCATTTGCTAAACCATCCAATTTCTTAAACACTTATTAATAAAACACACATCTAAAACAAAAACCTCCAGGTAAATTTTGAAAAAGGAAAAAAAACTAACTTTTTAGCCAAACTAACTCCCAGAGAACCATTGTTAACAAATTGAGATTGGTCTTCCGTCGAAAAAGTGGAATTTTTTCCAAAATTCCACATTTGATCCTTGAACAAACAAAATAAAACATTCACAAAAGTTCACCAGATTCTTAAATATTGTTTAATAAGAATAGAACTTAAGTAATATACTTAAAACGGTAAAGGTAGGAAAGGAGTGGTTGGAATTTGCAAAGAGAAAATTAGGGTCGGAAAAGATTAGAATAAAAGAAAAGAAGATGGGTGTGTAGAGTTGTTAAAATTAGGGAGAGAAAATAACAATCAGCACAAGCTACCTGAGCAACAGTTGTAGCCATCACCTTAAAAAAAGAACAAAAAAATAAAAAGAAACCCAAAAGAAATAAAAGAACTATAGATGTAACAAAAGAAAGACAAACAAGAAATCATGTATCATTGGTGAAGATTTAGTTAGAAAGATATTCGAAATCAAACATACCAATTGAAGATTCAATTAGAACAAACAGGAAATCAGAAATAGTTGGTGAATATCCTTTCTTCAACCAGTATTACCACAACCTGCAACATTTTGCTAGTAAATCCAAACAATCAAAAGACTTCTTGAAATCTCATTTTCATATATTATAGCCAAACAACAGAGAAAAAATTACATTTATCTATTCTTTATGTGCAAGTCTCTTTGATATTTTATTTGTTTGACAACTAAAAGCCTTACAATCTTCCATTATGATAAATTCAGTAATCTTGACAAATATATGAGAAAAAAAATCTATTACAAAATGTTTCTAAATCCCAATTCCCAATTTATACTAATTGCATGCCGTTAACATACAATTCCTCATGGGCAGTAGACTGGAATAAATAATGACAGAAAAGTAACATTCAAGAAAAGAACTAAATAATGGTTCTGCAAATCTATGCAGGAGGGGTATAAGCCAGTAAAGCCAGGATAAAACAACTATTTGAACAAGATAACAAGAAATCCACAAGCATTGTGTTAATTTGATCAAAGAATAGAACTGCCAATAAATAAACTCAAAAAAAAGAGAAAAAAGAAAGCGTCCTAGTCACATGTGAAATACCTGCACCACCAAATACATCATCACTAAAAAAAAAAAATTCAAGCACAGTCACAATTCTTAATACATGCAGAAAGCTTCTCAAAAGGGGCTAATTAGATAAATTTAGATGCATATTCAAACGCAATCAAACCGACAAACATCAATACAAAAGAAAGTGGAATTCAAAATTGAGGAGGATTTTTTATTTTTTTATAATATTTTTTTCATAAAACATATTATAGTAGAAGAAAATTGAAACTAACTCAAAAAAAAAAATTGGAACTTAATCTGCGCGTTGACAAATAAAGATGGAAAAATAAAGATGGAAGCTATACCTATCCAAAAGCTAAAAAAGGATAGATTCCAAAAACTCGCAAACTTATGCATTAAGCTCAAACCTACGGTAAGAGCAAAAGTATGGTAACTAAAAATTAGCAGCTGAGCAAAGAGGTAAAAAATAGGAAAAATAAGAAAAAATTGATGTGACATTCCGAATTGAGTTCGCTCAATAACTTTTGAACTTTAAATCACAGATTCAAAATACTTAAATTGAGTTATTTAATAATTCAAATGCAGAACATTATATACTAATCACTTTTTCTTTCTCCCACCGATGTGGGACTTGGGGTCTCATATTCACCCCTCCTTTTAGACCTTTGCGTCCTCGCAAAACTCAATTCATATTCAGACTGTCTATTCAGTTATATCGGATTCTAGAGGTGGCTCGTACGAGCTCTAGAAGTGGCTTCCGCCCTTAAGTCGATGTAGTACTTAGCTCTGCACAGCACTTAGTTCCTTCACTTCCTTGCTTAGTTTTGGCCTAAATACCATAGGCTCAGTCTCACCCTGTACAGAGATCACATGATATTCGCTCTGATATCATTTGTAACATTTTGAATTAGACTGGCGCAATAACTTTTGAGTTTTAAATCACGAATTCAAAATACTTAAGTTAAATTATTTAGTAATTCAAATGTAAGACATTATATACTAATCACTTTTTCTTTCTCCCACCAATGTGAAACTTGAAGTCTCGTAGTTGAAACAATAGAAAGGTTTGGAAGAGCTCTTTCAGATGAGAGAGAAAAATACACAATTTATCTCAGAAGTAAAAAATCAAACATCTAAAGTACATATCAAGGAGGTGCAAGAAATTTACTAGAAGTTGTCCCTTAAGAGACATTTGCTAACAATAAAAAAAGAAAAAAAATAAACTTACTTACAAGAATCCAAAAAAGCCAAAATCCTTCTAACTTTCATGACAGTAACAAATATGAGAAGGGATGAATGCTGACAAAATAAAAACATGAAAACGAGAAAAACTAAGCACGGTAAAAAAAAAAAAAAAAAAAAAACAAAAGAGGTTAGATCCCTCCTGGTAATATGAAAACACAAAACTTACCCTCCAAACTCTCTTCCTCCCTCCTATTGTAGATCTTAAAGGTAGAAATGTATAGTGGGTAATCTTGGGCTATCCAGGCATGGCAAAAGTCACCTACGCCAGCCGTCTCTCCGCTCTCCTCAAAATCCCTCACATCGCCATGGAGTATATCATAGGCGAAACCGAAAGCAATTTGGGGAAGCAAGTACATTTTTTATTAAGTTAGGAAAGAAGAGATGAGAAACAGAACTCTGTTCAGGCAGAAGAGATGTGCACTTTCCAAATACCCATAATTTTCTAAAAATTTTAACTAATTTTCTTTGTTTTCTTTTATACAAACTAAGGGGCAATCGAAAAGATCCAAAGTTGCCAACTTGAAGAAACTGAAAAAGATGGCAAGTATTTTTATTTTCACTACTGTAGTGCCATATAGATCAACAAACTAAACATTAAAAACCTTTCAAGAAATTAAAAAAAAAAAAAAAAACTCAAAACACATATAGCCCACAAACTTAGAAGAAGCATCCAAGACTAAAAATCTCTAAACCTGCAACAAAACGGAAAACATAAGACACAAGCATCAGAAGAAGACTGTGGAACAAGAAAATACTGAGTCAATAAAAATGGAAAAGAAGAAAAACAGGGAAAAAAAAAGAGGGAGAGATGGAGAAGAGAGGAGTCGTTAAGATGAAGAAGGAAGAAGAAAAGACGTCATTTCTGATGAAGTTTATTGAGCCCAACGCCTCAGAAAAGCATTCTAGGCACACGGGCTAGTCAGGAGTCTAAAAGCAAAAAAAAAAAAAGAAGCAATAAATAAGGGGCGGGAGAGAAGAAGGAAAAATCATTAAAAATTGGCAAGGTACGACCAAAAAACGTGCAGCGCAAGTGAGAGAACGACGAAAAAAACTCATGTGAGTGCCACGTGAAGGACGACGAAAAAGTGTGATGGGTAACAACCCCTCAAGGCTCTTTATATCTATATGTTAATTAATAAATATATGGAGCATTTTACTAAATATTTCCTAAACGTTCATATAAAACTTGTTAGCTCAAATTCATTGTATTAAATATCAATACAAGACATCTAGTCTTCACGTTTATTTTATTTTATTTTATTTTATGCATTTGCTTACTTCTTTGATTGCATCGAGTGAGAAGAGTTTGCTTAGAAAATTCAAAAAATTAAAAATAATGAAGATAAAAGCAGTAACCATCTAATCCATATGTTTTTATTATATTATTTATAAGAGCATGCGTCAATATATATTGTCACAGAGTATCTTATTTAAAGAGTACTTCTTCACATTTACATAGTTCACACAGTGTTTAATCAACTTTGAAACAGCAAATCTAGGAATTCGTCAGGGATCTTTCCCATTTGCATAAATTCAACTTTGAAGCACCAATAGGAAATGGAGGGGACATCGTCACCCGAGCATCAAATTGCAAAATACGTCTGTAGTCATGTTTAGATATCAAAATTATCAAATAACACCATCATTTGTTAAAACAGTTTTATTTGATGTTGATTGTCAATTTCTGAAGGTGTCAACAAAAAAAATTTCTGTATAAATTCGCATCCCAGTTAACAACATTTCTCACACTACACGATCTAGCTTGTAATAGTATACAATGAGGTTGTTTAAGGTCTCGGTAGCCATTGTTCTTTTGACAACCTTAGTCTCATGTCCTTCCTCTTTAGCTCAGAACACGCCACAATATTACCTAGATGTTCATAACGAGGCTCGTGCACAAGTTGGGGTTGGCCCGATAGCTTGGGACAACACGGTGGCTGCCTACGCACAAAACTACGCCAATCAGAGGATAAATGACTGCAATTTGTGGCATTCTGGTGGCCCATATGGTGAAAATTTAGCTGTCGGCAGCGGGACTTCTCGGCTAGGGACGGCGTCAATCTATGGGTGAGTGAGAGCGCTAACTATGACTACAACTCCAACTCGTGTGCTGGAGGGGAGTGCAGACATTACACTCAGGTGGTTTGGCGCAACTCGGTCCGTTTGGGGTGTGCTAGGGTTCAATGCACCAACAATGGTTGGTGGTTTGTGATTTGCAGTTATGATCCACCTGGCAACTTCGACGGCCAACGTCCTTATTAGGGACCTCTTAGCTTTGTTTGATGGGCAAAGAAAATTATCTCTACAAGATCACCATAGATTATAATTAATCCTCTCCTTTAAACTTCAGCTTTAAAGTGTAAGAGAACGAATAAGGTGAAAATGCAAATAATAAGTGATTTTCTAGTGATATATAGTTTGATCTTTGGCTCTATCGCATTATTTATTTGTTTGTTTATTTATTTTGATCACACAACTACACTTTTGTTGGTGTAGAAGTGAGAGATTACACAAGGAGGACTTCTCCTCAAAATTACATATGGATATACCAAACAAAACAGAAAAACAGCAATAAAGATTAAAGGGTGGATATATCTCAAATTTCTATGCATATAGAAATCACCGCGTACAACCAGAAAAAAAAAAAGAAAAAGAAATACAGTGTATAAAATTAATTTGTTAAAAAAGGACTGCAAGAAACCTAAACCAAAAATGAAATTGGTTGAACGTATGTTAACAACAAAGTTTAGACTATAGAGTCAGTTTAATCATGCTTGAGGTTTGAGACATTGAAAATGAAAATGTAAAACTGGCGCTCCACCAATGATATTAATTGTTGACAACACTAGATCATGAATGGTAAACATAAATTCCTGGTGTTAAATTGTTCGTTTTACACCCTTATTAATTGTAAGACCAGAGAAGTCTGTAGATTGAGGGCCATATATACGAGAAGCTTATAGCATTTTACCACAGAATTATGAAATTACTTTCTTACTCCGCGAACATAAGAAATGTCATATTTTGATGACCTTCATTTTGGAAAGAAAAGACTCAAAAAGTTTTTCTATTTTGTGTGAAATCCTTAATTTTGAAAATTATATATAACTTTTTTAATAAGATTACAACTCATCAACAATTGTTGGATCAATTAAAGCAAATTACAACTCAAGAAGATAAAAAAGTAACCACAAATATTGGGAAAAATATAAACATGTAGTTAGATTAAATTCACGTGTTGTAAAACTATAGCCAAAAAGCTTTGATTTCTGGAAGCTCAACCTTTTTTTTCCTTTTTGAGCAAAATTTGTAAATCTTATTTCATCAAGGATGAGCTTGTACACTTTGAAGTTTAGGCAACTTATAGGACTTTACATATCATACATTAGATTGTACACTCTATACTATTACATCTATTGAAAACAGTTATGTCAAATCCCACATTCCATTACTAAATCCCAGTTTGGTTTACGTAGTGGAATCTTCCTCCCTGATGCAACAACATTCCTCACATCTTCTACAATAGGAGCAATAACATCAATCCTGGATGATCAATAACACCTTTTACACTCATCATCGAAATAACTCACAAGTAGTTATTTATCCAAAATAATTAATTGGTAATTCCACCAAGAAATATTAAATTTTCCTTCTCTTATCCCACATTTGGTACACTAAAATGGTCCTAAATAGAAATGTCTTTCCACCTAGAATAAACTGGAAAAAATTTTCAATCTAATATTTGGTAGTCCAAGTCAGAATAGATTGTCTATTCCTTTTTCAATATTTGGTATTACCATATTTAGATATGTTAATTTGTACTAGAATGGAATAAAATCTATATTTCCCTGAATTCTTTGTACTATAATATATCATATTTTTAATTTCTTTGTTTATGGTATGCATTAATTTTATGCCTACAAGAAATTGTAACAACATTTTTTATCTTAAAGTTCTTGATATTTTTCTTAAAATTATATTAATTTTACTCTTTAATTAATTTTAAAATTTGATAAAAAAATATTAATGAAACCAAATGCTCATATTCTCTATTTATTTTATTTACATTTAAGTTATAGGAAGTTTTGTTTTTACACATTTGTATAAAAGGTCAAAATAGTATCTTAAACATTGTCATAGCAAAAAGGAAAAAAAATATTTAAAGAAAATATTAAATTGATTGTGATTTAAAAATAATGAATAATTATTAAGTAATGTTATAACCTAACATATTTTAAATTTTAAAAATAAAAAATTAATGAATGTAGTTGAAAAAAAAATTGTAGAATGAAATATGTATAGGGATAAAATTGACTGTTATTATGTTAGCCTTTCCAAGATGAAGTTGGGAAGGGCTTTCACTAATTTTTGTTAAGGAATGAGATTCTAAAAACAAAAGTTGGAATGGACATGCCAGTGGAAAGCACTTTCAAACTTTAAAATATCCATACCAAATATGAGAATAGAATAGACAACCTAGAAAAGTCTTTCCATTATAACTAATTTTTGCATACCAAAGGTGGAGTTAATATGTCATCATATGGTAAGAATATTGCTGAAGGAGCTAGTGAATTTTACGTGGGTGGATGCAGTTAATATGTGTGCTGGAAAGAAGCAATTTTATGACTATGAATATGAGGTGGTGATAAAAGTTACCCTCTTACTTTTAGATTGGACTACTTTAATTTTGTGTGCTCTTTTTTTTTAATTGGTTTACCTTTTAGTCCTGAAAATATTGAACACTGTAGATAAAATCATTTTTTTTTTAATTTTGACCTGTGATTTCTTAGCCAATACGAAGCCAATTCAGTTGTAGCATATTCCAAGCTTCATACAAACCGTCCATTGAGTGCCATATATACGAATATACCACAGAATTGTGAATTTCTCACTCCGCGAACGTAAGAACTTATGTCATATTATTGTGATAGATATGAAGATCTCAACTCCAAAGGACTCAAAAGTTTTTATATTTTTGTGTGAAAATCCTTAAATTCAAAATTCATTTTTTTTATAAGATCACAGTCAATATGAATACAAACAAATTACTACTCAACAAGATAAAAAGCTTATCCACACATACTAAGCTAAAAGTATAGTTATACTAGGTTCACATATAGTAAGACTTGAACAGAGGAGTTTTAATTCTTGGAAGCTCAAACTTAACTATTTTAATAACCAAAAATCACGAACTGGTCCGTTGTTATTTTTTTTAATTACCAAAAAAACATATGGAGGTATATTACTAAATATTTCCTAAACGATTATGTTGAGCTTCTTCAACGATCAAAATCTCTGTATAAAATATCAATACAAGACATCAAATCTTCACGTGTACATCTTTTTTGCATTTGTTCACTTCTTTGATTGCGTCAAGTCGTAAGATTTTGCTTAGAAAAATTCAAAAAACAGAAAAAAGAGGAAACCATCTAATCCTTGTGTTTATTATATTATTTATAAGAGCATGCGTCAATATGTATTGTCACAGAATATCTTATATAAAGATTACTTCTTCACCTTTTCTTAGTTCACGCAGTTTTGATAATCATCTTTGAAACTGTCAATTCAGAAAGTCGTCAGGGATCTTTCCCATTTGTAGAAATTCAACTTGGAAGCGCCAATAGGAAATGAAGGCGGCATAGTCACCGGAATATCAAATTGCTAATTACGTACCTAACGTTATCGTCATCTTTAGATATCAAATTAAAAAAAAAAATAACACCATTATTTGTTAAAACAGTTTTAGTTAACGTTGATTGTCAATTTTTGAAGGTGTCAACAACAAATTTCTCTATAAATTGCATCCCACTTAGCAACATTTCTCACACTGCACGATCTAGCTAGTAACAGTACACAATGGGTTTGTTTAAGTTCTCATTTGCCATTGTTCTTTTGACAGCCTTAGTTTCATGTCCTTCCTCTTTGGCTCAGAACACGCCACAAGATTTCCTCAATGCCCATAATGCAGCTCGTGCACAAGTTCGCGTTGGCGCGATGCATTGGGATGAACAGTTAGCCACCTATGCACGTAATTATGCTAATAAAATCCAAAGGGCAAACACATGCAACAAACTGGTGCATTCTGGAGGCCCCTATGGCGAAAACCTGGCCGCCGGTACCGGAACGTTTACGGGCAGACAGGCTGTCAATTCTTGGGTAGGAGAGAGGCGCTACTACAACTACCAATCCAACTCATGTGTTGGAGGGGAGTGCAGGCACTACACTCAGGTGGTTTGGCGGAGCTCGGTCCGTCTAGGTTGCGCTAGGGTTCATTGCAACAACGGCTGGTGGTACGTGATCTGCAGCTATGCTCCCAGGGGCAACATTGTTGGCCGGCGTCCATACTGAGATCTTTTTAGCTGTGACATACTTCGTCCCTATGACACATGCGCCAAAGAATATATATGATGATTAAATAAAAGTTGGTACCTTAGGTACCAAGATGAAAAGAATGAATGTAACTCTTCCGTTTTACATTTTTATACCTAGCAAAATAAATTTCAATTAATTATTGTGATTTTGGGAAGTTAGTATTTCAATTTGAGTTGGGAAATCGAATGGTAGGATATGAAAACTAATCATGCATTGATGCCATGTTTTCCAGCATGTACGAAAATAAGAGCTTCACATGAATAACTTCCTCTGTTTAAACAGAGATTCATCTTACTAGGACAAGTAGATTATGTCTTAAAAGGATAATGAAGACGTATCTATTGCGTGCATCCTAGAAATGCATGTCCTTTTCTGAACAAAAAGTTAGAAGATATATCGAAACTTTTGATTGACGAGGCAGCAAGAATAATTAATACAGTATGCAAACCGAAAATGTAAATGATAATACTGGCCATGGACTGTTGGGGACAACATCAATCAAATGTTATTGTAGGATAACGCCAGTTTTTGTAACCCAAAAATATTGAAGAGTGACTAGTTTGCGTCTTAAACTACTTGTAAGGATGTAAAAGCTAAAGCTCAACTTTGGTTGGACGTAAGAAATTTTCCCAAAAAAGTTCCATTTTATATATCAATAACAAAGTTACTGACGATCAATAATACCTTTTACACTCGTTAATAAAATAATTCACAAATAATTATTTATCCCAAAATAATTCAATTTGTACCGCCCCTGAGAAAGATCTCACAAGGAGCAATTCTTACTAAGTATTTGCCGAACGATAAACTTCGTTACATTGGCCATCCTTTTAACATTCAGTCAAAGACTTCTGGTCATTTCCATTGGCTTTTTTTTTCGCATTTATTTATTTCTTTGATGTTATCAAGTTTGAGAAGAATTTTCTTTAAAAATAAAAAGCAAAAGTATAGAGGGCATTCAGTCCATGTGTTCAATATTTAGTCCTTTTTAGGTAAAGATAAAAAATAGAACAAACTTTTTACGCATCTCATCCTCAAACTTAGTCAATTACCTTTGGTTTTTAAACAGTAAAATTTTACAAAGTTGTCTGGAAATTAAGACTCCTTTCGTATATATTGGACTTGGAAGAACCAATAGGAATGGATCAAGATGACAAAGTCACGGGAATATCATAGTATTCAACACATCTACACTTTCTTTTTCTACACGAACCTAATTTGACGGTAATCTTTCATATTAAATTATCAAATAACACCATCATTCATTAAAGGATCCATACTCCATTTTTCCTTTTTGAACTTCCCTTGCTATAGCTTTGCATCATCGGGGAAAGCACCTTGAAGATCGAGCTTAGCTACTGGTTTAACTTTTGCTTTGTGGAAACTTCTATGATTTTTACCCGAAAAGAAATGTTATGTGGTACCTTGAAATTTGGCTTCCAAGTCCTCAAAACAGAAGTGTATCCTAATATTTTGAGATGCTAAAATATATCACTATTTTAACTACAATTTTAACAACATAATATTAATTATTATACATTCAACATGTACAAATTGTTGGGCACAAATTTATTGCAACCGCGCGACGCGCGGCATGGATTGCCTAGTTGGTAACTAAAACATATAAACGAGAAGTTCGTGGTTTTTGGCCGTTAAAGTAATTAAGGTTGAGCTCCCAAGAATTAAAACTCCTGAGTTCGTCTTTCTATATGTGGACTTACTATAACTACATTTCAGTTAGTATTTGTGGGTTAGTTTTTTTTTTTTTTTATCTTGTTAAGTTGTAATTTGTTTGTATTGATTCAATAACTGATGAGTATTAATCTTATATATATATATATATATATCTTATATATATATATATATATGAATTTCAAATTTAAGGATTTTCGCACAAAAATATAAAAACTTTTGAGTCCTTTCCGAATTGTTAGATCTTTGTACCTATCACAATATGACATAAGTGCTTACGTGCACGGAGTGAGAAGGTAATTTCATAATTCTGTGGTATATAAGTATCTCGTTTATATGGCACCCAATGGGCGGTTTGTATGAAGCTTGAATTGGCTTCATATAGGCAAAGAAACCACTGGTCAAAATTTTTAAAAAGGTTTTTTATTTATCCACAGTGCTCAATATTGTCTGGACCAAAAGCAAAGCCACTTTCTAAAAAAAAAAAAAAGGAAGTACACAAAATTAAAGTACTCCAATCTAAGATTAAGAACATGCTAAATTTTCTTCACCGTATCATATTCATAGTCATAAAATTGCTTCTTCCCAGCCCACATAGTAACTGCATTCATCCTTGAAAAATTCACTCGCTCCTTCAGCAATGTTCTCACCATATGTCACATAATAAGAGAAGGAAAGTAGAACCTTTCTCGGTAGAATTACCGATTGAATTATTCTGGATAAATAACTACACTTGAGTTATTTCATTGACGAGTGTAAAAGGTGTTATTAAACATCCAGGATAAATGTTGTTGCTGCTTTTGTAGAAGATGTGAGGAATGTTGTTGCATCATGGCATGGAGGAAGATTCCACTAACTAAACCAAACTGGGATTATTAATGAAATGGGGGTTTCACATAATTGGTTTCAATAGATGTAATAGTATAGAGTGTATAATAAAGTTTACCATATTTAAAGTCTGAAGGTGCTTAAACATCAAAATGTACAAGCTCATTGTTGATGAAATAAAATTTGCAAATTTTGCTCAAAAAAAAAAAGGGTTGAGCTGCCATGAACTAAAGCCGTTGGATTATAGTTTTACTACATGCGAATTTAATCTAACTATATGTTTCTATTGAACTCAATATTTGTGGTTACTTTTTTGTGTTCATGAGTTGTAATTTGCCTTAATTGATCCAACAATTATTGATGAGTTGTAATATTGTCAATATATATATATATATATGATTTTAAAATTTAAGAATTTTCACACAAAAAAAAAAACACTTTTGAGTCCTTTCCAAAATGAGATCTTCAGATCTATCAAAATATGACACGAGTTCTTACGTTCACGGAGTGGGCAAGGTAATAATGTAATAAACACATAGATTAGATGTTTACCACTTTTAATTTTTTTTATTTTTTGAAAATTTCTGAGCAAACCCTTACCATTTATGCAATCAAGGAAGTAAACAAATGCAAAAAAGAAATATAGGCAAATATTAGATGTCTTGATTGACATAGACATTTAATACAATGATTTTGAGTGTTGAAGAGGCCAAACATAAGAAGTTTTATATGATCGTTTAGGAAATATTTAGTAAAATATCTCCACTTGTTTTTTGGTAATTAAAGCATAACATTGGACCAGTTCGTGATTTTTGGTCATTAAAATAATTAAGGTTAAGCTCCCAAGAATTAAAATTCCTGAGCTCAAATCTTAGAAGATGTGAACTTAGTAAGTATATTTTCAGCTCAGTATTTGTGGGTTATTTTTTTTTAAATCTTGTTAGGTTGTAATTTGTTTGTATTGATTCAATAACTGATGAGTTGTGATCTTATAAAAAAAATATGAATGTCAAATTTAAGGATTTTCACACAAAAATATAAAAATTTTTTAGTCCTTTTCGATTTGAGATCTTCATATCTACTACAATATGACATAAGTTATTACGTTCACGGAGTGAGAAGGTAATTTCATAATTCTGTGGTATAAGCATATCGTATATATGGCACTCGATGGACGGTTTGTATGAAATTTGAAATATGCTACGACTGAAATGGCTTCGTATAGGCCAAGAAATCACAGGTCAATTTTTTTAAAAAAAGCAGACTTATTTATCTACAGTGTTCAATATTGTCAGGAGCAAAAGGTAAACCACTTATCCAAAAAAAAAATGGTAAAATAAATTGAAATATTCCAATCCAATCTAAGAGTAAGAACATGTTATTGGTAATTTTTTCGTCAACATTTCATATTCATAGTCATAAAATTGCTTCTTCCACATATTAATTTCATCCCCCCTCGAAAAATTCATACGTTCCTTCAGCAATGTTCTCCATATGTTCACATACTAAGAAGAAAAGTAGAATCTTTCTCAGTGGAATTATCAATTGAATTATTTTGGGCTAATTAACTACTCTTGAATTATTTCATCCACAAGCGTAAAAGGTGTTGTTGATCAGCCAATAGTAACTTCTGTTATCATTATATAAAATCCAACTTCATTTGCATATGTAATCAACTTACTGATATTAAGCAAAATCGCGCTTTCTTCACATTTGTACGTGTGCATATATAATGTGTACATGTATTCTTGGTTCCACGTCAATCAAAAGTTACATTATCTTCAAATTAGCTTTACTTTTATTACCAAAAATACATGCCCAAACTAGACACGTCTTCACTACGCTCTTGCCTTTTTGGACATAATCTAATTGTCATTGTAGATATTTTTCACTGGCTCTTGTTCTTTTGACTACCACAGCTTCAATTCCTTCCTCCTTGTCTCAGCTTTGTGAATTTCCAAAGTGATGATTTCATGCACGTAAAGGAATCGAATGATTAAAGATGAACAACTGTAATAATGCATAGAAGTTTTTCATGCAATATATCCGGTCATGTTCTCTACGTACTTTAAAATGATTTGAAAACAGCATACGCCAATGTAATATAGAGTAGAAATTCTCCTTAGATCCTAGAAATGCATTTGTGTTTTTCCAAATAAAAATGAAATATTGATGAAGTTGAAACTTCTGAGTTTTTTATGGATAATTAATCAAATTCCGTTTTATGTTTTGACGCATGTTTGAGTCATCACGAAAGCAATGGTTTTACCTCTTCAAGAAAAATATTCGAGTTGATGTAGTGAATAGTCATCCATGAGGATAAAATTATACTATATGCACGTATTTAAAATTTACATTTACACTAGAAATTTTTTTATGCATTGCGTCTTGTATAACACCTCTTCTTTTGTCCTTGCACAATGCGTAGCATGGGACACGTATGTTTGACAATTACAGACTCGTCAAGCCAGAAAAGAACAAGGAATGTTAGTCACATGCATTTCAATAAAAATCTCCTGGATATAATAACATAAAAAGCCAAGACTAAGTCATTTTCCAGTAATATTTTGACTATCCAATATTCCACACCCTCAAGAATTGAGGTCGACCTTATCAATAATTTCCCAATGCATAAAAATTTTTATATTACTTATATTGAAGTTCTATATTTTTTAAAATTTTTAAGATTACAACCCCTCTTTTTAACTCCATCAGAGTGTGTACGAGATATTGCACACGTCTTAAGTTCACTAACTCGATTACCTTTGAAACCGCAAAATGTGAAAGAGCAGTTAAAAAAAAAAGAACCAAACAAACATTCGATATGCCAATACAAAATATGAAATTATATTTTTAAGAACTATCTGAAGACGACCGCAGTCTTTTGCTGAATAAAATTTTACTACCAAAAAGAAAAAAAAAAAAAACTCATTCAAAGATTTTGCATAATATAAGATTTTAACTCCGTAATTCAATCTGTCAAAAAAAACATCGTATATAAACAAAAACAGCCTAAGTAACATGATCATTTCCTACTACAATCTAGTACTATAAAATACTACAAATCAATTAATGTGATACTACAAAATAGGTCCATTTAAGATCCAATTTATGTTCGTCTGTCTAATTAGCTATGCTATACCACTCTGTTGAAGCACCGATCACCAAGCTTAACAATTTGTTTTCTAATATCATAATCATAATTGCTGATTTAATAATTCTAAGGATCAGGCTAAATTTAGCGAAGAAAATTTAAAAGCCATGTTGCTGGACTGAAGATGAGATGTATGAATTTGCCTTCATATTATGATCAGAGGAATAAATTGGGCTACAAAAATGTTCTCCCCGAAAAGAAATTTATGAACCATCAAAATCCAACATATCAAATGCCTATGTCTATTTTGTCTACAATATTTTTTTATTTTTTAAAAAGTCAATGTTAAGCTTGTGAGATGATTAATACTTAATTGTATGCACACAATATCTCATATAGTTGATACTTTGATCAACTAAATCACATTTGAAACAATACTATTAGAAGGCGGTCGGGATCAAATGTTTTAACAGAAAAAAAAAATAAACAAAGCATTCATTTGCCAATCTATTATTTGGCAAGTAATTATTTTAAACCACCCAGGAAGACCGTAACCTTTTACTGCTTAAAAAAAGAAATTACCAAGAGTCGGAATCAATGATTTTGCAACTGAAAATTTATAGTACCTCCGTATTTTCAAATTTATATATCTCTACAAACCTACGTAAAAAGTTGACTTATCAGTTACCAAATCAGATTACAACATGGGACAAAACAGTACGATCTCATTCGTTTCCTTCTGTTTTGTACCCTTCAGCTTGGGTGCATCCCTCCACAGCTCAAAACCCGCGCCGAGCCTACCTGGATGCATAATAGAGCTCGTGCACAAGTAGGCGTTGGGCTGATACATTGGGACCAAAAGGTTGTGGACCGATAATTCTGGAGGCCCATATGGCGAAGACTTAGCAGCCAGGGATGGACCCTTGACAGGATGGCAGTCTGTAAATTGTGGGTTGCGGAGAGGCCTTTTTACAATCACGAATCCAATTCGTGCACTGGAGGCCGTGTTTGTGAGCACTCCACTCAGATAGGTTGGAGGAGGTCCGACCGTTTAGGTTGTGCCAGGGTTCGATGCAGTCGTGGATCATGGTTCGTTCTCTGCAGCTATGATCCTCCCGGTAATGTTCTCGGCCACCGTCCATACAAGAAGGGCGGAAAAACTGGCCTGGCCAACTCTTATTTGTTATGTTGGTTACTGTGAATTCATCAAAAGGTAAGAATAAATAAAAATTAAATAAACCTTGTACTGGGAATTGTTGGCAACTTCTTATTACTTGTTGTTTTTAGGAGTATTTTTAAAAAATATTATTATAGTAATTTTAAATATTATTTTAATATCTATATAAAATAAAAAATTGATTTAAAAATGTGTTTTATATTTTTTGAAAATATTTTTAAAAAACGTGAATTGAGAATAAACTTTACAATTGACGCGTGCGAAGCCAGAAGACTGGGTGGGAGAGGCTGCCCCAAGAATTTATACATTACTATAGTATAATTTTTTATTATCCAATTGTATCTTTCTGAAATTTAAATTTTATAAAAAAAAAAATTTGCCCTTCTAATACGGAAAATACAAGATTCTTCCCTTAAGTTTAGAGCTTTACTACGTCGTTTGCCTAAAATTTTGCTTCTTTCGCCTGGAAATAGATAGCCCATGTGTATCTTTGACTATTTTTTTCCTTTCACTAAATTCGGCTCCCGGAAAAATAATCAAGCGAAGCACGTTACTGCTTTTAAATCATATTTGGACCAGTTTGAATATTTAGAACTCATTTAAAAGAATGATGCAAAATCTGAGCTTTCAGATAAAATAGATCTAATTTGACAGGTAAATTTCCAGAACGTATTCATCTGATACTCCAAGGACCAAGATTATTATAATGCCTATTCCTACGTCTGACTATAAATTTAAGAATTATATTCTAAAATCATTATTAGATCACATTAAAAAGTGATGCCAAAATGTCCAAACCTTATATTGTATACAGCTCTGTGTTGGAAATGATAATTGCAGATGTGAGATGTCAAATGTAAGAACCTAGGTTGCCGAGCTCCACGTCAGCTCGGTCACGTAACATATATTTACGGTTGATTTCCAATTCGGCTATACTACTTTAATAAAGCTCTTCTACTCGGTATTTCGGTCAAGGACATTGAAAATTAAATTTACTTTTGGCTGTTGTTATATCTTCATTAATGTTCTCATTAATGTTCTAACACCAATTGCTATTTTCGAAGTATGATTTATCTTATCTCTAATATATTCACTTTCTCATCCATTATTACGCAGGTTACACACACACACACACAAGAGCTCAAAGAAAACACTCCTCTCAACCTCTCTTCTTTATTGTAGTATATTTATTAACTTAATCATCAGAGTGTTTATAGGGATTAAATCCCCTTGCATGTAAGATTTCTTGTTTGACAGGTAAACTCTTTGGGCGCACACGAGAAACTTGTAAATTGAATACTCTACATCAATATTTCAAAGCTACAATAGTCCGTAAATTTTCCATTATAATGTACTTGGATTTGTTAAAATACGAGAATATTGCCGTCCAATTCAATCATAATAATCGATGATATTGACTCCACTTGGATAGCATTATTTGGAGCGTTTTTTGAGAATTATTGAAAAAAATTATTTGAATTGTTTTTTGTTGATTTTTTTGAAAAGGTGAAAAAGTATTTAAATGTGAAAATATTTTTGAAGTGACATAATGGTGGATTCAAAAGTGATTGGGAAAGTATTTGAATAGTTCAAAATTTTTGAAAAAAGAAATGAAGCGGACGTCCGCATTATCATTCCACCTCAAAACCTACCGAAAATAGATCTCATTTTATTACTAGCGATTTTTTCAAAATTTCTAAACAAATTTTGAACATAAATATGCTTGCTTTTTGTGAATAATTGTGTAAAAAGTTTATAAAGTTCATTTGAAATTTCAAATGAAAAACTTGGTGAAAAAGTTTGACTAAAAAATTTTTTAACTTTTTGACCAAAAAAGTTTTCACTTGTCCAAACAAATTTGGAAAATTTTTTTCCAAAAAATTTCCAAAAAATCAATCCAAACAGAGCCACTTGTCCATTGATTAGTGTTAGACGTCATCCAGTGATCTTTGCTTACACGTTTAAAAAAGTTTTGAAATAATATACCTATAATCGCATAATATCTTTTGTGGTTCCTCTTTGATCATTAAAGAAATCAAATTACTTGTTCAATCAGCTTTGGAACGGTCTTTGTGGGAGGTCGTCTTGGATCATGATCTTTTGCGTCTAATTTCAAACTTGGAAAGAGTAACAGGAGTTGGAGAATTAAAAGAAACATATTTGAATGACAAGGATGACAAGACGTAAGTTTTTTCACAAAACGGATAAAATTATTTGATAATTTATTATTTTCTTGAAAAATATTCACAAAAAATATTTTGAGTGTCTCCTAAGTACATTCCCAGAAACAAATATTCCAATAAAAACTTAATGCTCACCTTAGAATGAACGCCATTATTTTGCTGCTTGACAAACGGTACAAAAATTCGTTAAAAATTTATAATTAAACTCCACTCCTTGAATCAATCAAAACTCGTGAGGAACAAATAGAAGGTCGAGTTGTTAGAGTTCTACAACTCTACTACTAGAGGTCGAAGGTTCGAATCCCACCAACACTATTCTCACTTCTCAAATGTAATAGTATATGTTTGATATTACAAAAAAAAAAAATCAAATCTCGTGCACAAGTGGGCGTTGGGCCAATGAGATGATCTAACAAAGTAGCACCCATGCACGCAATTTTCCTGACAGAACACAGAGCAAATACGCGCAATAATCTGGCTCATTCTGGAGACCCGTATGGTGAGAATCTAGCAGCCCATGGTAGAGCCTTAAGAGGCCTATAGGCAGCCAATTTGTGGGCAGCAGGGTGGCCCAACTGTGACTAGCTCATGCATAGAAGGAGAATTTTTATGATTCGCTCAAAATACTACTGTATCAAATTCATTAAACTTTTTAGAATGAATGATACAATTTAATTATAAATCAAACATGTTGAGGGGAATATCAAAACTCATACTCATAGTTGGTTAATAATATTTATATTAATAGTGATTAAGTAATTTGAATCAAACGCCTCATAAGTTCACATATAGGAAGAATTAATATTTTACTAAATATTCCCTAAACGACCATATAAAACTTGTTATGTTGGGCCTCTTCAACGATCAAAATCGTTGTATTAAATATCAATACAAGACATCTCGTCTTAAAGCATGCATCTTTTTTGCATTTGTTCATTTCTTTGATTGCGTCAAGTCGTAAGAGTTTGCTTAGAAAAAAATTCAAAAAAAAAAAAAAAGTTGGAAACCATCTAATCCTTGTGTTTATTATATTATTTATAAGAGCATGCGTCGATGTGTATTGTCACATAATATCTTATATGAAGAGTACTTCTTCACCTTTGCAAAGTTCACACAGTTTCAATCACCTTTGAAACAGTAAATTCAGAAAGTCGTCTCGGATCTTTCCCATTTGTAGAAATTCAACTTGAAAGCACCAATAGGAAATGAAGGCGACATAGCCACCGGATTATAAAATTGCTGATTACGTCTATAGTTACCATTTTATATGTACCTAACGTCATCGTCATCTTTAGATGTCAAATTACAAAAGATAACACCATTATTTGTTAAAACAGTTTTAGTTAACGTTGATTGTCAATTTTTGAAGGTGTCAACAACAAATTTCTCTATAAATTGCATCCCACTTAGCAACATTTCTCACACTGCACGATCTAGCTAGTAACAGTACACAATGGGTTTGTTTAAGTTCTCATTTGCCATTGTTCTTTTGACAGCCTTAGTTTCATGTCCTTCCTCTTTGGCTCAGAACACGCCACAAGATTACCTCAATGCCCATAATGCAGCTCGTGCACAAGTTCGCGTTGGCGCGATGCATTGGGATGAACAGTTAGCCACCTATGCACGTAATTATGCTAATAAAATCCAAATGGCAAACACATGCAATAAACTAGTGCATTCTGGAGGCCCCTACGGCGAAAACCTAGCCGCCGGTACGGGAACGTTTACGGGCACACAAGCTGTGAATTTGTGGGTAGGAGAGAAGCGCTACTACAACTACCAATCCAACTCATGCGTCGGAGGGGTTTGCGGCCACTATACTCAGGTTGTGTGGCGGAGCTCAGTCCGTCTAGGTTGCGCGAGGGTTCATTGCAACAACGGCTGGTGGTACGTGATTTGCAGCTATGCTCCCAGGGGCAACATTGTTGGCCAGCGTCCATACTGAGATCTTTTTAGCTGTGACATACTTCGTCCGTATGACACATGCACCCAAGAATATATATGATGATTAAATAAAAGTTGGTACCTTAGGTACCAAGACGAAAAGAATAAATGTAACTCTTCCGTTTTACATATGTATACCTAGCAAAATAAATTTCACTTAAGTATTGTGATTTTGGGAAGTTAATATTTCAATTTGAGTTGGGCAATCGAATGATAGGATTTGAAAACTAATCATGCATTGATGCCATGTTTTCTAGCACGTACGAAAATAAGAGCTTCACATGAATTACTTCCTCTGTTTAAGAAGAGATTCATCTTACTTAGGACAAGTAGATTATGTCCCAAAAGGATAGTGAAGACGTCTCTATTGTGTGCATCCTAGAAATGCATGTCCTTCTGTGAACAAAAAGTTAGAAGACATATTGAAACTTTTGACTGACGAGAAAGCAAGAATAATGAATACAGTTATATATGCAAATCGAAAATGTAAATGATAATACTGGCCATGGACGGCTGGGGACAACATCCACCAAATGTTATTGTAGGATAACGCCGCTTTTTGTAACCCAAAAATATTGAAGAGCAACTAGTGTGCGTCCAAAGCCACTGAGCCGAAGGCTCAGTGGTCAGGGGAGCAGTTGGTAAGCTCCCCCTGCTGCAGGTTGGGGTTTCAAGCCCCACCTGCAGCAGCTCCTTTGGTATTAAATCCAAAGGAGCACTTTAGTGCTCCTTTGGTCCAATGGTGGTTTAGTCTCCATTGGCCCCTCAGGTCCAGTTGTACCATCCCCTAGAGTAGGTTAGGAGTAGGCTAGTATGTTGAATCTTGAAAAAAAAAAAAAAAAACTAGTGTGCGTCCAATCTTCTGCTTGTAAGGATGTAAAATCTAAAGGTCAACTTTGGCTGGACGTAAAATTTTTTCTAAAAAGTTCCATTTTTATATATTAATAAAAAAAAGTTACTATTGGATGAACAATAACACCTTTTACACAAGTTAATAAAATAATTCACAAAAAATTATTTATCCCAAAATAATTCAATTGGTACTGCCCCTGAGAAAGATCTCACATGGTACAATTCTTACAAAGTATTTCCCGAACGATAAACTTCGTTACATTGGCCATCCTTCCGACGATTCAGAATCAATTTATTCAATATTAGTCTAAGACTTCTAGTCATTTCCAATAGAATTTTTTTTCAATTATTTATTTCTTGGATTGTATCAGGTAGTGAAGAATTTTCTTTAAAAATGAAAAAGGCAAAAATATAGAGAGCATTCAGTCCATGTGTTTATTATTTAATCCTTTTTAGGCAAAAAATAAAAAATAGAACAAACTTTTTAGGCATCTCACTCTCAAACTGAGTCAATTACCTTTGGTTTTTTAAACAGTAAAAATGTACAAATTTGTCCGGAAATTAAGACTCATTTCGTATATATTGGAATTGGAAGAACCAATAGGAATGGATCACGATGACAAAGTCACGGGAATATCATAGTATTAAATACATCTACACTTTCTTTTTCTATACTAACCAAACTTGACCGTAATCTTTCATATTAAATTTTCAAATAACACCATCATTCATTAAAAAACTTTTTCATTACTGTTGATCATCAATCTTTGAAGATGTCAACAAAAAAATTCTCTATAAATTCACAGCCCAGTTAACAAACTTTCCCACATCGCATAATCTAGCTAGTACACAATGAGGTTGTTTGAGATCTCACTGGCTCTTGTTCTCTTGACAACCCCAGCATCGATTCTTTCCTTCTTATCTCACATTTGTGAATTTCCAAAGTGATGATTTCATGCACGTATGTTACTGAACTTTAATTTGCACTTGAGGAATCGAATGATTAATGATGAACAAACTGTAATAATGCATAGAAGTTTTTCATGCAATATATCTGGTCATGTTCTCTACGTACTTTAAAATGATTTGAAAACAGCATACGCCATGTAATTTAGAGTAGACATTCTCTTTAGAACGACAAGTGAATTAGGTCCCAAAAAACATAGTGAGAAAATATTGAGTGAGCGTCCTAGAAATGCATTTGTGTTTTTCCAAATAAAAATGAAATATTGATGAAGTTGAAACTTTTGAGTTTTGATGGATAATAAATCAAATTCCGTTTTATGTTTTGACGCGTGTTTGAGTCATCACGAAAGCAATAGTTTTACCTCTTCAAGAAAAATATTCGAGTTGATGTAGCGAATAGTCATCCATGAGGATAAAATTATGTTATATGCATGTATTTAAAATTTACATTTACACTAGAAATTTTTTATGCATTGCGTCGCGTCTTGTATAACACCTCTTCTTTTGTCCTTGCACAATGCGTAGCATAGGACACGTACGTTTGATAATTACAGTCTCGTCAAGCCAGAAAAGAACAAGGAATGTTAGTCACATGCATCTTTCAATAAAAATCTCCTGGATATAATAACATAAAAAGCCAAGAGTAAGTCATTTTGCAGTAATATCTTACTATCGAATATTCCACACCCTCAAGAATTTTGAGGTCGACCTTATCAATAATTTTCCAATGCATAAAAATTTTTATATTACTTATATTGAAGTTCTATATTTTTTAAAATTTTTAAGATTACAACCCCTCTTTTTAAGTCCATCAGAATGTGTACGAGATAGGGCACACATGTCCTAAGTTCGCTAACTCGATTACCTTTGAAACCGTAAATGTGGAAGAGCAGTTAAGAAAAAAAAAAAAAAAAAGAACCAAACCAACAGTCGATATGCCAATACAAAATATGGAATTATATTTTTACGAACTATCTGAAGACGACCGCAAACTTTTGCTAAATAAAACATTGCCAAAAAAAAAAACTCATTCAAAGATCTTGCATAGTATAAGATTTTAACTGCGTAATTGAATCTGTCATAAAAACATCGTATATAAACAAAAACAGCCTAAGTAACATGATCATTTCCCATTACAATCTAGCGCTATAAAATACTACAAATCAATTAATGTGATACTACAAAATAGGACCATTTAAGATCCTATTTATGTTCGTCTTTATTGTGGACTAACAGTCCAAATCTAAACCACCAAGGCTCTTTCATGGATTGGGTTCCACCGTGAACTAAAAATTTTAAATTTGGACCACTGAGTCACGATGGGATCGGTAGACCGGTTCGTTCGAGAAAAATTCATATGCGAGGACTCTATTGAAGCACCGAGCATGTTGCGTAACGATTCGCTTTGTAATATCATAATCATAATTGCTGATTTAATAATTCTAAGGATCAGGCTAAATTTAGCGAAGAAAATTTAAAAGCCATTTTGCTGAACTGAAGATCAGATGTATGAATTTGCCTTCATATTATGATCAGAGGAATAAATTCGGCTAAAAAAATTTTCTCCACGAAAAGAAATTTATGAAACATCAAAATCCAACATATCAAATGCCTATGTTTATTTTGTCTATAATATTTTTTTTTCTTTTTTAAAAAGTTAATGATAAGCTTATGAGATGATTAATACTTGTATGCACACAATATCTCATATAGTTGATCCTTTGATCAACTAAATCACCTTTGAAACAGTAAAATTAGAAGGCGGTAAGGATCAACTGTTTTGAATGAAAAAGAGAACTAAACAAAGCATTCATTTGCCAATCTAATATTTCGCAACTGAAAATTTATAGTACCTCCGTACTTGAACCAGTCAACAAAACATCCTATACATATCTCTACAAACCTAAGGAAAATGTGCACTTATCAGTTACCACGTAAGATTACAAAATGGGACAGAACATCATGATCTCATTTATATCCCCGTGTCTTGTAACCTTAGCTTTGGTGCATCCCTTCATTGCTCGAAACACACGCCGAGACAACCTGGAGGCTCATAATAGAGCTCGTGCACAAGTAGGCGTTGGGCCGGTGCATTGGGACCAAAAGGTTGCAGCCTATGCCCAAAAGTATGCTAACAAAATCCAGAGGACCAACAACTGCAATAAGTTTGGGCATTCTGGAGGCCCAGCTGGTGAAAACTTAGCAGCCAGTGATGGAGGCTTGACAGGAAGGCAGGCTGTGAATTTGTGGGTTGCGGAGAGGCCCTTCTACAATCACCAATCCAATTCATGCACTGGAGGCCGTGTTTGTGGGCACTACACTCAGGTGGTTTGGAGGAGGTTGGTCTGTTTAGGTTGTGCCAGGGTTCGATGCAGTAGTGGATCATGGTTCCTTATCTGCAGCTATGATCCTCCCGGTAATGTTGTCGGCCAGAGTCCATACTAGAAGAGTGGAATAACTGGCCTAGCCCACTCTGATTTGTTATGTTGGTTACTCTGAATTCAACAAAATGTAAGAATATCAAATACAGATTTAATGAAGCTAGTACTCTTGTGAAAATAATCATGTATTGGTCCATGAAAAATTCAAGTACAAGCAATGTATGTGCAAATTTATTTTTATTTTATTTCTATTTTTTGTTTTTGACTTTTTCTTGGAATCTACTTGTGTAGATAGTAGATAATATGTAACCATAGATTTGGCTTGTTGTTTTAGGAGTGTTTTTAGAAAATATTACTGTAATAATTTTAAAAAATTTTCTTGATAAATGTGTATATAAAATTAAAAATTGATTTGAAAATGTGTTTTAAGTATTTTAAAAATATATTTTTAAGAAACATGAATTGAGAAGAAACTTTACGATTGACAATAATTGACGCGTGGGAAACCTGAAGACTGGGTTTCTCAGCTGGAGACCGTAGATCTGGTCCATCTAAGAATGGCTGGGATGGGAGAGGCTGCCCCAAGAATTTATACATTACTATAATACAATTTTTGATTATCCAATTGTATCTTTATAAAATTTAAATTTTGCCCTTCTAATACAGAAAATACAAGATTCCCCCCTTAAGTTTATAGCTTTACTATATTCTAACTCCTGCGTTCAAATAAAGTATACTGCACCGTTTGCCTAAAATTTTGCTTCTTTCGCCTGGAAATAGATCGTCGATGTGCATCTTTAACTATTTTTTTTCTTTGACTAAATTCTGCTCTCGGAAGAATAATCAAGCGAAGCACGTTACTTTTTTTTTTAAATCATATTTTGACCAGTTTGGATATTTAGAACTCATTTAAACGAGTGATGCAAAATCTGAGCTTTCAGATAAAATAGATCTAATTTGACAGGTAAATTTCCAGAACATATTCACCTAATACTCCAAGGACCGAGATGATTATAATGCCTGTTCCTACGTCTGACTATAAATTTTAGAATTATATTCTAAAATCGTTATTAGATCACGTTAAAAAGTGATGCCAAAATATCCAAACCTTAAATTGTATGCAGCTCTGTGCTGGAAATGATAATTGCAGATGTGAGATGTCAAACTTTCAAAACTGCAATAGTCGGTAAATTTTCCAAGGCATGCACTTGGAAGTTATAATGTACTTGGATTTGTTAAAACAGGAGAATATTACCGTCCAATTCAATCGTAATAATCGATGATATTGTTGTCCATTGATTAGTGTTAGACGTGATCCAGTGATCTTTGCTTACACGTTTAAAAAAGTTTTGAAATAATATACCTATAATCGCATAATATCTTTTGTGGTTCCTCTTTGATTATTAAAGAAATCAAATTACTTGTTCAATCAGCTTTGGAACGGTCTTTGTGGGTGGTCATCTTGGATCATGATCTTTTGCGTCTAATTTCAAACTTGGAAAGAGTAACAGGAATTGGAGAATTAAAGGAAACATACTAGAACGACAAGGGTGACGAGACGCAAAACTGAGAAAATTATTTGATAATTTACTATTTTCTTGAGAAATATTCAAAAAAATATTTTAGTGTCTCCTAAGTACATTCCCACAAACAAATATTCCAATTAAAACTTAATGCTCAACTTTGCATGAACACCATCATTTTGCTGCTTGACAAACGCTACAAAAATTCGTTCAAAATTTATAATTAAACTCCATTCCTTGAATCAATCAAAGCTCGTGAGGAATGAATAGAAAGTCGAGCTGTTAGAATTTTACTTCAATTAAGAGGTTGAGAGTTCGAATCTCACCAACACCATTCCCCAAATGTAATAGTATAGATTTGATATTAAAAAAAAAAAAAAATCAAAGCTCGTGCACAAGTGGGCGTTGGGCCAATGAGAGAATCTGGCTCATTCTGGAGGCCCCTATGGTGAGAATCTAGCAGCCCATAGCAGAGCCTTAAGAGGCCAACAGGCAGCCAATTTGTGAGCAGCAGGGTGGCCCGACTGTGACTACAAATCCAACTCATGCGTCGAAGGGGTTTGCGGCATTACACGGTGGGAGTTTGGCAGAGGTCGGTTCGTCTAGGCTGTGCTGATGTCCTCTGCAACGATGGTTGGCTGTCAGTGATCTGCAGCTATAATCCCCTTGGAAACATTGTTGGCCAGCGTCCACACTAAGATGGAGAATCTTCCTTACGTCGGAATGGAACAAGCCAATTGTAATCAAATTTTATTAAACGTGTGAAATTAATTTATGAATTTTTCTTGTTTTTCCTCTGAAAAAATGTAACGTAATAATTTTGATAAAATTGTTATGAAGTGATTATTTCATGCATAGGAGAATTACTGAATATTGAATAAAACTTGTGAGATGGGAAGATGTTCCACTCATGTGCAGGTTGTTGATGTCGTTGAGAATGACAATTGATATGAAATTCTTATATAACTAGGTCTACGGATTCACTTGTAGACCATATAATCGAAAAAAATACTACATAGGTATAATGAAACATATTCATAGAAAATGAGTAAAATACTTATCTAGTTTTATTTTGAATCATAAGTTACATGAGTAGAACCGTAAATCACGTCTATCTAATGAATTTTCACAATTGACAAAGACAAAATGATTTTTAATTTTAAAAGAGTTAAAAGAAATTATATATCTAAACTAAATGTGAACAATGAAACTTCATCAACAAAAGGCAGAATTTAAGAAGTGCTAGTATAGTTAGAAACCCTAGCATCCGATGAAAGAAAATGGAATCAAAATGATGTGTAAATACCGATCCGTCATTCGTATTACAACCCACGGTCCACAGCAGTGACAATTTTCATGTCTACGCTCTACATAGTACCGGGCCACTAGTTCCCAAGGCGGCTGCGTTTCTGGTTTCCCAAGTAGAATGTTTATGAGTACTTGTTTCGATACTTATTTCATAAGGAAATTAGCTCAGCTAGTTTGAAATTGTGAAAGCTAGTGCATGCAGAATTTTCCAAAGTTTCTCCCTATATAAACTCATCCCAAGGCTGTATTAATCTAATCCAATACGTTAAAGAGTCTCATAAACAGACGAAAAACAAGAAATGGGTAAGATCCTCGAAGCATTGTTTTGCTTCATTTTCCTAGCTTTAATATTTTCCCAGCACTCCCGAGCTCAAAACTCAAAGCAAGATTATCTAGATGCTCATAATGTAGCTCGTAGACAAGTTGGTGTTGCCAATATAACATGGAACAATACGGTGGCTTCCTATGCACAAAATTACGCAAATCAGAGGATAAATGACTGCAAGCTGGTGCATTCTGGTGGCCCGTATGGTCAGAACTTAACTGCCGGCAGCGGCGACTTCACAGGCAGGGCTGCTGTCAATTTATGGGTGAGTGAGAAGGCTAACTACAATTACAGCTCCAACTCATGTGTTGGAGGAGAGTGCAGGCACTACACTCAGGTGGTTTGGCGAAACTCGGTCCATTTGGGGTGTGCCAGGGTTCGATGCACCAATAATGGCTGGTGGTGGGTGATTTGCAGTTACGATCCCGCAGGCAACATTGTTGGCCGGCGCCCTTATTAGGGACTTCGTACATTTGTTGATGAATAAATAAATTATCACCTTGGTGTACCAATAAATACTATTATTATTAATGAATATTTACAAGAGTAGCATAAATCCTAAGCTACTCCTCAAAGCTTATAGCTAATTTGGAGCACTAGAGCACAAATTATTATCTCAAAGCCTTCTCTGATCCTTTCCTAAATCCTATGTGATAAATGAGGTGGTGGATAATAATTTCTACATGGAATTTTATCAATAGCATGCATGTCAGTTGAGTACCAATTACAGATTAGAGGATATAGTGCAGCCAAAAAAAAAAAAAAAGAACAAAGATTAAAGGATATATCCCAGATCTCAAAGTAATTACAAAGTATACATACTTAAGTTGTTGGAAAAAAAAAAAAGATGAGGAAGAAAGAAAGAAAGAAAGAAAGAAGAACCGTGAACCAAAAATGGGTTTTGACTCCGTGTACCATAGTTACGCAGGTTAATTATACACGAGACGCGTAAACGAGTATGGAAACCTGGCCTTTCTCAACCAATATATTGCTGACAACACTTGATTATTTTAGCTCAGTGTGACGGAAAAATTCCTACAGTTAAATAATTAACTGAAGATTAGACTAAGAAGCCTTCTTAAAGGAGAAAAAGCGGTCTTTTGTTAAAGTCTTTACGAACCATTAAAACAGAAGACTAGGAAGCCTTATACTATCGACGTCTGTTTTTTTCCTATATTCCAAAAAAAAAAATTATTAGAGGTGAAATAACATTAATAGTTTGCTCTAGATAGAATCAGTCATGCAACTTATACTAATGTATGTTGAAATCCCAAAATCTTTACTTATTTTCATGTACGTGCAAATTTTTGGTTTTTAAATGATCCCTTAGAACTCCAAAAAAAAAAAAAAATAGCAAACAGACACATCATTTTGACCAGTTAAATCAGAAATCTTTGTTGCTTAAACTACTTTAACAACAAAAAAAATTCTACAAAAATATGCTATAAAACCTATTCTTATAGCATATTTATTTACAAATTACATTCTGCAAATTGTTCCATCAAATCATCTCACCACCTGGTCGAATGTGTATATCAGAAAAAATCTCAATATTACAATTCCAAACTACACAATTTAGGCAACCAATTGTTTCAAAGGATTGTCTAGTTACGCCATTTCAATGTTATCCGCAATCAACGCAAAAACAATCGACATCATGTTAGTGGTCCGGAGGTGGCTTTTAGTTTCCTGACTAGAAAGGCTACTAGATATCCCATACGAAAAGGTAGCTGCTTTGAAAGTTCACAGCTGAACGTGCAGAATCTCCCAACGATCTTGCCTATATAAACTCATGCATAAGGGGCAATAAAATCGTGCAACTTAACAAGTCTTGTATAACTAAGTAAAAAATGGGATCATTTAAGATCTCCTTAGCATTATTTTGCTTCATTTTCCTAGCTATATTTTGGCCATCTCGAGCTCAAAACTCACAGCAAGATTACCTAGATGTTCATAACGCGGCTCGTGCCCAAGTTGGTGTTGGCCCGATAGCTTGGGACAACACGGTGGCTGCCTACGCACAAAACTACGCCAGTCAGAGGATCAATGACTGCAATATGGTGCATTCTGGTGGACAGTATGGTGAGAACTTGGCTGCGGGCGGCGGTGACTTCTCGGCTACGGATGCCGTCAATCTATGGGTGAATGAGAGGGCTAACTATGACTACAGCTCCAACTCATGTGTTGGAGGGGAGTGCAGGCATTACACTCAGGTGGTTTGGAGCAATTCGGTCCGTTTGGGGTGTGCTAGGGTTCAGTGCACCAACAATGGTTGGTGGTTCGTGATTTGCAGTTATGATCCACCAGGCAACTTCGACGGCCAACGTCCTTATTAGGGACCTCTTCGCTTTGTTTGACGGGCAAAGAAAACCATCTTTACAAGATCACCATAGATTATAATTAATCCTCTCCTTTAAGCTTTAGCTTTAAAGTGTTAGAGAACGAATAGGTGAAAATGCAAAATAATAAGTGATTATCCAGTGATATATACTATGATCTTTGTCTTTATCGCATTATTTATTTGTTTTTTTTATTTATTTTGATCACATAACTAAACTTTTATTGGTATAGACCTGAGAGATTACACAAGGAGGACTTATCCTCAAAATTACATGTGGGTATACCAAACAAAACTGAAACAGCATAAAGATTAAAGGGTAGATGTATCTCAAACCTCTAATCATTATAGAAAATGACATGCATAACCAAAAAAAGAAATACAGCTTATACCTTTAATTTGTTAAAGAAAAGGATAGCAAGAAAACTAATCCAAAAATAAATGGTTGAACGCATGTTAACAAAAAAAATTGACTATAGTTAGGCAGTTTAATTCTGCTTTAGAGTTGAGACATTGAAAAAAGAATGGAAAACTGACGCTCCACCAATAATATCAATTGTTGACAACACTTGATTATGAATAATGAACGCAAATTCCTAATGTTGAATTGTTCGTTTTACACTTTTATTAAATGTAAGACCAAAGAAGTTTGTTTGAACGGGGAAAAAAAAAAAAAAAGGGAAGGAGACTTCTTGGAAATAGTAAATCTTCTACCATCTTAATTTCTTCCAAGGATGAGTGGCTAGTGCTCAATTCGAACTGTGGTTATTCCAACTGGGTTCTTTCGGCAAGGTTGAAGAAAAGTTCCTTTTGTTGACAAATATTGCATGCAAAATACTATTCATTCCGTTTAGATGCGATATTTTTTTAAAAGTAGTTAATTTTTTATTTTACATATACATATTTTTTAAAAATTTAAATTGTTATAAAATAACTTTTTGAAAAATAAAATCCCAAAATTGACCATCCAAATCGAAGGATTGATTTAAAAATATTGACTAATAAGTTGTATTGAGGAGTACAATGCTTTTGAGTTTAATAATTTCATACTCCATGACCACGTGGGTTTTTAAAATTTTCAGATCCCTTGCTACATTTATCATATCGGATTGGGAAAAAAAAAAAGAATGAGCAGAAAGACACAACGGTATCAGAAGAGAAAACGTTCCGTCTGGATGATTATTTTTTAGAACGTCTTTTAGGAAATATTACCGTAGCAACTTTAAAGGTTAATCTTGATAAATATCTTTATAAGATAAAAAGTTAATTAAAAAACGTATTTAAAGTTTTTAAAAAACATTATCAAACGCAACTTCAAGTTTACACCTTGACTACAATTTAAATAGTTATAGGACGGGACAATGTTAAATGATAACTGTTTATTGTATTAAAAAAGGTATATCTGTCTTTTATTGGATATAACAAAGGAAGTTTACGCAAGCAGCAACTGTAACAATTAGATCTTAGTCCAAATTGCAGCATTCGACCCTTCAATTATTGGAATTACTTTGAGAAGAAATTTTGCCTAAAAAAAGGTCTCACCATAGTAAGGGATAAGTATGTACAAGATACAAATGGGACAAAACAGTAGCACATATACATTGCCGAGACCAAACATTCGAAGAAAGGTATGACAAGAAAATTTATGCATCAAACATCCTGGAATTCTTCCACTGTCCTAATCCTAAATTTCCTGAAGGAAACGCGTTCAGATGTCTAGATTCAATTATTCTTAGAAGATATCTTGTAGGTGAAGTAGACCGGCCCTCCGGAAAGACCAACATTAATCACAAGACAGTCAAGTCACATTCTAGAAAAAAAGAAAAGGCAGATTAAACTTTGAAAAGTAATCGAGCATGAACACATATATAGACCCGAGAATTTATCTAAATAATGACATAGTCAAAAGGGCTGGAGACTAAAATTTTTGTGTCTGAAGGGTCATTTTCTACGTGAGTGTTTTTATTTTTTCATTATTTTTTTTAAAAAAATATATACAAATTCAATCAATTAAATGCAAGTAATTAGTACCAGTAGAGAAATACATTCCCCTCACTTAGTGTATGAACTTGGTCAAAATCCACTTTGCACCCCATAATTTATACCGAATTCTCACTTTGCATCATAAACTTCAATTTTGTACAGATTGCATCCTGAATTATTCAAAACATTTTATTTAAATCCAATCGTTAACGGTATTAACCAAACTAACAGAACTTAGGAGCGTGTTTGCGACGTTCTTGTGCATCCAATTATTGATAGTGTTAATTTTGGACATATTGCACTCTAAACTATTCAAAATATTCCACTTAAATCCAATCGTTGCACGCTGTGTTGTCCCGTTAACTTTTTGATCGTCTATTCGAGTGTAAAATGTGTACTTTCCTTTGAACAGAGAAATCTTGACGGTTGATGAAGTGTACAGGTATTTTTATTTTTCAGCCCCAAAAAAAAAAAAAAAAAGGAGAAGAAGTGTAACAAAAGGTTGATAAGCAAGCATACGTATCTACAGTGGGCGTGTAACTACTAATTAGGCATATAATAACTTACAAAATCGAGATTAACACCATCTCGGTCCATGACTTCAGCAGCAAGTGGTTTCTTCTTTCGGCAGATTATTGAACAGGCAAGTTTTCTCGATTCATGATAAACTGCACCCCTTCAACATTTCAAGACTTGTTCAGAGTTGCCAGCCACTGAAGTACGGAGTTTTCTGGCCAAAGGGGATGTTCAGGTGACTTTGGGATTGCTTATAGGGGCGAATGCATGCACTTTTTGCACATGGCATTCACAAATATTTTGGATGCAGATAAGCAAGTCTTGCTTATTATTTATTGTTAATAGATATCAAAATTACAAAATTGATTGTAAATTAACAATCCTTATTGATTTGGGTATATATTGTTTCCTTATATAGATGATTGTAAATATTTTTTAATATTCTTTCTTGATGCTGAAAATTGCTAGTTTCTTGTACTTTGGTAATTAAACTTGTCTTATCGACATGCATCATCTTTCATAACGCTGTTTATCATTCTAATGCCTATAAAAAGCCCATGAAAACATTCTTCTTTTATCATCTAATCAAATTTCAAATCCTATTGATAAGAAAAAACCGCCTTGGAATCTTGTAGAATTTCACTATCTCTTCTTTGTTTCTGGACCTTAGCATTTCTTCTTTTTCTTCCATCTATTGCCCAGAACTCGCCACAAGACTACCTCAACGTCCATAACTCCGCCCGCAGTCACGTTGGTGTCGGGCCGATGACATGGGACACAACCGTTGCTGCTTATGCACAAAACTACGCCAATAAAAAAATTAGCAATTGCAATCTCGTGCATTCCAGTGGTCCTTACGGTGAAAATCTTGCCATCACGAAATGCATTTGTGTTTTTCCAAATAAAAATGAAATATTGATGAAGTTGAAACTTTTGAGTTTTGATGGATAATTAATCAAATTCCGTTTTATGTATTGAAGCATGTTTGAGTCATCACGAAAGCAATAATTTTACCTCTTCAAGAAAAATATTCGTGTTGATGTGGCAAATAGTCATCCATGAGGATAAAATTATATCATATGCATGTATTTAAAATTTACATTTCTGAAAATGAACTGACGATGACACTAAAAATTTTTTATGCATTGGGTCTCGTATAATAACTCGTCTTTTGTCCTTGTACAACCCGTAGCATGGGACGCGTACGTTTGACAATTATAGGCTCATCAAGCCAGAAAAGAACAAGGAATGTTAGTCACATGCTCTTTCAATAAAAATCTCCTAGATATAATAACATAAAAAGCCAAGACTAAGGAGTGTTTGATAACTTTACTTAATGTTAAAAATTAATACATTTACATTATCTCAAAGCCTTCTCTGATCAATAAATAATACATTATTAATACAGTAAAAATTAATACATTTACATGTACCAATAAATAATATTATTATTAATAAATCTTTACAAGAGCAGCATAAATCATAAGCTACTCCCGAAAGCTTATAGCTAATTTGGAGCATTCGAGCACAATTATTATCTCAAAGCCTTCTCTGATCATATCCTATGTCCTATGTGCTAAATTTTTTAGGTAGTGGATAATAATTTCGACATGGAATTTTATCAATAGCATGCATGTCAGTTGAGTACTAATTAAAGATTAAAGGATATAGTGCAAGAGAACAAAGATTAAGGATATATACCAAATCTCAAAGCAATCACCAAGTATACAAACTTAAGTTGTTGGGGAAAAAAAAAAAAAGAAAGAAAGAAGAACCTTGGACCAAAAATGGGTTTTGACTCCATATGTCTAATAGTTAGGCAGGTTAATTATACACGAGACGTGAAAACCAGTTTGGAAAACTGGCCTTTATCAACCAATAGATTGCTGACAACACTTGATTATTACAGCTCATTGTGACGCAAAAATCCTACACTTAAATAATTACTGAAGACTAGACTAAGAAACCTTCTTACAAATGAAAAAGAGGTCTTCTGTCAAAGTCTTTACGACCCATTAAAACAGAAAACTAGGAAGCCTTATACTATCCGCGAATTTTTTTTTTTCCTATCTTCAAAAGAAAATTATTAGAGGTGAAATAACATTAATAGTTTTAATCTAGATAGAATCCGTCATGCAACTTTTATTAATGTATGTTGAAATCCCAAAATCTTTACTTATTTACATGTACGTGCAAATTTTTGGTTTTTAACTGATTCCTTAGAACTCCAAAAAAAATTAGCAAATAAACACATCATTTTGACCAGTTAAATCAGAAATTTTTATTGCTTAAACTACTTTATCAAAAAAAAAATGCAAAAATATGCTATAAAACCTATTCTTATAGCATATTTATTTACAAATTACATTCTGCAAATTGTTCCATCAAATCATCTCACCACCTGGCCGAATGTGTATATCAGACAAAATCTCAATATTATAATTCCAAACTACACAATCTAGGCAACCAATTGTTTCGAAGGATTGTTTAGTTACGCCATTTCAATGTTATCCACAGTCCACGCAAAAACAATCGACATCATGTTAGTGGTCCGGAGGTGGCTTTTAGTTTCCTGACTGGAAAGGCTACTAGATATTCCATACGAAAAGTTAGCTGCTTTGAAAGTTCACAGCTAAACAAACGTGCAGAATTTCCCAACGATCTTGCCTATATAAACTCATGCATAAGGGGCAATAAAATCGTGCAACTTAACAAGTCTTGTATAACTAAGTAAAAAATGGGATCATTTAAGATCTCCTTAGCATTATTTTGCTTCATTTTCCTAGCTATATTTTGGCCATCTCGAGCTCAAAACTCACAGCAAGATTACCTAGATGTTCATAACGCGGCTCGTGCCCAAGTTGGTGTTGGCCCGATAGCTTGGGACAACACGGTGGCTGCCTACGCACAAAACTACGCCAGTCAGAGGATAAATGACTGCAATTTGGTGCATTCTGGTGGGCAGTATGGTGAGAACTTGGCTGCCGGCAGCGGCGACTTCTCGGCTAGGGATGCCGTCAATCTATGGGTAAATGAGAGGGCTAACTATGACTACAACTCCAATTCATGTGTTGGAGGGGAGTGCAGGCATTACACTCAGGTGGTCTGGCGCAACTCGGTCCGTTTGGGGTGTGCTAGGGTTCAATGCACCAACAATGGTTGGTGGTTTGTGATTTGCAGTTATGATCCACCAGGCAACTTCGTTGGCCAACGTCCTTATTAGGGACCTCTTAGCTTTGTTTGATGGGCAAAGAAAATTCGATCTGCAAGATCACCATAATTAATCCTCTCCTATAAGCTTTAGCTTTAATGTGTAAGATAACGAATAAGGTGAAAATGCAAATAATAAGTGATTTTCTAGTGATATATTGTTTGATCTTCGTCTCTATCGCATTATTTATTTGTTTTTTTTTTATTTACTTTGATCACACAGCTAAACTTTTATTGGTGTAGAACTGAGAGATTACACAAGGACTTGTCCTCAAAATTACATATGGATATACCAAACAAAACCGAAAAACAACAATAAAGATTTAAGGGTGGATATATCTCAAACCTCTATCCATATGGAAAATAAACCTACTGCATAAAATTAATTTGTTAAAAAGGGCTTGCAAGAAACCTAAACTAAAAATGAAAAATTGGATGAACGTATGTTAACAAAAAAGTTAGACTACAGTTAGTCAGTTTAATCATGCTTGGGAGTTGAGAATTAAAAAAGAAAATGGAGAACTGGCGCTCCACCAATGGTATTAATTGTTGACAACACTTGATTATGAATGGTAAACATAAATCCCTAATGTTTAATTATTCGTTGAACATCCTCATTAAATGTAAGACCAGAGAAGGGGGGTGGGGACGCGGGGGAGGAAAGGCGTCTTCGAAGAATAAATCTTCTAAAATCTTAATTTCTTCCACGGATGACTGGGTGCCGCTCAATTCGAACTATGGTTATTCCATCTATGTTGGGACAATACTATTCCAATAGAAGTTATCTTTTAAGATTGACCATTGCATGCAAAATACTATTCACTCAGTTTAGATTGATATTTTTTAAAAATAATAGTTAACTTTTTATTTTACATGCACATTTTAAAACAATTAAAATTATTATAAAATAACTTTTTCATAAAAAAAAATCCCAAAAATGACCATCCAAACCGAAGGATTGATTTAAAAATATTGACTAATAAATTGTATTGAAGAGTACACCACTTTTGACGTTAATCAATTTATATTTTATGACCACACGTCAGTTTTTAAATTTCCTGATCCCTTGTGTATTGCATTTAAGGTATTAAATTTAAAAAGAAAAAAGAAAAACCTTTACACGCACCTTGACTAGGATTTAAATAGTTGTAGGACGGAACGGTATTAAATGATAACTGTTTATTGCATCAATTAGTTTTTTAAAAGGTAAATCTGTCTTTTATTGAATAACAAGGAAGTTTACCCAAGAAGTAACTGCATCAATTATATCTTAATCCAAGTTGCAGCACACGACCCTTAAATTTATATGATTTACTTTGAGAAGAACTTTTGCACAAGAAAAAAATCACTATAGTAAAGGATAAGTACATACAAGATAAAATAGGACAAAACAGTAGCACATATATTGCCAGATTTCGTGACCAAAAATTGGAAGAAAAGTATGCAAAGAAAATTTATGCATCAAACATCTTGGAATTCTTCTACTATCCTAATCCTAAATTTCCTGAAGGAAACGTGTTCAGATGTCTTATATTCAATTATTCTTAGAAGATATCTAGTAGGCGAAGTAGACCGGCTCTGACTAATTAACATTTTTTAGGCCCTGTTTCTTTCCCTTCGGAAAGGTTAGCATTAATCCCATGACAGTCAAGTCATGTTATAGAAAAAAGACAGATTAAACTTTGAAAAGTAATCGAGCCTAAACATATATATACATATAGACCCTAAAATTTATCTAAACAATGACCTAGTCAAAAGGGCGGACGATAAAATTTCTGTCTGATGGTTGATTCCTCCAAAAGTTAAGGATTGGTAATCCTTTCTAAAAATCGAACGGAATCGGTTTTATATATGTATGCAGGTAAGGTAATCAAAAAAGGGGAAAAAACAAAAAAAAAATGAAGAAGAAAAAGAGGAAGAAGATGAATTCTTCTTTCTTTTATCACTTAGGAGCCGTTTGAGATGAAAGATCATGCATGGTGTTGAATGAGAGAAAGAAGTGAGGAGGAGTTCTCTTTTCTGTTCTAAATCTCCCACTCTTGTTGCTTTTCTCTGTTACTTACTGTGTGTTTTTGTCTCTTTTTTTTTTTTTTTTTTTTGTGGGCGAAACGAGAGCAATTCCCAATGTTGAAATATACAACTTCAACTAGTTGAGTGCTAGGAATATTAGTAAAGAAATACATTCCCTCACTTCATATATGAACTCAGGTGCTGTAGAATGTGTTCAACACAATGGCCTGGAATAGCTATGAAGCTGAAAGGGAAAGGGATTATTCAGCCCAATCTTGATATAACTAACCACACAAGGAAAAGTGTATGCAACCGCAGGGTAGACGTGCATGTATGTAGTAAATCGAGATGAACTGTATCACAAATCCCAACCCTTGACTTAAGCTCCACGTGATTTCTTGTTTCAGTAGATTGAATATGCAAGTTTTCTCTATCAATCATGTTATAGGAATTTACACCATTGATTATTTAAACACTGTTCACAGTCACCTGCAACTTAAGGTCAGTCCTTCATGTGCGAGAATTACAACGGCGAAATTTATGCCCATTTGCACATGGCATTTGCCTATAAAAGATCCATGGAAGTCGAAATCATCAATTAGTATCAATGGAATCAAACAGAACATCAATGTCAACATCTCTTCTTTGTTTCTTGAGCTTAGCCTTTCTTGTTATTCTTCCTTGTCATGCCCAAAACTCACCTCAGGACTACCTGAACGTTCACAACGCCGCCCGTGGTAAAGTCGGAGTCGGGCCGATGACGTGGGACACGACAGTCGCAGCATACGCGTTAAACTATGCGAATCAAAGAAAAGGTGATTGCAATCTCATACATTCGGACACGGACTATGGGGAGAATCTTGCCAAGGGTTACGGAAACTTCAGTGGTATTGATGCAGCGAACTTGTGGGTAGCCGAGAAGCCTTATTACAATTATCAAACAGATTCTTGCGTTGGAGGAGAGTGCCTGCACTATACCCAGGTGGTGTGGCGTGATTCGGTCCGCCTTGGGTGTGCTAGGGTTCGATGCCTCAATGGATGTTGGTTCGTCATCTGCAACTATGATCCTACTGGCAACTATGTAGGAGAACGTCCTTACTAGAATTAGTTTTTTTTTTTTTTTAAGTTTTGACTCCAACATTGTAATAATCAAACTAGTGTAAGGATCAAGATTTGATTATAATAAAGGGTAATTAATCCTAGTTGGAGTGAATAATTAGTTAGCAGAGAAAGAAAATAGAAATCTCTATTTGGTACTCTAAATACTAGGGCTCGTGAAATCCCACTTGTCGCCCTTCTGCATGGCGCTTGGATCTGTCTGATCGTTCACTGTCTGTAAATTTTCCATCTAATTAAGGGAAACGTTTTCCTCTATTCAACTTGAATTTGTTTCTACTAGTGGTTTTAATGGCAATTGGAGCTTTGGCATTACTGCATGTTCTTCGTTCATATGCCTGTCTAGACTTGTTTAATATCTTCTAGTTCTCCAGTAAATTTTTTGCGATCTCCTCGACCATTTCGGATTTGAAGTTCTCCATTGTAATTTTTTTGACCAGATCAATTTTAATGGAAATTTCTAAACTACCTTCCTTTAAAAAAAAAAACTATCCCATGTTATCTTTTTATTACTAGAACCACTACCAATATCACCAATACAATCATAAGCTGCTAATCAAACTATCAATAGGCCCACCACTAAAATAATGTTAATTTAGGTCCAAAATTTATGACACAATTTATACTAATTTGACATCATCTAATCCAGAACACCACTAGACTTGCATTAATCAACCTCCAAAAGTTATATGTTCATTTTTATTTCATAGCATCTACATATGATAAATACGTTAGCCCTTGTGTTTGTCCAAATTAAGTGAGAGACAAAAGACTTAAAATCCAAATGATAGACTTTCAACACAATCAAAATCAAACTATCTTGATTATAACTACAAGGATCACAAGGGTATTATAGTCATTTCATATGATCAAAGGAGGTTAATATAATATTTCAAATTAAATAAATACTAAATGAAATTGTCAGAAATCTCAGAAGAGGTTCTTGAAATTATCCCATAATTTTTGCCCCTTTGTCCCGTTAACTTTTTTATCGTCTAACCACATATCCTAGTGTAAAATGTACACATTCCTTTGAACAGTGAAATCCGGACGGTTGATGAAGTGTACAGGTACTTTTATTTTTCAGCCCACAAAAAAAAAAAAATAGGGAAGAAGAAGAAGTATAAGAAAAGGTTGATACGCAAGTATGCATATCTATAGTGGGCGCGCAACTACTAATTAGGCATTGACATATCGAGATTAACTCCATCTCATCCATGACTTAAGCAGCAAGTAGTTTCTTCTTTCGGTAGATTATTGAACAGGCAAGTTTTCTCGATTCATCATAGACTGCCCCCGTTGAATAATTTAACACATGTTGGCAGTTGTCTGCCATTGAAGTCCGGGGCTTTCTGTCCAAAGGGGATGTTCAGGTGACTTTAGGATTGCTTGTAAGGGCGAATGCATGCACCTTCTGCACATGGCATTCACAAATATTTTGGATACAGTTGAGCAAGTCTTGCCTATTGCCTATTGTTAATAAATATAAAAATTAGATAATCGATTGTAAATTAACAATTCTTATTGATTGTGTATATATTGTTTCCTTATATAGATGATTGTGTAAATATTTTTTTATAGTCTTTCTTAATTCTTAATCATTGCATGCTTCTTTTACTTTGGTAATTAAACGTTGTCTTGTCGACATGCATCATCTTTCATTACCCTGTTTATCATTCTAATGCCTATAAAAAGCCCATGAAAACATTCTTCTTTTATCATCTAATCAAATTTCAAATCCTATTGATAAGAAAAAAACCGCCATGGAATCCTGTAGAATTTCATTATCTCTTCTTTGTTTCTTGACCTTAGCATTTCTTCTTTTTCTTCCATCTATTGCCCAGAACTCGCCACAAGACTACCTTAACGTCCATAACTCCGCCCGCAGTCAAGTTGGTGTCGGGCCGATGACATGGGACACAACCGTTGCTGCTTATGCACAAAACTACGCCAATCAAAGAATTAGCGATTGCAATCTCGTGCATTCCAGTGGTCCTTACGGTGAAAATCTTGCCAAAGGTACTGGCAATTTCACTGGCACTGCTGCAGCAAATTTGTGGGTTGCCGAGAAGCCTTATTATGATTATGCTTCCAATTCTTGCGTTGGTGGACAGTGCCTGCATTACACTCAGGTGGTGTGGAGAAACTCGGTCCGCCTCGGATGTGCTAGGGTTCAGTGCACCGATGGTTGGTGGTTCGTCATTTGCAGCTATGATCCTCCCGGCAATTATGTAGGCCAACGTCCTTACTAGTAAAACTTTTGGTTCCAAGTTTCTAAGCAATAAAATATATGATGATGGATCTATCAAAAAAAAAAAAAAATGATGATCGAGGATTGACAATAAGATGATATGCATGGAAGCCTAGTAATAAATTCTATATTTGGAGTAATTAGTAGAGCGAAAGTTATAAGATCTCTAGTTGTACCGCTATAGATATATGAATGGAATTCCACTCGCTTCCATGATTGGTGTGGCATGCACTAAATGTCTACACTTTACTTTCTTAATAATAAGATACTTGAATGAATTTGATAAATGACATGTTTTCTAATTTTTTTAAGAATTCATCTCATATGCATATTCTGCATTTTTAATTTGGTGATTGGTTTAAAATGACGTTCCAGAACATCAAATTTGTTCATACAATTAAGTCCCTGGTGTTTCCAATTTTTATATCTATCACTGTGTAACGAAATTATGTATTCATTCTGAGCATTTTCCACTTTTACTTTTTCTCATCCTTTTTGCCCAGAAAATTAATAAGGTTTCCATCCTTAATCCTTGTTCCTATTTCTCGCTTACGCATGTTATAGTTCGCCCGCTGCTTCCGCAGCTGTCTAAACAAAATTGGGTCATGGCATGGGTTCTGTTTGACGGGGTCTAGGACTGATTTCCTGTGGGCTTATCAGCCCAATTCATGGGTTGGTCTTGGTAAAACAAACCACGGCACGGGACGGAGTAGCCCATTACAAAAATGGATATAATAACATTGGAAGTACGGTGCATACTGCATTTTAACTTTGAAGGATGAGGAGGCCCATTGTCTCATGGATTTTTTAGATGATGAACGGCTAGTTACCACATTTAGATTAAAATGTAATACCTTTTATATTGTTGATAAATAAGTAATCCAAAGGGAAAATATGAAAAGAAGTTGTACATGTTTGGATCAATATTTGGGTAGGGAGCATTCCTTCGGTAGATTATTCTGAAATCTTGGGCTATCTTGACAATAGTCATATATGAGATGATATTTTCTGACCCATCTGAACAGCCTTCTCTGAGCCCATGTTAAAGAACTGGATTGGTCTTGGCTCCACCAATCTGTTGGGCTCTCTGCCCCACAAAATCTTGCATTTCCTTTCCAAACGCAGGCATCAATCTTGTGGTTTTGGAATGACGCTAAAAACGGCCCTTTTGACCAATCAATCTTGTCTTTGCCTCCTCTTGTTGCCCAGTTACCACCGTCCCATAGACTCACTTGGAGGGCCATGGGTTGCCACCTGGGAAATGCCACTCCCTTATCTGCATGGTTTCTATACGTCCGGATTGGAACCCAATCCACCATAAATCTACATACATCCAAAGAAGATTTTGCATGTCATAAGTTTTTTTGTTTTTTCTTTTCTAGCTACTTTGGATATCATATGCCACTAGTAAAGTTTGGCAACATCAATTTCACTTTGCATCTCCAAATTGAAGGATTTCCTTAACATATAACGCCAATTAGTGAAAGTTTGTTCAAATGTTGTGTTTGTTATGTAAACCACCATGTTATTCAATTCGATACACTGTTTTCCTAAGTTCTCTACATGACAAATAAAATTGGAAAATGGAAATCGTTAGAAAAGGCAATACAACAGTTGTGTGCATAAAATTGTCATGCCATATATGACTTACCTCTTCGAGTAGAACTGAGATACTATGTTATATCCAATACTTGTGCTGACAACATTATACTTGCTAATGTACAACAAAATTTAGTCAGTTAGGAGCCGCAAAGCATGAACAGAACATTCCTTGCTTAAATTAAATATATCCAGCCAGTTTGTCTCCAACAAAAGTTAGTGAAACAGACGGAAGCAACGTATGTTTAAGCATATCATTTGCATCATTAAGAGGTAACCAAAAAAAGACAAACTCGATTATCTGATCATTATATCCCCCTTCCACCCCGTCTCCCTTTCTTGTTCTTTATTTTATATTTTATTTACTGGAGATTAAAAAAAATGTATGTGAGGTCGGTTCAATATCGACTGCTTATGGTTTATCAGGAGAGTTGAATAAATATTTCTTTTATTCAATTGGAATTTTCAGCTTCTATTGGCTTAAATTTCGTGTAAAATTGAGTGCAATGTTCTCAAAGGGAAAATTTTCCATTATCTCTTGATCGTCCCAAAAAGTAGAAATTTATCCTAGTTATAATGCCGTGAACTTATCTGCAACAAAAGGAAATAATATATTAGTTCCTTACACAATTTGGTAAATATTCCACAGAATGGAATACGTATGGAAGTCCTCCGTTGGATCAAACCACAACTTAATTCTCTGCTCTCTGTCATCAAAACCATCAACATACACATTTGTTTGAAGAGTATAGGGCTGCCCCTCCACATTCCCAAGGAACTCAAAGTCTAACTCATCACGGTTTGGTTGATTAGAACTAAGCTGCATGAAAATTTAGCATTTGGTTAACAATAAATGTGAAAAGAAACAAAAATAATGCTGAAGAAAACTGCATTTTCACTTACATAAAAGGCTACAACGGTTCCTGCTGAGTCCCCAGGAATCAATTTAATTTGCATGTCGAACTGACCGAACAAGTACATGTCATTTGAAGCAAAACCAGAACCTAAACAGTCATTTATCAACAAACAATAGTTAGAAATACTATATAACACATTTGTCTGTACACCTAATTATACGACGTGCTAAAATTGTTCCTTCTTATTGTCCTCTGCAAAAAATTTTACCCGAATCCTGATCGAGTTTTAGGCTTCTTGTTCGGCCGTCGACAGAAGTGTTAACATGGCTAGGAGACCATGTTACGAAAAAATCTTTGTTAAAATCTCCCGTTGAAACCACAGAAGCCATAGAAATTTGGATCAATTCTATGGAAATAACACCGATCAAGAGAATGAACCTAGAAGCATTCATTTTTTCCCCTTAAAACTAAGTGTTTGATGAAGATCATAGAAGGATTCTGATGTTGAAGCATTAAATAGCTATTGCATGGACTACTAGCTGAAGACAAGATAAAGAGTTTAGCTTAAGCAAGAATAACTTTAACGAGAAGTAAAGGAATGTCAAGCTATTTGGCTCTTCTATACTACTAATTATGTGGTCCTAGTTAATTTCTATTGGTTCATTACGGAATTCAGGGTCCCGCTTGAATGTAATTAGATGCACATAATGATCATTGCTTCGGCTAGAAACGTCATAATATCAGAATTATTTCTTGGGTTTGGGTCTGGTTTCACCCAAATTCATTTCCCGCCAGCGTAAAGAAAAGGAAAAGAAAGAAACTCATTTCTGTGTGTTTAGTTTTATTCCATGCATGGAGTTGGAATGGACATATTCCTAGCTTTAGGCATACACCATTCGGTAGGCTTTTTTATTAACAGCTAAATATACAACAAAATGTTACAGTAAAATACTAAAACACAACCACGACCAAGCTTCCAAGAATTAAAGGTCAAAAGGAATTCGGAATGACGGGCTGCTCTTTCCTCCAATGATCTGTGAAGTATTTATACCCAGATCATACCTCCCTGTAAAAATCAGTATCAGTAACTATGGTCTGTACCTACAATTGCTCTACCGCATGGGCTATTAACTTTGGTGTAATTTGATGAGCATTAAAAACAACTGTATTTCTCTTTTTTCTGCCGGTAAAATTAAAGTCATAGTGAGATGACTTGAATACGGGAAATGAAAAGTTGTAATTTTTCATGGAGGTAGAGGTTCGCCCTTCTCTCTCTCTCTCTCTCTCTCTCTCTCTCTCTCTCTCTCTCTCTCTCTCTCTCTCTCTCTCTCTCTCTCTCTCTCTCTCTCTCTCTCTCTCTCTCTCTCTCTCTCTCTCTCGTATCATAGTAATAAAATGTTTCTAGTATCATAGCTTCTATTATATACAGATACTTATCTCAAATTTTAACTCTGTATACATGGAATTTTTAGACATGTACCTAATTCCAAATTTTTACTGCAGTTTTGAAACATATATCTAATCTCAAATTTTAACTCTCTATGAGATTTGTAAATGATAGCTTAAGCTTTAAAGAATAGAGGTGTTTATGCCTAAATTTTTTAAAGATAAGGATGGCAAAAATATTAATCTGGAGAGATTAAGAGAGATAATTTAATTTTACTATAACATAATTAACAAAACGTGTTTGTAATTTTTTCAACATACCACACTAATTAAACTATTTTCCTAATAAAGTAAAGGGAAAAAGAGACCCAATCGCTTTGCTGCACTACGCGGAAAGCGTGATATTGAAATGCCGAAGTATGGGCACTTAGGCCCATCACTTTTTACATAGTTTAGGCCCAGTCTCTGAACTTAGGCATTTCAGATCGTCCATCGCCGACAATTGTAGAAACCGCACAAGAAAATATCACGGTGCACTCGAAAGCAAAAAAAAATCAGGCCCAGATCAGAAAAATGTTCAGTGGTGCTCTCAGACCATGGTGCCAAAAACAAGCTTCCAAATTATTAAACAGCTTCTTTTACCAGTCGCTAGCCCATAATCAACCCCTAAACCAATAAAATATCAAAGTTCAAGCACTAGATTTATCATGATAACGCCAGTCCCAACGACTCTGTCTTCACTTCTTGATAATTTGCATTATTATTGACATCTATTGAGACACAGGGAAACAAGTGTTGGATTACTTTTGTCAACACTATCTGATAAATATTCCATGCTTATTATAAACAAACCTAGCAATCAAAAATAAATTATTTGGCTTTTACAGAGGATATTTAGTAAGGGAGGAAATAGTGAACAAAAAAGTAGCTATGTATGGAGGAACAAAATTCAAAAAAGATCGCCTATCAAATATTGCAAAACTTAATTAGGATGATCGGATATTAATTAAACATGGCCACATGTCACTAAGAACAGTGATATGATCACTATTACTGCTGATGATGTAACGTGAACATTTCCAGCACACCAGATTTTACGGAACAAATATATATATATATATATATATATTTTAGAGAATATGGAACAAATACTTAAGATGTATATATACTGGGTAATAAAGTGTAAGAGGTAAACCAAAATGCAAAGAAACATACCCGATTAAGAGGCCATTAAACATATTCTACCCATGTCCAAGCTGCACAATAATCACAAGATCATAAATATCTAAACTACTGCAAAACTTACCCTGTAATCTTGAATCTAAAACTTGATAGCTGATTAGACAAGGTCTTCTCTTTTCTCCTCTATACCATTTAGGTCTAGTTTCTCTTTATTCCAACCAAGAAAAAGAAGAAAAAAAAAAACAAATTCATCCAAATCAGAACAGTGGAAGAGAGCTGTCATGCACAGTTTGACTTGTATATTTTACGGTAATAAAGTATTCATAATTATAATGCACCAGTTGTGGTCTAATCTTGTCTATGTAATCTAGTGTACTACTTTCTCCTTTCTTTCTTTAGTCTTAGATTTCAAACCCAAATTCCTCGGCTTTCTGGGTTACTCATTCGGTTTCTTGCCTCTTCTTCTCCAGGTATTTTATGCCTTTTTAACTATAAAGACTCCCTTTTTAATCATTTTTATGTATTTGGGTAGTTTTTTTTTTTTTTTTTTAAGTGGTTTCTAGGGAATTTTCATGCTTGTTTGAGTGCAAGAATGGGCTCTTGTTTAATTATAAATATTGTAAGGACCGCTTTTTTAATTATTAATGTTGTTAGGCCCCCATGTATTGTATGGGCCAGAATTGCAATGGTGAAGTACGAGAATTTGTTAATTGATCTGTTGGTGGTAATTAGTTAATTATGTGTTTTGGGAAGTGGGTTTTTGCTGGATAATTTGTAAAGATTCGATTTTTGTGCAAATTCAGTTTTCGAAGTGTGTAGATAGTGCAAGTTAATAAATGCGAAAGGAATTCTAGGGTTTGTTTCCTTCTGGAATGACGATTGTTTGTGGGTTAGTCATAAATTTATCCACTTTACCATGATTTACGTTAGGGTAGTAGAATTGATAAAGCTTAGCAAAGACTAATTTGATCGAGGATGATTTTGTCAAATCTAATTCCATTGCTGTCTTTCATTTATTTGCACTAGATTGTCTAGTTTGTAAGCAATTTAGTTTTAGGAGTAGAATTTGTTATTTCTCTGAGTTATTCCTCTGGCATTTTGAACTTGTTCGGTTTTGTCAGAAGAGAAGACTTCTGCCTTAAAACTCCGTCTAATTTTCAATTCCTAGCTTGATTAATTTAGCAATTATTCAGCCTGCAGATTGTGCAAGTGATGATATTGGTTTCTAACTGTTTGTCTGTAGCTTGCGACTTTTAGTTGGTTATTAGGAAGTTTTAGAATGCTAGTTTAAACCGTTTGTTTAAGGATTCTGTTTCAAACGAACCATTGAGGAATTCATCTTTTACTGAGAACATTTTGAGTAGGTTGCTTGGGAGTTATTTAAACCTTGTTTCCTTTTGGTCCTGATTTGTATTCCTCTTCAAAAGTGTTACATTTGGTTTATCGCACCACAGTATCTAAGAAAAGGCTGTGTACAATTGACTGCTTCCTGGAATCTGGTAAAGCTTGTCTGCTGCTATATATTCTGAGTGCAGAAGTCAATGGATGTTGGTTTTAGTACAACATTATACTGTTTGTTGTGCAATCAACCAAACTTCTTCTTTCATTCTTTGCCTTGTTGATAAAGGTATAAGATTGTAGCGTTTGGCATGCAATCAATTATAATTCCATTCTCAACCCTTCCCACCCTAACCGCGTAGTAGAAATTACAGTATCCACGCAGCTATATTCAGAAGAAATAAATCCACTGACGGTGCCGGTTGACAAAACTAGAGTCATTTATGTGCAATTAAAGCCACTAACTGCTTGGCCGAATTTTTAGGTGGGCTTGATGCTAGTCACTTTTCAGTCTAGCACCAAAGGTTATTAATTTAATGATAATGAATTACAGCTTCCAGTCAACAATATGCAAGACTGGATATCTGTTTTCTTTCTATTATTACCATCCACAGTCTCCATGCATAACTGAGGCCATTTGCACCTGTTACTATTGAGGCTGTTCCCTGGGCATAAAAGCGATGCTGTGTGCTGCACAATGAAAGTGCCCCACTCTCTCACTTGAACATCAAAGAATGAATGGCTCCTTTCGTGTTGTTAATAACCTAGTTGCTTTCTAATACTCTTGTTCATGTGTGATTAGTGTTGTGGTTAATGCAGTTTCTTCACTCATTTTTGCCTCTATGACAGCGAGAAGACAGGTATAGTATTGAAGAAATTCTTGTAAGTCTAGTCATGTTCAAGCAGTCACCTATCAGAAGTCAGAGATCCAGAGGAATTAAAGTCAAACGTGTATTGCACATAAGCTTCCTGCTTGCTATTTGCTTTTGGTTAATATACCAAGTCAAGCATTCACATGATAAGAAGAAGGAATTCAACGAAAGTGATATGAAAAACTCTCAACGGACACAAAGTAGCAGTGAGGTTATAAAACTTGGGAGGAAAGATCTTCATCCCAGAGTGGAGGACACAGCTACAACTAGTACAAAACAAGACAAAGAAGCAGAAGAAGAAAATGTAGGAGAAGAAGAGCAAAATAAGAATGAAGAGGAACGTGCTGACGGTAACAAGTCTGAGGAGAAAGATAGTGAAAGTGAAGCTGGAGACGATGAGATGGATGAACATGGAGAAGATAAATCTGATGCAGAGGTTGATCATGAAGAGGATATGACAGAGGAAGAGAAGGAGAAGGAAGAGGCTGATGAGAATGAAAATGAAGAAAAAGATTCTGAAGATAAAAGTGACCAAGTGGAGAATGAAAGTTCTTTGGAGCATAATGATGATGATGATGAAGAAGAAAAAGCACACGAGGCAAGAGAAGAACATTACAAGGCAGATGATGCTTCTAGTGCTGTGACACATGAAACTGAAGACAACAGAGCTGAAAATGAGAATGGAAGGTCCGAAAACTCAAATGAGCTTACTGGAGAAAATGTTGTAGAAAGTGAAAATGAAGTCAACCCTGAAAATAATCATGTAGTTAAGAACACATTCAATTCAAAGATTGAAAATCGAGAAATGACTGAAAATGTTGGTCCTTCAAATATAACGGCCAATGAAGACAAGGAGAATGTCGGATCCACATCTGATGATGGCTCCTCATCTTTGAATTCTACTTTGACAGATCATCAAGAACAAACCAATAAAACGACAGAAGCAAGTGCAGGTGGAGGTGCTCATGATTTGTCAATGATGAACGGAGCAGAGACAGAGTTGGAGAACATCGCAAAAGAGAATTCGACTTCCGGTGATGGCTCTGGCCTGCACACCGTTCCTTTAGAGCAGGGAAACAACTCTAGCTTAAGCTCCAATGACAGCCACGTGGATTCTAATTTAACAGGATCCCTTAAAGTTGAGGATTCCGATTCAAACTCAGTTGAGGCCTCAAAAGAAAACAACAGTACACTGTCTATTATGTCAGAGAAGTCTGTTAATTCATCCGCTGAAGCAGAGAATAATAAATCAAGGTCTTCAAGAACAGAAATCAGTGACGCATCTGATGGTAAGAAGTCAGAAGATAGTAATGACGGTGCAGGTGGAACGGTTGATATTACATTAAAAACTGAGAATCCAAAGGAAGTTCAAAACGATCCTATTGATTCTTCTGATTCTTCAATCAGCTTGGTAGAGAAAGAAGTTCAGACAGACATGGATACATTACCGGAGATACAGACTGAAGGAAGCCACGATGAGGATGCTGCTGCAGAATGAAAGAGTTTGGAGGATAGTAGGACTCTTGGTTAGTTTTGTTTATGCTTCAACCTTTTCTTTTTTTCGCCTTTTGATAAATGGTTAGCTTTTAAGGAGTGTTTGTTATTGTGTGAAAATTGAAATATCAATCACTCCCTATAGAGTACATGGTCTTTGCGGATGTTGTTTCAACTTTGATGGAAAATGTAACAAGTTAGCGTTATATAAGGATGAAATTGTATAATTAAATTCCGGTTCTTTCATGTCGAATCTTCATTTTGAATCTCAAAATGCCTTCAGATTTAAGAATATATTTTGCAAGTTGACAACCACGCAATAAAACTTAATACGTCTCTTTTTTCTTTTTCCGTGTATACATATATAGTAAAGAAAGATTTTCAAACTTAGTTGTTTAATTAGAATTTTACTGATGTTGTTGTCTGTGATCATTTTTATTGACAGATTTAGGTATATTTACTGTTATTATTCTTGTGTACATGCTCAAATTCAGAACATTTAGTTTCGCAGTGGTTCTACATTTGCAAAAGTTTCGAAGATGATGGTCTCTTAATTAAGATTGTCAATAGGGCCGAGCCGGTCGGAGCTCGGTTCGAAAAAAAGCTCATGAACTTCACTGTATATTGAGTCGAGTTGAGCTTGGGTCGAAATGTTAGGTTTGAAATATTTCTGAGTCGAATTTGGGCCTTACAAGATTCAGGCCCGTTATAAGCTCGACTCATAATATATATATATATATATATATATATATATATATAGTTATAGTTATAGTTATAGATACACACATATACATAGATACATACACATATATACACATATATGTACACATAAATACATGTACATATGTCTATGTACACACACACACTATACATATATATATGTACATATGTATATGTACACATATAATATTATATATATACATATACACACATACATTATATTATATATTATATTATATTATAGATATTATATGTCATAGTATTCTTTTGGTGTTTATAAGCCTAATGAATTAGTGTGAGTGAAGCTTTTGTGCTATAGATATAATGCACTTAACCTATTTGATGGAGTAATGTAGAAGATAATACTTTTTTGTGCCATAAAAGTTTCGTTTGCTTTTTAGTTAAATACGTACATCAATATGTAAATGAGCTATTTATGTTTAGTAGTAATATATTGCAGATGTATTTTATGAATTTTTTACTTGAATACCTATTAATACATATTTTGAGATAGTCATTTTTCACTTAATCACTTCAAAAATTTTGCTATATTTTTCAAAAATAATTTTAAACTAAAGGATTGTGCTTATACACAATAATATTAATTTGTTAATTAGTTTGTCTCCATTCATTATTTTTGTAAGATTATTGAATTTTAGAAATATTTCAATAGTTTTAAGCTCATAGGCTCGTGAGCTTATGTTCACAACCTGAATATTTTGTAAGCCTAGTATGAGTTTCACATTTATAAGTCCGAACCTCATAGTCCGAAATTCATAACTCGATTAAATATATGAGATGAACCTGAACTTGTTAAAACTCAGTTTATAGGGTCCTATTAACACCCCTATTCTTAATTCTAAGTTGGCTAGCGGTCGATGTAACTTGAGAAATGAGAGTGGAAGAAAAAGAAATTGGGCGTTTGGGCCTTTTAAGTAGATGACCAAGAAATAAGATGTGTAATTTCAGGCCTTTCATGTAATACATCTAGTTATAGGAACTCTACTCCAACGAGTCCATCTGGGCCCTAATGAGCCCTGCTGCTGACTTTCGTAGCGTTTTAAACTTTATTATTGTTGTTATTTATTATTGTCGTTGTTATTATTATAGCAAGAAAAGTATAATTATAATCTTCCTGTGGTTTACCAGGATTTTTCTAAACCAAACGTACATGTTAAGCTGAAAAATCAACTCAAAGTAGGGCTATTAAATTAAAGGGCCTTTCCTCATTGCTCACGTCTTTGAGGACTTTTCGCTCAACGGCAGGCGCCAGCTGGATGATGATGATGATTTTGGTGGTGGTGGTTCCAGGAATTTCTTTCTTTAACGTCCATCCTGGTAATATTCTGTGATTCTAGAATTGCCACGGCTGCTTCACTTCCATCTCATGCTTTCCAGCTTAGCAAAGTTGCCTTTTTTATTATTAATTTCTTGGGGTACAAACAAAGCTTAGCAAAGTTTATTTGCATAGAATAATGCGTTGACCTTCATTTACACAGCAGTCCTTAATCGTTCACACCATAAGTAGTTTCTCTTTGTCTGTTTCGTTTCAGATCCAGCAAATAAGCAATTGGTGGTTGATTACTTGAATAAAAGAATTAGGAACAGATAGAAGGTCGAGCAGTTAGAATTTTACAATTCTATTTTAGAAGTCAGGATTTCGAATTTCATTAATTTCATTCTTATTCTCCCAATTGCAATAGTATAAGTTTAATAAAAAAAATAGTGATACTAAAGAATAAAGCTAATAGCACCAACTTCAACCGCCATCCATTTTAATACTCTAACAAAGACAAAATATTCATATTGGCTTCTCTATTACGGTGTCAATGGAGTTTAAGCGATCAAACTTCTCTCTGCAAGGAGCTCATATACAGACTTTTCTTTGCAGAGAAAACCAATTAACCGAAAAGGAAAAAAAAAAAAAACAAAAGGACGTCCTATTATGAAGTATATTCAAATTCAAGCACATCATTCAGTGGAAGCTTCTTTTTTTTTTTTTTTTTCTTTGGGGGAAGGGGTTGGGGGTCTATCATCCCGGCAGTGCCATGTCAGCACCATGCTGGGCAAGAATAATAGGTAACATACATGGAACCAGCATTTCCGGCCCTGTGAAATTGTATCAGTACGTAGAAATGATTAGAGATCTAACGTCTACAAGAAGTTCATATTTTGTCGGTTTAACTCAATGGTTAATCTTGCTTTCCCAGATCCAGAACCCCCTGGTGTCTAATATATGACAACTCAGAAACATTTTTTAATTTTCATAAACATTTCACCTTCTGTCCATTTAACTCAGTAGTTAATCTTGCTTAACCAGATCCAAAACCTCCTGGTGTCTAATGTATGACAATTTAGAAAACACTTCTTTATTCTCATAAACATTGGATACCAGATAAATAATTCATCTCGCTCTGAACAGATACTCAAAATTCAAGATTCAAATAATTGTACAACTGAATTAATCCAAACCAAAAAAAAAAAAAAAGGCTGTTAATCACTGTACATTCTAGCTTATAGTACTATTATTAGTTAAAAATTGTGGTTAGTCTACGTTATTTGGTTTCTAATCCAAAAATTTTGAAGTAATTGCCAGCAAAAGCAAGACAAGGTAACTTTGGCATGAATGCCATTATTATTCCTGATCAGGCTGCCTTAATTCTTTTCGAAGCTTTTGAGAGAATGATCTGCAAGCGTCCATACTCAAGTCCATTGCAGCAGCCAATGCTACGAATGCTGCTGCATCCTCTGTGCAAGTTACATGTTGCACCCCAATTTCCACCTCTGGCTTGCTACATTTTCCATCACCCTCTACGGTGGAAGACATGACAAACCCTCCATACAACAAATGTGCCCAAGATCCTGATCCAGGCTCAGACCCTGACCCTGAAGAACCTGACGCAGAACTAAAATCAAAGCTGCTGTTAGGACTGGCCAATGGAGTGCTGCCAGTAGCAATGTCTATGCTAAATTTCCCACCCTTTCTGATGCTAAATGTGGAATTGGCTAGGGTGATAGTGTCTATGCTGCCATCAGGTATAAGTTCAAAGCGGTAGCCCAGATTGTTACCGCCATTCCCGTCTCTCCACGCCTTAAGGCGCCCCCAAGGCTTCCAGGTTCCATAGCCTGGGCGGAGTATGAGCCAGGCTCCTGGATTGGATTTACTTACTCCTTCAGTCCCTGGTGAGGCAACAAATGGAGTCACCATTGATGCTGCGGCAACAGGTGAACCAGAGAGATCGTGAATAGTAATTGACCACCCTTTTCGCTCCTTTATGAATTGTTCTTTTTCGGCTGGAAATGATGCACTAAAGCAGCCAGTTCTGGTATTTGGGTCTGATATAGATGATCTGTATGAAGAACATTTTTTAATCAGAGACCGACTGAATAATTTGCTTACGAGGGATGCAATGTATTTAATCAATACCAGCTACAAGTTTAGACATGACCATTCATTCTCATAATCACTATCTAGAAAATAAACCAAAGGAATTTTACTTTTTGTGACAGCAAAACCCGTGCAAGTAAATTTATTGCCCAGTTGTAGTACTTCAAAAGAACAGTTGAATCAAATCAAATGAACCCCTTTAATTAGAACCAATTTGTCAGCAAGAACGCAACTAGGTAAAGGAAACTGGGTTGAAATTATCTTGTACGTTTGTATCTTTCAATCAAATAGAACTTTTGCAAATCTGATTATAACAAGTCTAATATTATTCTTTAAAACCTAAAGCAATGAACAAACATCTGTACAACACTACCAGCAACAAAGATATAAGAGTATTCGAATTCAACCCAAATAACTGAAATTCCAACCGGGGATAATATTGATAAATAACTAACCTGGATCTCAAATTTATCTCTCCAGAACTCCTGAACCCAAACTTGCAAGAAAAAACTGGTTGTTTGACATTTCCATTAACCTGAAACACCTGGGGACTACACTCAGGCTCCCCATCAAATTGAAACACAAATCTTGGATCAGGCTCAGCTCTCGCATTAACATGCAGCTCAAACCCTTTCCCACTCCCACCACCATTCACCATACTAATCCATCCATTATGAATCACACACCCTTTATTACTACTCCCAAGATTACTCTCCACCGCCTTCAAGTCAAGCAGCACCAAAACACTTCCCAAGAGTTTCCCACGGCCCAAAAACTTCCCAGTTTTCCACCCACAAGCAGAAGTACTATTCCCTCTTTTCCCCCTAAATACATCAATCTTCAAACTACAACTCCCACCTCTAGCAGAAAATTTCTCCACAAGTCTCTCAAACTCCAACTTTTTAAGGTTAAACCAGGCATGAATCTTGCTCTCAATCACATCACTCCCCTGAAAAGGCCAAGGGATAGTCGAAAACTGCGTTGGAAATCCTTTGAGCTTGATTTTACAGTAACACAAACCGGTTGTTGTTGAATTAGATGATGATGCAGCAGGAAGCCTTAATGCTAAGTTTCCAATGACAATACGGACAAATGGACAGGGATCCATTATTTTGGTTCGTCCACAAAAGAATTGCAAGATACAGAAGACAGTTAAATTAGACTAGCGATGGGCATAAAATAAAATATAAGTACAAGAAGGTAGGCGGTAGAACCAAAGACTAAAGAAAGAAAGTTAAAAAGACAGGCTGGAGAATGCGAGGATTGGAGAGAGAGTTGAACATATGGGAGATTGATGTTGCATGGGCATCCGTGCGGGATGAGCTGTGTGCACGTAAGAATTATACTAGTGCCAGGCCAGCATTGGGCATCTTTGCTTTCTCAGGGGTGGATTTTTTTTTTTTTTTCCTCAATGAGTACAAAAATATTGAATCTGTGGTGCATTTATTGTGATTTTAAATAAAGTTATACAAATATTTTTATATTATTTTTTTATTTTAACAACATATATATATATAACATTTTTTCAAATTACAAATTCCACTGTCGTATATTTTTGTCCTTACTCAGCATTGCATTTTATTAAGTTTTTTGGTGCTTATGTATGTACTGCGTATGGTGTTGTTGAGTTGTGAAATGTTGGGATTGGCTTACGGGGGAATGAGTTGGATTGGAGATAACTGGTGGACAGCTGTTCAAGTTTTGGTAAAGCTGGTAGCAACGGGTTGGACGTTAGTATGCACCAACTTGAACTTGGGTCCCACGTCCAGTTTGGTGTGTATCGTTAATAATATCTGTGGATACTTTGTTATGAAACTAACAATAACAGTAAAACAATAATTTTATCATATTTTCATAAAAATATTACTTTTCTATAAAAATTTACTGACTTTTTTCATATGAATGTAGGTTAGGAAGATATTTGTAAATATGGTGTTTTTTCATAGAAAATATTTGGGGTGAGATAAATTTATATTTTATTATAATATAATTACATAAATTTTTATTGTATTATGGCAATGTTAGACGAAGTTTTATTATTATCTTATCCAATAAATTATATTGTTGAGATTCAAATAATTATATCCTTGAACAACATTTGACCAAACTATTTCCACCTTTATTTTTTTTCATTTTTTTAGCATCTCTACGTTTTAGTTGATTGGACATTTTATTAAGCACCTCCAACATTAGAATATCGTTCTAAAAAATTCATATTACTGTCTCTTATTACCATTTTATCCGGATTTGGAAATATTACTGTCTCTTGTTACCATTTTATCCGGATTTGGAATGAATAGCGTAATGCATCTAATTATTAATAAGAACTTCAATATTGTATCTTTTCGTTGTGTTAGTAAAACGTTTATTTAAAAAAAAAAATAGTCAAAACAAGGTTAGAGTTCACATATTTAAACACAAGAGAAAATAGTATCATAACTCGTAAGTCCTACGATGCTCTTTCATATAAGCGACATGTATTTGATGATTAATGGAAATGGTTTAACCAATTAATCCTAAAACCTACAAAAAAATATTAAACTTTCTATAACTTAAAATAAAAAAATGGCATTAAACAAGCAGTTAAATTTGGAAAATAGAATGGTCAATTAAATTTGTACCTGGTGAAATTTATTAGTCTTAAACTAGCTCTATTAAGTAATTCAATGGACAGATTCACAAAGATGAGAGATTAAAATGTTATTTGATAGTTTAGACTGTCATTTAGGAGAAAGTTTACTTTAGATGACAATTTGAGATTTTATAGATTGTTTAGAAATTCTGGAAATAGTTTAGAACATTTGGGAGGTAGTTTAGAAATTTCAGAGATATTTTAGATGGTAGAGTGGTCTTTACCCCGAAATTAAGCAGAAGTTTGGACCATTGCCAAATACATGTTTGAGTAAGATATTCAATTTAGTGTATTTGTAAGTTGACACGTCGTAGTTGTAGTATTCTTCTACGCCAAAGATGGTATTTTTACACAGGGGACGGAAGACAATTCAAAGTATAGGGACCGTATGTACATAAATTTGCTGCTGGAAAGATCCTTTATTTGAGCCTGCTTGTCAATCAACCTATAATAATAACTGCTAACCACTGGCATCTAAAACTTTTCAGGAGAAATTACAATAGTCGAAGCAAGTCGCAAAACAAAAAAAAGAAAGAAAGAAAGAAAGAAGACTGTTCCTGTTGGGGCCGTCATTACATGGACCACACCGGAGCTTCAATTTGGGCTCATTATGCTACAGGGGCACGGTCATGACAGAGACTGTTTCACGCTATGTCCAATTTTCAGCGTCTTATTCAACAATTTTGGGCCGACATACGTTGGGCGTTAGGACTTTAAACTTCCTCTACAAACTTGTTTGGACTACAACTGATCCTTTTCAAAACAGCTAACAGCCAGATAACGTTGGTCTTTTTCTCCCAAAAAAAAAAAAAAAATAAACACAGGGAACTGACAGTTATGTTTGATTGGATTCATTAAAGTTGGCTAGACTACTAAAGTTCATTGTATATGGGTAGATAGTGTAGTTCAGCAAAACATTGTAGACGACAAGTTAAAGGAAAAATAGTAAGTTTTTGAAGAAAAATGATAATTTTTTTATTAAAAATTATCTCTCTAAAAGCTTACCAATTTTATTGAGAGTTATTATAATGAAGAAGAGTCAATGTTTCATTGTATTGTAGTTTACTATAGTTTAGATATATGTTCATTATGTAACGAGAAATTAATAGATAATTAATCCTAAAATTTCAATTTGAAGTTTTCATTAAAAAGTACCTAAATATAGAATCCAATGTATTGGGACCGTACGTACATAAATTTGCTGCTGGAAAGATCCTTTGTTTGAGCCTGCTCGTCAACCGCTGGCACCTAAAACTTTTTCAAGAGAAATTACAATTTTTGAAGCAAGTCGCCAAAAAAAAAAAAAAAAAAGTAGAGAAAAGAAAGAGAAGGAAAGAAAGAAAAAGACAGTGAAAAACAGAAAACCACTAAACAAGGAATCTATGATTGGACCACTGGTTTTGTTGGGCCATTGTTACATGAACCACACCAGAGATTAATTTTGGGCTCTTTATGCCACAGAGGCTCCACCATGACAGGGACGGTGTCACGCTATGTCCAATTTTCGGTGTCTTATTCAACAATGTTGGGCAGACAACCCTTTGGTGTTAAGAAGACTTAAATCTCCTCTAGAAAATGATTGGACTGCAATTGATCCTTTACAAAAGGGATAATTACAGAAACCTCCCCTGAGGTTTCTGACAATTTCACCTGGCACTCCTCAATTTTTAAAAATTACACAAACCTTCCTTGGTTAACTAAAGTTCCAATAATACCCTTTGAAATCAATCTTTTACCAAAAAAGGTTCATAAAAATAGAAAAACTCATTTGGTTTGACAAATTATTTGAGTTTGTTTAGGATTTATGTAGTTGGGTTAGATTTCAATATCTGACTAAGGAATATCTCTATAAATTTTGGCTTTATAATTCGGTTTCTTTTGGTGGTGGTAACTAGTGAAAATGGAGCTGGCATGATATGATAGTAATTCAAATGGTCAAAACCCAATAGATTTTTTATTTTTTATTTTCCTAATTAGTTGATAGTGTTGTACTGGCATTGATAGGATTATTTTTTGGTTATTAGTGGCGGTGTTCATTAAGTTAGTGGCAACGACGGTGGTACAGTGGTTTAAGTGGTAAAGAAAATGATATTGTTTTATTTTTTCTTTTGTAGATTGGGAAGGGCATTATGAGGTTTTTAATTAAAATTTTTATTAAAAGGGGAGGTCTTGTTACCAAAATAGTAAATGCAAGAGAGGTTTGTGTAATTTTTGAAAATTTAGGGGTGCCAAGTGAAATTGTCAGAAACCTCAGGAGAGGTTTCTGTAATTATCCCTTTACAAAATAACTGCTTGGGGATTGAACTATTTTGACAGCTAACAGCCAGATAACACCGATCTTTATATACATATATATATAAAAAAAAAAACAAGGAACACGACTGTTGTTTAAGACTGCATTCTTAAACAAAAAGAACAGCACAAAAAAAGACATCAATCAAAATTCAAAACAATAAACTATAGTTTATCAATACCGTCAATAAATCTGAATAATATAGTTTAAAAACAAAAAAGAACGAACACCAAAATGATAAAAGAACTATTTTTCACGCAATTACTGAAATACCATGCATATCAAAATATAAAAACCGGCTCCTCAAAGCTGCTGATTTCCGAACTCAGAAGGAACAGTAGGATTGTTGCAATATTCAGTAGTAGTCTGATTGAAGAACATATCATCATAGCCAAGTGTAGTCATACCCGGATTGATTTCACCATTATTAACTAAGCCTAAATTATTAGTTGAAGAACAAGTTTTCAACAGCATCAAGTCATCGGCTCTCATCAATACCTTTTTCTTCAACTCTTCCAATGAAGCTTTATATTGTTCAAGTTCCTCCAACCCCATATTATCAATTGGTTCATCCCACCAAAAACTCCCACCATTCACCACCTTCGATCCTTCAATGATTTCCTTTCTTTTCTTCTCAACCTCTAATTCTTTAGAAACCTTAGCATAGTGTAGGTTGTGCTCTTGAATCTCAGCAGTCAAGGGAGTACTTGGATCGGCAACCGATGATGAGCCCGTGGTATAGCGGTTGATAACAGCATCAATATTGGGGTGACCAAAAGCAAACACACGCTTGCCTAAAGAATGAACAATAATGGCAACTTCTGCCCCCGTTAGCACACAAAGTTCACTCGCTTTCTTGAACAGACCAACTCTTCGTTTGGAGAAGGTTACTTGCCTGTTGCTTAGATTGTCTATCTTCTTGATTTCAATTTTTTTCCGACCTTGGGTTGCCTTCTTCTTCATCATGTTGTTCATCATGTTATTCATCATCTTGCTTCTTTTTGCTTGTTGGTGGAACTTTGGTGGGACTTTTGAAGAGGAATTAAGAAATATTTACATTGCTTCCTTCTCCTATTATACTAAATTCCACCTTCCCTTAATATCCACCCATAATTCTATTTTCTAAAAACCTAGATTCCACCTACCATAATTTTCTTTCCTAAAAACCTCAAAGATTTTATTGTATCGATATTCCCTCCAATCTTGTCCCTAATTTCTCTTAAATTTCTCTTCTAATTGATGGATTAAACTTAGTAATAGACAATTTATATAAAGTAACTCTTTTTTTGGATTGACAAAATATAAATGGATTTCAAAATTAATTTATTCACGGATGAATTTATTTATTTAATATAGTTTCCAGTTAGCATAACATATATTAATTTTTTCATTTGGATGTTATTTATGGCAGTTGTTATTTAATGGCAAAGAGATAAAATATTGTTTTTTAATTGTGTCTCATCCTAAAAAAAAAATATTGACAAAGAGATAAAATATTGTTTTTAATTACGTCTTGATTAAAAAATATTCATAGCTACACATCAAGAAAATTATTCCTAATATCTTCCTACTTTTTTTCTGCTAAATACTTTCTTATCTTGATTAAACAAAAAATATACTAATTTTTTCACCTTGCTTCGGTGTTCCTGTACAAACTAAAATTTCTCCATAATTTTCCCAATCCATTTCATTATATAAACCATTAAAAAGGAAACTACTCCCGCAATTATTTCCTTAATCTTTAGCCAGTATGAAATGTCCAGGATAAAGGACTTTATGAGTAGGAAAAAGAAAGCGGAAGACTATTCGCAAGTAATTTAAATTACTAATTTGGACTAAAATGTTCAATTCCGGTCGTGCAAAATGAATCGTAGTACATGAGTTAAATCGAATAGAAAGACGAAGGAGTTGGGCATAAAAAATTTCTGCTTGCAAATTGTATACATATACGTATATAATTTGTTACTTATTTACGTACGAAATTACGTATATAATTTGTTATTTATTATATAGGCGAGGGGGCGAGGGACGTATGGGTCAGGCAAAGAAACGATTAAAGCAATTATTACGCCTTTTATGAGATTAAATTGATGCAGTAGACTGATTTGACATATCATGACAGAGAAATGATCAATTATTGACAGTTTAAAAATGAACCAAAATCAATTAATGATTTTATACCAATCAGATCGCAAGAAAAGGGAAGAAAAAAATCTTGACCAAATTGACTTTAACACACCCCATTATTGTAACCAAAGTTGAAGATGTTAGGATTGACTGTAGCCGCATTGAACCCGATTGGTTTGCTTTCGTAATGATCATCAAACAATCCCCCAGCAGCAGCAGCACCACCGCCATTATTTAGTGCAAAATATGAATAAGAATTAGTAGCCTCAGCCATAACCTTGCTAGCCTGATTAGTTACATTCTTTTTCAAGTCTTCCATCGAGTCTTTTAGCTCTTCAAGTTCATGCAATCCAAGTTCACTAACAGGGGATTCCCACCAATTCTGATTTTGCCTAGCTTTTCTCATGAGATCAAATGCCTCACCCCTTTTCTTTTCAGCTTCTAATTCATTGAGAATTTGAGTGAGCTGAAAGTTGAGCTCCCGGACAATATTAGCACTCCTGTGAGCATCAGCTAGGTGGAGAGCACTGGAGTTTGGCTGAGGATTTCGGCCTTGCCAGATGAATCTATCAGTAATGTAACCAACATTAGGATGGCCAAAAGAAAATACTTTTCCTGCTGGAGAAAAAACTATAATAGCTAATTCAACACCGCAAAGAGTACTGAGTTCGTGTGCCTTTTTGTAGAGTCCCGAACGACGTTTTGAGAATGTAACTTGGAGATGGTTCTTGATCTCGATTTTTGCAATTTTGATCTTTTGACGACCCATGCTAGGTCTTTTTGCCATGATCATCAATAGACAAAAGTGAGAGCTATTTACTATAGGCTTTGTGATAAACATGGATCAGTAGAACAGCAACAATTTAAAGGGCTTGAAGTTGACTCTCAAATCTGGATAAAGTAACTGTAATTTGTGCTAGTATTTGCTATCATTAGGCATAATTGTCCCCTGATTTTGGAGTTAAGAAAATCTTAGATCTTAATGCTGTGGTGTTGGGATGTAACTCTTCTCTTAGTCAGCATTATAAAATGAAGTTTCGGTTATTTTAAGCCAAAGTCAACTCATATTTCTCTACCAATTATTTTTATTTACTTTGAATATAAATTCTCATTATTTTTCAACCCACATTATCAGTACTAGGCATCTGTTAGAGCGCACGGAAGGCTTTTCACACGTTACACGTCTTCAATAAAACTAGACAGACAGATGAATTGTATTCATCATTAAAGGCTATTTAGGATACCAAGTTATATGTGGTTTTTCTGACGTAATTTTTACTATGCAGTTACTTCACATACCCTAACAAAGATAAAAGAAAGGGCAAATATATATATATATATATATATATATTTTGAATCAGACCTGCATGGCCCAAAATTGATATATTTTTAACAATTAAAAGGTATTTTTGTAAAGATTTGATTTTAGGAATTAAAATTTTGTTAATTAATTACTAGGGAATTTTTTACACGTGAAGTCCCTAAAAAAATTAAAAACTTGTAAATATTTAGAAATTTAGGAAATAGAGCCAAGATGACTATAAAATTAAAAGCTAATTAATTCCGAAGAAAAATAAAAAAGTTTAAGAAAATGCCAAATTAGTCATTTTGCACGTGTTCTTCCATGAAAGAGATTGGAAAGACTTGGTAAGAAATCTTCTAAAGTTAGACATTTGCACTTACTAACGAAAACAAAAACGTCAAATAATTTTCGACGACGTCTAATAAAAATAGCTACGCAACTTCTTGTTATTATTGTAAGAGTAACCGTTCGGTGGTCATGAATAAAATTCCATTAATATGGTCGCAATTATTTGGAAAAAACAACAATTGGTCATCAAAGGAAAATTTTTTTTAGCATATCAGCGAATTGGAAAAAATAACAATTTGCATCATAATCTAGAAATAGTTGTTTTTTTTTTTAATTTTATTTGGGGGTAAACAAGAAAGTGTAATTGGGGATCAATCAACGTAGCTAACCACCTCAATCGTTAGGTCAATCAAATCAAATCTACTAACATTTAACTAAGATACGACCTACTCTAAAACTAGTACGATTCCGCAGTCTAATTTTTTTTTATATAATATAAAGTAGATTATATCAATAAATAATACGAAATAATTTTATATAATTTTACGTTTAATACAATTTAATTTTATATTAAATACAAATTAAATAAAAATTGAACAGAGAATCTGAACTGCTCTCAAACACATACAACATACCTAACAAGTATAGCTAGTTCAAGAACATGACTGCTAGGAAGGAATGGCTATACCACCTCGGTGACATTGACACAAGGAAAACTTTTTTATACTGCCGAGCCTCAGTTGTCAAGAACAACATATCTAAAATTTAGTTTCGATATTGTGCACAAATGTTGGAACCCATTCAGATCGAATATTTTGTGACAAATAGCGTTTTTTAGTGTTAAAGATTTCTAGTCCAGCAACAACGGACCTAAATATTTTTCCTTTATTTTTTTTTTAGTTTTGTATTAATAGGCTATTCAACAGTGATCAGAAGAACTTAGTATAGTGTGTCGATCAGACGTCAAAACGACGAAAGGAATTTTTCCTAGACTTCAATACGTATAAAATACATGCCACCAGCGCGAATACACAGCGAATTGAATGTGTTGTTTAAGAATTCTTTCTGGAAATTATTTCAAAAAGTATTTGTTTGGAAGATAATATGCTGTTTGAATGAAACATCATCGAAATAGATAAAGAAGGACATGAGAAACGCCATTCTACCTTTCCTAAAGAATGAAAATATTTGACGTAGATTTTTAACCTTTTCCTTTTCCAGCGTTAAAAACCCCGTTGTTCTTTAAAAAAAAAATGTTGTTCTAATGTGACGGGAAATTAAGAAATGCTCAAATTAAGTCATGCAGTTCTTGAACACACAAAATTTTCCCACATCTTTGATTGGCAGTTTCACTTTCGTCACGCATGACTGTCAAAAATTATTTCTAGAAAAATTTCCAAGCCACAAAAAATTTCTTACGTTTATTCTTTACCAGAAATACAGAAAATTCTGTTTTTTTCCTCCCCTGGTTTCTTTTGTTGGGTAAAATAACAAAAAGATTGTCCACCGATTCTTGGTACGTGGAAAAAGAAAATTTCTCTCATTTTCAGTGTTTTGGCACGAATGGATTCTATTGCAATTAAAACAATCTAAATACACACGAATAACACAGAATGAGATAAAAACTCAAAATTTTTCATACAAGAATTCAACAAACAAAGACAAATATTACTATTTATGATATCTTTCTTTATGTATTTTTTGGGTCTCCAACCAAGAATTCTTCATAAATCTTTCAGAAAAATCCACGACCATATCCAAGTGTATAGCCATGTGGAGTCATCGTAAGTCCAAGGACAGGAGGAGCCTTTACATCAATATTACTAGGACCAACATGTCCTCCTCCCTTAGAACTCGATGCCCCAAGAAACGCTGTTGTGTTGGAAGCCTCCATCATCAACTTCTCGCCCTGCTTGGCAACATTCTTCTTCAGCTCCTCCATTGCCACCTTCAATTGTTCAAGTTCTTGAAGTCCAAGTTCACCAACCGGAGCCTCCCACCAGCATCTTCCTTGACTCGCTCTCCTGAGTTTGCTTAGCTCCTCACCACGCTTTCTCTCAGCTTCTAACTGATTAAGCATCTCAGTTAGTTGCATGTTGAGTTCGCGGATGCTTGCACTCCTATGTGCCTCAACAAGTTGCGAGCTGCTCGAACTCGGGCCAGCTTTTCCGGTTATGAAGCGATCGATGATGGAGTAAAGGCAAGGATGACCATAGGAGAAAACCTTTTTCCCAGGGGAAAAAACGATGATAGCAATTTCAGCACCACAAAGGGTGTGGAGTTCATAAGCTTTTTTGAAAAGGCCAGAACGTCGCTTTGAGAAAGTAACAAGCAAGTTGCTTTCTTTTGACATTCTTGTCATTTCAATCTTTTGTCTACCCTTGCTCTTTCTTGCCATAGCTTTTTCGAGGCAAAAACAGAAATGGTGTTTAAAATTGTGTTCCAATGGGAGGAATGTGGTTGGGGATTTAAAGGCTATGGTCGCCTTCCCTGTAGTTTCTTTCAGAGTGTCGCAGATATTTGTTACTATTTAGGTCATGATGATCAACTTCTTGTTACCTTTTAAGCCAAGATTGTTACCTTCTTGTTACATTCTCGTCCTAATCCTAGCATGGACAGAAAAGCAAACAATTTAAAGGCTTTTAACACTAATATGGTAAATTTTGATATTTGAATTGCACTTAGAAAATAAGAATTCTTATTGTTTAAGATCTACTTGACCTTTAACTTCGTTACGCAAAAATATTAGATGCTTGAAAGGTATAATATGAATATATTTATTTAGAAAAAATTGTATGACATGTCATGTGTAATTCCCAACATCAATATTATCTTTTTTTTAAGTGATCGGATCGATGTGATAATAAATGAATAATGCACCGTGCATATAATCTCCTCCAAAAAAAGTAAAATAGAAGAATGGCATGTTTTTATTTTATTATTAATGTTATTATCTTCTTACTCATGGAAAAAAAGTGTTTGGCATTTATTCATTAAGGCTGCTTAAAAGATTTTCGAGCATTGTGATTTCTTCATCATATACTTAACTTATATCATAAACCTAATAAAATCATCAATAACGGAAAGAAAGAAGTGCATTAAAAACAATGCCTAGTCATTACAGATGTGGAAGACCAAAAAATCATTAGTAAATCTAAAAATTTTCAGCTCATTTTTAATGTGTAATAATATTTTAGAACTAAGACAAGGAACGAATATCATTACCATTGTCTCAAAACAAAGAGCGGTTATCAGTAAAATCGTCTCAAACAATAGAGTGCCAAAATTTGACCAAAATTCAAAAGTTAAAAATGTATGTTATAGATTACAGGTTATATATCGGATTTAACACAATGTGTGGAGATGACAAAACAAGTTTTTTATTTTACACTTTGTTAGCAAATTTTTACAATGATAAACATACCTTTACAATTTCTTGTAATTTTTTACACCATTCAAAATAATTAATTCGGAAAGTTGTTCCTATGTATTCTCCACTATTCTAAGCCAACTGGGTCTTGGTTATATAGATTGGTTCTAGTATGTATTGCAAACTTACGACAAGAATGATTTTATTGCTATTGTATTGCTTTCCTAACTTAGCAATTGAATTTACATCCTAAAATAATTTAATTGTCATCGTCCAAACCATATCAAATGAAAAACACACACACACACACACACACACACACACACACACACACACACAAATCCCGAATAGGAGTGGGCAAAAAATGTCCCCCCCAAAAAAAAAAATCCATTATGAATCTAAAAGTATAAGTAATTAAATCAAATTCTAAAAGTGATCAAGTTAATCAAACCTTGTTTAGAAATTGATTATGATTTTGATAATAAATTTTTAGAAATCAGGGTTATTTGGAACCATTTGACATACATGCTTTAAAGACTAGTATTGTGAATGTTTAATAGAAGTTGTGCTCTAGTAAGAACATTTCATGCACATGACTAAAGCAAGTAAAGATCTAAATCCCATTTTTCTTCTCTCAAACAATTTTGCTTATGCATGTACGATGTTATTTTATTAGGCCCTCAAATGGGTTTTAGCCATCAACAACTAAATGATCAAGTAAAATAGGTCTAATTCATACCATGCCATATAAAAAAAGTCTCGTATTCTGGCATAATTTTTCAAATAATTGCTTCAAAATGGTGAGTAGTACTCGAATAGAACCAATGAAAAAAAAAAATAGCTGTTTGAGTTTAGCAATAAAAATTTGTTTAAGCTTGATTGGCAAACAATCAAACAAAAATTAAACAAATTTTGACTACAATAAAATAAATAAACAACTTTGATCGTTAAAATTAAATAATCAACTTGTATTACAAAAAGAGAATCCACGGAAACGACATAGTTTTGGTTTCTTTAGATGGATTCCTCCCTCGATTCCCGGTTATCTCCCGAGAATAATTTCTGTTGAGCGAAAAACTCCTCAAGCAGCTGCTTCGAAATGGCCGGAGTACTACTCCTCCGCTCTCTGCCGACTATAGCCAACCGCTGCTATAAACCCTTCTCACTCAAACCGCAAGCAGTTTGTCCTATTCCTCTCCTGTTCCTGAACTTCCACAGCTCCCCCATCAAACCCACGAAGCTTCTTCCTAAACGCTGCGTTTCAACCGTTTCACTTTCCGCTTCTGCTACTCCTCCGCCAAGCACTGATACCGTTATTCCGACAACTCCCAAACCTCCGCACCTCTCTATCCCTTCTCTTGAATGGGTGAGCCCCACCGCTTTCTGCGGTGAATTGTCCTGAAACTGATTTGGGTAAACGGGTCAGGCTTTGTGGGTGGGTTGCCCTTCATCGGGTTCATGGTGGCCTCACTTTCATTAATCTCCGTGACCATACCGGTATCGTACAGGTAATACTTATTTTTTCGGTACTTGTACTTTCTTCCCCCTTTTCTTGATAATTTTAGTTCAATTACTGCTTCTAGTCTGTATTTTAGGATTGAAAATCACGGGGAAAGATTGTCAGATTGATTTTTGATGAATGCTAGGCGGGGTGGGATTGTTATGGTTGTGCTATTTGATGGAAAGATGAGAGGAGTTCCTTTTTTTTTTTTTTTTTGGGAGCAAGTTGTTGAATTGGTTATATATATATATATATATATATTATGGTTTGAAAATTTCAGATTACAACGCTTCCAGATGAGTTTCCTGATGCTCATTCGATGGTGAATGACTTGAGACTCGAGTATGTGGTTGCTGTAGAAGGTGTTGTTCGGCCTCGCCCAATTGAGTCAGTTAACAAGAAAATGAAGACTGGTACTCTAGAGGTGAGTTATGCTTTAGCTTTACATCATTATGCATCACTGGATGCATTTTGCATGAGTTATGGAAAAAAGCTTCTGAGGGAATTTGGTGATCCCATGTTCATAATAATAGGTCTCTAAGTTTGTGCGGTTTCCACACTGAAGGGCAGATGCTATTATCCCTGGGAACAAGCCTTCCAAATGTACGGAGTATATGTTAAAATACAGCTGTATTTTAAAAGCTATTCTTTTAGTTTTAGATTGGTGCGAATGGCTCTTTCTCAATGGTAGATTAGATATGTTCAGATACGGAGAAAACCAAAGCCGATACTGGTCATTGACTTGGAGAGGAGTTCTCATGTTAGAATTTTTGGTTGACAGATGTATCTTTGTCCCAAGGGCTGGAATCGCTAGAGAAATTCTTACAGAATTTACTTAGTCGTTGAAAGGCTCATCATAGAATTATGATAGATAGTTGATTATGGAAGATGAATTCTAATAACTGTTGACTGCTCTTTTATTATTCCCTTAACTTGAACTGATTTTTTTTTTCTTTGGTGTTTTAACTACAATTCCTTATGTTTGCAGGTGGCTGCAGAGTGTGTCCATGTTCTGAATACTGTGAGATCCAAGCTGCCTTTCTTAGTTACTACTGCAGATGATGCAAAAGATTTTGTAAAAGAGGAAATCCGCTTGAGGTGAGAACTTTCTGCAAATTTCTGACCATTGAGTTTAACTCCTGCATATTTTATGCTGATTGATGTGTTTTGTTGATAATAAGTATTTTAATTGTCAAGTTGCACATATCTTGCTAATTGAAGTGAATAATTTTGTTTCTTGCTTCCCCTTACTTGTTGTGTTGTGGCTGGAGAGGGTAAACTGGAATTTGCATATGTCCTTATTTTGTTGTCCATTTTGTTTTTGTTCCAATTAATTGCTCTAATAAAAGAATATTAATGCTTGCCTCGTTCACTTGAGAATAAAGAAAATTAGTAATTTCTAATTCAATCACTTTGGTTAAATTGTTTTGACTTCAATTACGGGCGTTTGATAATGTTTTGCCAGAAGAAAAGGGATTTTGGTGAAATTGATGTTTGAATCTGCATAGTTGAAGAGGCAGCTTGACTCATATACCATGAATTTTCACATATTTTGCGTTCTGTAACCCAAACTGTGTAATTTTTCTATTCAATGTAGGTTGTGGTTTTAAAGCATGCAAAGCTTCATAGACCACTGTTTTTCAATGTCCAAGAAAACTTATTGATTTTTTGGTGCTTGTATGATTTTCTCTTATGCCTCTTGTACTGTTTGGATTAAAAGCTTTGCCTACTTGTTACCAGATATCGATGCCTTGATTTGCGCCGGCCACAAATGAATTCCAATATAATTTTGCGGCATCAAGTGGTAAAACTTATCCGAAGGTACCTTGAGGATGTGCATGGTTTTGTGGAGGTATTTGTTTTGCATTTTAACATCTTAATGCATCTATTATTATCAAAAGATTCAGCTGGAGTTTATTTTTGCCACTTTCTGATCCTGACTTTTCGTGTTTGTAAGGTAGATTGAGACTCCAGTTCTGTCTAGATCTACTCCAGAAGGTGCTCGGGATTATCTGGTGCCTTCTAGAATTCAGGTATAGCAATTATCTTATTAAACACCTATCACTTGAAATACTACAATTGAGCTTGTTAAATTTTTGGTAATTTGCATCTTCTGTCAAAGCAGATGGCTTTTTAGTGAAGTGGCATGTCTCTAATTTCTCTTTATCAGTCTTTTGGTGTTTTCCTTGTTTTGTATTGAAGTGACTTTAAAAACAAATTGTATTTAACACATTACTGTAATTTTTTGTCTTGGAGACAATTTAGTGATAGAAAAAATTATTTTTATTTTTGATGGAACTCTCATGTCATTAAGCTTCAGGCCCTTCAATTTAAAGATCAATTCTAAAGTTAATGCAGATTTGAGACACCAAAGTGTATTTTCTGTCATGCTTAGTCTCTGGCTTTTGTAACTACCTAAGTTTAACTTCTCAAATTTACATGCAGTGATAAGATTCGATTGCTTTTGTGCCTTCTTCTTCTTCTTCTTCTTCTTTTTAGGCCAAAATGTTCTAGTTTCCTTGTTAAAAGCCTGCTCAGGGACACTTAAATTAGAAAAAGATAAAGCCTTCTGATACTACTAGTGTAGATAAGTTGGAAATGGTAGAGGCTGAGCCGCAACTATACATCTACTGTTCATTGATATGTTGGAACTTTGAGGATGAAATATGTGTACTTATGTAATTGTCTTTTTAACATCTATTTCGATCTTTGATTTTGTTTTTTTCTGGTTTTCTTTTGGAGATATGTCATTCATCAAATGAAAATCTAATTGCTTAGCTATATCATTTAAAGCCAGGAACATTTTATGCCTTGCCCCAAAGTCCACAGCTATTCAAGCAAATGTTGATGGTCTCTGGTTTCAATAAATATTATCAAATTGCAAGGTAATCCATTATTAGTTTATGACTCTTTTTTTATAATTTAAATTCTGCCTTTCTTTTGTATCTTTACATTCTGCGTCATACTATTCTACTTCTGTGCAGAGGATTCATTTTTTCAATTAAGAGGAGGAAAAAGGATTTTGGGGGATGGGGATCAAGAAATGTTGCATTACTGATGGTCATGTGTTAGCATCCAACCAAGCCTACAATACGAGCTCACCTATCTGCTTTTGCTTTGCAGATGTTTCAGGGATGAAGATCTAAGGGCCGATAGACAGCCTGAATTTACGCAACTAGATATGGAGATGGCTTTCACTCCCCTAGAGGACATGCTGAGAATTAATGAAGATTTGATTAGGAAGGTTGGTATATTTTGTTATTTATTATTTTAAAGAAAAAGATTGATATGAGGTATAAAATGAAAAACGACGATGAAGGTGAAGAGAAAAATATTAAGAATGATTCTATGAATTAAGATGTGTTTCATTTTAATCAGTCTCACTTTTGGGAAAGCTTCATTAAATTTAAGTTGTGTAACCTACTGCTATTGTTATTTGGTGGATGATTTGTTACAATTTGACAATAGTGTCTTCACATTTAGAGAAATGTGGCAAGTATTATAAACTCAGCCTCCTTACTTCCCTAGCCCTGCCAACTAGTTAACAATAGCTGTTATACCAAGGAGATGGTAGAGCAAGAATTTGATTTCAAACTTTGCAAGTTGTTTCAAACCTTAATAAAACCCTCCATTTAGGTGAGTTATGTATTTTCTACACCGAAAATTTTGAATAACTTGCCCTGATATTTTCATTAAAGACGCTGTTCTTCCTAGCAATATGGTAAACTGTGGGTCTTTAAACTGTTGATTTGAATGGTTAAATACCTTCTGTAAATTGTGGATATAATATGATCCTGGATCCAGACCCTATACGGTGGCTGAACTTTTGTTTTCAACTGTTTGGTTGGTATTGGAGTTTGATGGCCATGGTTTGGCACCTGAGGTTTCCTAGACAATCATGGTAGATCATTGTCTGATCTTTCAATTTTCAATTTGTGTAACATTCTCCTCTATTCTGAGATTTGTGTGGGAATGGGATCGAACATGTATCTTGGTTTGCTGTATTGTAGCTAAATTTCATCTACTATGCATGTGCACGCCTGTATGTTGTGTTGAAAATAACCAATACTTCTCTCTTTCTTTTTGTGATAATGTAAGCTTTTAGAAATTTATGCTTGGTCAGTCGCTTTTGAGAATTGTTTTTATTTAATAGTGAGTAGAATTTCTCTCTTATCTATTCATGTTGTTTCTCTCTCTTCCAGAAACCTTTTTTTTTTTTTTTCTATTTTCTGCTTAAGTTTGGACTTTTTGCTCTTTTCCAATTAGTAAGTGTATATTGCTACTTTCATACTCAATTATTAAAGAACCTTCGTCTATCTTCAAACATTAAAATGAATATGAGAAAAGGTAATAATTTTGAAAATTATTTATTCAAATAACTTCTAGAAGTTTATGGTCTATCATATCATTCCTTTTGGTATCGACAAGTAAGTTACATATACATAAATTTATTCCGATATAGTTGTTAGTTTTTCTTTGAAGTTTTAGAGCGGAGCATGTTCAACATTTTCCATGTGCAGCACGCAGTTAGGGTTATTGATATATGGAATACATGGCTAGATATGGGCACTGATGGCCAAATAATTGTGTATTTATATCATTTTTCCTTTGCACTTTCTGAAACTCAACTGGTGAGTTGCCAAGGCATGATAAATAATTTTCTGCAGGTTTTCCTGGAGATCAAAGGTGTGCAGCTACCTGACCCTTTTCCAAGGCTTACATATGCTGAAGCCATGAGTCAATACGGTTCAGACAGGCCAGATACCCGTTTTGATCTTAAATTGGAAGATGTAATCTTTCTTGATTTTAATACCTTTTTTTTTTCAATATTTATCTCCTTCCATTTTTCTCAAGTGAGAACTGGCAATGCACCATCTAGTTCATTCTTCAGTTTGGTATAACAAGATGACATGGGGTTTCCTTTCTCTTTTTTTTTTTTTTGCCTGACAAGTTGTCATTGTTTTTTGTCTTGGCAAGATAATATTTTTTGTGTTCTTGGGGTATTTATCTAAGGATCTTGGCCTGCAGGTATCTGATGTTTTTTCAGATTCCTCCTTCAAGGTGTTTGCAGATACCTTGGAGAGTGGAGGAATTATTAAAGCCCTGTGTGTTCCTTCAGGAGGAAAGACTTACTCAAATACTGCTTTGAAGAAAGGTGATATTTACAATGAAGCAATTAAATCTGGAGCAAGGGGTTTGCCTTTCTTAAAGGTTATAGAAGATGGTAAGAGAGATGCTTCTGATTGCCTGCACATGTGCTCATATTTTGCAAAAGTGACAGTTCTTAGCGCTTGATGTGTATCTTTCAGGGGGAATTGAAGGGATTTCGCCATTGGTATCTAGCTTGGATCACACAAAGAAAGACAAGTTGCTTAAACGGTTATCTGCTGGATTTGGTGATCTCATCTTGTTTGCAGTGGGTCACCCTGTATCAGTAAATAAAACTTTAGATAGGTTGAGGTTGTATGTTGCCCATGATTTGGGCCTAATTGATCCCGTAAGTTTGAAAATTTTAAAGCTTTTAGCTACATAAATATACCTGTTGGAGTTTTAAATAAAAAATATGAAACTTGGATTAATTATTTTCACATTCTTATCACTCTTATCTGTTTGATGTCATTTAGTCCAGGCACTCAATCCTGTGGGTGACTGATTTTCCTATGTTTGAGTGGAATGATGCTGAACAGAGGCTTGAGGTTTGTGATAGATTTTGTCCTAGTCTATTTACTTAGTTTTATGATGTACTCTTCTCTAAGAAGTAATTAATCATGTTGTTTCCATCTCACCATTCTAGTATGTATAATGTCATCTTCTCCATGTATGGTAGTAAAGTGGATTACGCATTCTCAAGATTGATTCGATTTATAAAAAGGAAAGACTTAAAATATGCCATACTTGCAAGTTATCGTGGAGAGAAATTTAAGGGTAGTTTCTCATATGACAGCCATCACAAGCAAGATCAAATCACATGATGACAAAATTTGAGATTGTATGCTGGAATGATATGTCTTCCTTTGCTTTATATCTCTTCCGGCTTAAGTGAAATTATAATTCTTTTTCAGGCCTTGCATCATCCTTTCACTGCTCCTAACCCTGAAGATGTGAAGGATTTATCCTCTGCTCGTGCTTTGGCTTATGACATGGTTTACAATGGTGTGGAGGTAAATACATTGTGTCTTGTCATTGCTATAATCAGGTAAGCATGTATAAATTTAAAAATATTTAGAATGGATCTTCCCCTTATCTGGCAGATTGGTGGAGGAAGTTTGAGGATCTACAAGAGAGAGGTCCAAGAAAAGGTTTTGGAAATCATTGGCATTTCGCCTGAACAGGTAAGGCCTACAGAGATCCTTATCATCCTCTTGTAGGCTGAAAAGTTCAACTATTTGCACAACTATGAGGTCAGCCCTTATAGCTTTGAGGGGCAAATATTCACCATGTTCCATGTCTCTGGTATAGCCAACTGCATGATTCAAAATAATGCCTGAAAAAAGGATTATACTATTTTCACATTGAGATGGCTGTATGGTTTGGATTTTGGAATGCTGCAATCATGCTGGGTGAATATTGAACTTTGTTTATAGAAACCTTTCTTAGTCCCTTGATCTTTCTCATCTTCCAGTTTTATTTTCCTTTATGCTCAGGGGGACTACAAAGTTGCCCCTTCATGTTTGCATTTTCTATTGAACAAATTGGGAGAAGTAAAACAATAAATAAATTAAGAAATCAAACAATAAATAAATTAAGAAATCATCTCATACATTGGATATATCTGAAACCTTGCAAACTATTTTTGTTTGCCGTTAGAGGGCTTTGCACTATTGGATATTTCCATACCTTCTTTTTTGGTCTGCAGGCTGAAGTAAAGTTTGGCTATCTCTTGGAAGCTCTAGACATGGGTGCTCCTCCACATGGTATGGGATACTTTTTCCTGCCCAGGAATATATTTATGTGGCTAAATAGAAACATGCTACTGTACACTCTTTTTTTTGGTGATACTTTTGTTGTTGCATTATACTGAAAGATCTTTGGTCCAGGTCACAAGAGAACTTGTTTTTCTCTTTGTGAAGCATTTGCATGACAGTATTGAATGAGGGAACATCAGCCACATGCAAACGAGCTAATTAGTTTTACAAGTGTAGAAAATTGAATCAACTTTAATTAGATTAATGATGCTATTTGGTATAAGCTACATGTTTATGGTTTTTCCGTATTGCTTGATGCATAGATGGTTAAGAAGATTATATAGGGAATCCTATAGATGATTTAGCTCTGCATCAGTGTGGCTTTGAAGTTAGGGTAATTGGTGCGTATATGATAGTTACGAACAGATAGCTTTAGTATGTTCCTGGCCATAGAGTAGGTTTTGTGGCTTGGATGTTAGTCTTATGATGCTGGCTTGACCAAAAATTTTTATGTGTTGGTTGGGCTATCCCTCTTCATTTCTGCAGTTTGCTTTTAAACTTTGGTGATTGGTTAATTTATTTGTTGCACAGGAGGAATAGCTTATGGGTTAGATAGACTAGTCATGCTGTTGGCAGGCACTCATTCAATCAGGGATGTTATTGCTTTTCCAAAGACAACTACTGCACAATGTGCACTGACTCGTGCACCTTCAGCAGTGGATCCACAACAGCTAAAAGATCTCTCGTTTTATACAACGTAGTTATCGAATTTGCTTGCCAGCTTTTTGAAGTCTAGTCGTGCGGCCTACTTCCAATTTTGGGTGGCAATTTTGGGTGGCTGATCTAGTATTATTTACGACGGTTGAGCTCACTTAGGCCCAACTTTTTGGCTTGATAGTGAAGTGGGCTTACACGGGCCTTAATTACTTGGGAGCCTTTTTTATGTGACCCACAGTATTATTTCGTATATATGCACAAATTATTGTTTATTTTTCTTTTTGTTTCGGAGAAAATTCATTAATTTTTGAAGCACAAGGATTTAATGGATTGCTGGGCTGTCTGCTATGATTACTTATTTAAGCTGTTTAAATCGTGTATTTGTATTATTTAGTTTTTCTACTAATTTCTTGGGCAATGTAATTTTTTTTTTTTTTTGAAAATCGGGCAATGTAATTGAAATAGAAGCCGGAACATTGATGCTTTGTGATCTCAAATGGTCTAATGGTTTCAAAATCACGTGACAATTAGAATATTTTTTAGTGTGTTAATTAATTGGAGACCAGATATCAACTTGAATGCTTTCTGAACCTTTCCTAATTGGATATTCTTGAACCTCATCCATACTAAAATTCAAGTTCCGTTTGAATTGTTATGTTTTGAGGTATTTTTTATAAAATATTACTGTAATAGTTTTAAAGATTTTTTTTATAAATGTGTTTGTGAGATAAAAAGTTAATTAAAAAACGTGTTTAAAATTTTTTTAAAAACATATTTTTAAAAAACAAAACCAAATAAACCAGGTTCCTGAAATTGATGCCATTGTCTTCTAACATTTTCACTTCTCTAAATAAGAGTTATTCAACTTGTCGGAAAAGTGAAATCAGAACCGAAAAAAAAAAAAAAGGACTAAAATCAAATGTGCAATCCAACGGCTAACTATGAATTTTTCCACCGCTTTCCACAGCAACGGTCATATCGCAACCATTTAAAAACTCAATTGCCGTTATTTTTGGAATACTAGCCGTTACCAAACTCAGCAATTCAATTATAATCTCCATCAAAGCAAATCACGAATTCAAGATCTCTCCTAAAATCACTATTCTTTTTCTCAAATCGCCTTACCATTTTTAGTTCTTTCTTTCCCCATCTTCCCCTTATTCTCGCTCATTAACACACGCTCAAGTTTGCACAAAAATACGCATCAAGAAAATATTTGATTCTGGTAATGGCGGTTTCTTCGAACAGATCCCCTTCCCCACTTTCCTCAAGGCCCATTCCTCCTCATTCAAGAAATACATCAGATTCTAGTGCTGCAGCACCCAGAAGGAGTTTTAGCGGCAGCCCTTTTCCCAGACCTTCAGTTCTCACCAATCCCAAAGGACTCAACCCAGTCACTCCTGCCAACAGCCCTGCAGGTTGTTCTCCTATCCATCTATTTCAATTAGATTTTTTTTAACTTTATTTTCTTAGTACTCAGTAGAGTTTGATTTTTCTTGATTTTCTTGGTTGACAACTTGTAGGATTTGGAAGAAGAAACTCTCTGGGGTGTGATGAGAAGGAGAATGAGAAAGATCAGAACTTGAGGCAAGTGAAGGCAGCAGCGAAGTCACCGGCAAATGGGTCCAAGAATTTCATGTCTCCAACAATTTCTGCAGCCTCAAAGTTTACTCCTTCGCCTAGAAAGAAGATTTTGGTGGAGAGAAACGATCCTGTTCGGACTTCAATCTCGTTGTCCGATGGAAAAGCCTCATTCTTTTCTGAAATTTCTTCAGAAATTAAGGATGATTTGGGAACCAAATCTGAATTGGCCGTGGATCATCAAAATAGTGATGGAAAAGATGTTGTTCTCGAGGGCCCTCGAGCTTCCAAGGCCTCAAAAAGAGTAACATTCTTGGAAGTGCCTTCAGATACCGAGGATGCATCAGAGGTAAAGCCAGACACCGGAACTGTTGATTTAGGTTCCGAGAACACGCCTTCTTGTTTTCCTGTTTCACCTATTATAGCTCCTTTAGATGCTGATCCATCACTTCCCCCTTATGATCCAAAAACAAATTATCTTTCTCCTAGGCCTCAGTTTCTTCATTATAAACCTAACCCAAGAATTGAAGTTCTTCTCAATAAAGAAAAGGGACTTGACTTAGGAGAGGCTAAGAGGCTTGATGATAGTTTTATGCTTGAGGTTTCTGAAAACTTTTCAGACTCTGATGGCACAGAGGGATCAGTTTCTGAAGATTCCCAAAAGGATTCTGAGGGTGGTTCTTCGGCCGAGAATGTACAGCTTGACGCAGAGGCAGAAAAGGTTCATGTTAATGCGGAGTCAACCATTACTGACCCCATCACTGATGACTCGTCCGAGGGGATTGTTGAAGAAACAGAGAAACAAGGAGCTCTCAATGCACCCATTAGCCATGACATGTGTGAAGGGATTGTTGGAGTAAAAGATGAAGCAAGAACCATTATTTCTTCCACTGACGATGATATTTCTGATGAGGTTGTATATGATATAGGGAAAGCTAAGCCAAGGTTCTTCAGAAAATTGATATCTGTTTCTTTGCTGCTGATACTTTTGGCTGCTTGTATCTCATTCTGGACAACTGAGTCTCCTGTAATGGATTCATCATCAGTTTTAAACATGTTGAATTCCTCCAAGCTCCGTGAACCTTTAGAATATGCTGTGTTCGCAAAAGCTAATTTCAATGGGTTGGGCGAAAGGTTTAAGCAGCTTTCATTTGACTCCATTTCCCATCTCTCGCTGCTAATTAACAACCTTGGTAGAGGAGATAATTTGGGCACTGTGAAATTCATGAACCTAACTGATCTGCAAAGTGATATGTTGGTCTGCTGCTGTCTTGAGGATCATCAACAGGGTCAAACGTTTAGTATAAGAGACCATGAAGAGGAAGATTTTGAAAAGAGGGAAGACGCTGCTAGTACTCCTGAGGACCAGACTTTTACAGAGGTGTTTTCTGACGACAGCTATGAAAATGAATCAGAAGAAGAAAGTGATCTGGGAGGTGAAGAATTGCCTCCTCCTTCAGCACAACTAGCTGAAATTGGTGAGCTTGAGAGTTCAGAAACTCTCTGGAATCAAGAAGAAGCTTCTTCTTATGTTGACACAGAACTTATATACAAGTTAGATTCTGAAGCGAACTTGGCTCCAGTTTTAGAAGCTTCTGAAGTTAAATCTGAAACAGAGGTATATCGAATTAATCCTGAAATGACTGAAACTGGAAAATCTGAACATGATATCACTCTTGATTCCGGGGCCAAAGTTGAGTTTTTGTCAGCAGATTCTGACCACGAAAGCATTTCAGATACTGAAATTTTTGAAGATAGAAGTTCTGAAGCAGTAGCGTTTCCAATTGGAGGATCGGAACATAAATTCTCAGCATACTCGGTTATGGGAATGACGTCGCTTGTTTTGGCTCTAGTGTCAGCTGCAACATTTGTGTATCTGAAGAAGCAACGTTATTCCGGCAATCCAAGTCATGTGGTTCACATTGATGATTTGTCAAGTAAGAATGTCAATCCAACATCATCAGTCCCTCAGAGAATGTTTCAAGAAAGAGCATCCTCTCAGAATTGGGCGACGGAGGTTGATGTGGAAGGCGAATCTTGTCCTTCAGAAATGAGCAGCTTTGAGAGAAGCTTATCTTACAGCAGGAAAGATCTGAAAGGAGCAAATGAGGCTCAGAGCCAAGAGAGAAAGTCAAGGAAGTACTCCAAAAGAGAGTCGTTGGCTTCTTCTTCATCAGAACTTTCCACGGGTTCACCTTCATATGGAAGCTTCACCACATATGAAAGGATTTCCAGCAAGCATGTGAGTAATCTGTGAACTTATTTCAAAATGGCACATTATATCAGATTTTATAGATTCGTATTTTACAGTTTTTGTATTTTTCTCTGTTGAATTCTGAAGGCAACTGGCGATGATGAGATCATGACCCCAGTTCGGCGATCAAGCAGACTCAGGAACCACTGATAACATGGAGAAACACTATCCACTTCTGACTTGGGATTGTTATTAATTGTAGTTTGGTACGTAGATTGGTGATATGGATGGTCGTACAAGACTACAGCGCCTGAATCTAGCAGCACCATTGGCTTCAATTCTATTTGTAACATGCTTAGTTGCTTATTCGGTACAAGACTGGCATTGCCCCAATCTAGTAGCACCATGCCTTCAATTCTATTTGTAACATGCTTAGTTGCTTACTCAGTGTGCCTTTGTTTTTGTTTTGTCCCCATTTCATTCTATAGGATTCAGTATTTTCTTCAATTTATTGGCTGTTGTTTTGTAATTATGTTTTCAGTTGGGGGTGGCATTTGGTTGGTGGTTTTGTGGATCCAATTGAGGCGCAGACAGTTCTAAGATGATTGGATTGAACAAGTTAACGTGCTTAGTTGCTTACTCAGTACAAGACTGTAGTACTTCAATCTAGTAGCACCACTTCAATTCTATTTGTAACGTGCTAACATGCTTTAGTTGCTTACTCAGTGTGCCTTTGTTTTTGTTTTTGCCCCCACTTCATTCTATAAGATTTAGTATTTCCATCAATTTATCCACTGTTTTTTTTTTTTTTTTTTTTTTTACATGTTTTTGAGATCATACAGCTTCTTATTCCCTTTTTTTTTTTTTTTGGGCCGGGGGGGGGGGGGGGTGCAGAATTTGGTTGGTTTTGTGGATTCAATTGAGGCAGACCAGTGCATGGAAGATGAATTTTTATATTTATTATATTTTTGTTTATAACTTCTTGTTTCTGTAAATATTGTTTGTATTGACTTTGCTAAATAGCTGGAAAAAATAATTCAGTTGTGCTTTGGAGAGAGGAGAGAGGGGGGGGGGGGGGGTTTACTATGTCAGGAATGGCGTTTGGTTGTTGGGTATGTGGATCCAGTTGAGGCAGACAAGTTCTAAGATGATTGGATTGAACAAGTTCATAGTGCGTGGAGGATGAACTTGAGTACTACTACGTTGAAGCCAGGATCGATGTGTGTGTATCTCTCACTCAGATGTATAGCAGATAACCAGCATGCACATGCTCACCTTTGTTGCTAGACGTTAAAGGCCTAGAAAATGGGAGTAAGTGGGAAGATGAAAGCACAGAGTTGGATGATTGGAAATTTGAATGGGGGGAAGGTGTTGGTTTCTTCTGTTGGTTTTTTTTTTTTTGTTGGGGGGGGGGGGGGGGGTGGTTATGTTGAAGCCATGGGCGATGTTTTTCTGTGTCTCGCGTTTCTTCTTTTTGATGTAGCAGAGAACCAGGATGTGTAAAGTTCCTAGACAATGTTGATGTGTAATGTTAATGTATACTGCTATTGGCTTAAGTTATTAACTCCGCTAATGTTAGTGTATGCAGCTTAGCCAAGTGTTCATGTGATGTGTGTAATGTTAGTGTATGCTGCTACTGGCTTAAGTTATTATTAACTCTACTAGATTACAAGCGTTCAGGTGAAGTGTCAAAATGGGCAACATAATTAAGAAAACTGGCTAAGCTTTGCTAAACAGAGCTGTATAAACAAGTAGTAGTTTTATTATCCTGGATGGCGAGAAGGATATTGAAATATAGAGATAGAGTGATGCAACTAAGGCCAAATCAAGATATATGATGCATAGATATGTGGAGAAAAATTTAGCAGGAAAATGAAATAACAAATGAGGATCATTTGCTGAACAGTATAGTTTGCTTTTTATAAGTTGTATTCATAGTGGTGATAATCAAATGGCAACAACGACAATCCCCATTTTCCAGTATCTTATCCCTTAGCCATGAATCATTCTATGACGAGAAGTAACTGTCCTTAAAAAAAAAAAAAAATGAAGAGAAGTAACTGCTGGATACAAGCTCAAAAAAAAAAAAAAAAAAAAACTAACTGTTGGATACAAACTAAGCTTGATTTGTAGATCTGTTCTGCTGATTCGTCTTCTTTAATGGTAAATGAAGTTTCTAAATGGTGGCCAGCTTACTTTACATTGGCAAATGCGTGCCAAACATCCTATAATTTGAATAGATGACACTGAACCACTGCCGAAGGAGGAATGAAAAAATAGGAGAATTCTTGTGATTGTTTAAAGGGAGAGAAATTGTACATGTTGGAATCCATTTATTGATACATGTAGCGGGTAGTTAAAGAATGTAATCTCCAGAAATGGATATTAATGTATAGGAAAGTTGTGCGTGTATACACGCACACATGCACCGAGCTAATGGCTCGGTGGCCAGAGGGTGTATTTAAAAAGCTCTCCTTGCTATAGGTTGGGGGTTCTAACCCTATATGCAGCAGCTAGTTGGTTTAAAAAAATTTAAAATAGCACCATAGTACTCATTTGGTCTAATAGTGGTTCTTAGGTCTAGTTGGACTATCCCTATAGTAGGCGAGGAGTTAGACTAATATGTTGAAACTTGGAAAAAAAAAAGTATAAACCCTTTAGTAGCAGCTCCCAAGTTCCCTATCTCTAAATCCCACATCGATTTGGTAAGAGTCGAGTGGAGAGTAGATAAGTCTCTTGGCCCAACTCGAAAGTCAGCAATTGTCTTTTGGGTTGAGTCGAAGAATTGGGTTTATCCCCTTCCCCATGAAAATGAGTTGAGGAATTGGGTTTATCCCCTTCCCCATGAAAATTCTGACAAAAAGAAAAAAGACTTGTGGCGAGGTTAAAAACATTGGCGAGTGGAGTGGTATTCACCCTTTAGTAGCAGCTCCCAAATTTCATTTCTCTAAGTCTCACATCGATTTGGTAAGAGTCGAGTAAAGAGTAGATAAGTTCCTTGGCCCAACTCGAAAGTCAGCAATTGCCTTTTAAGTTGGGTTAAGAAATTAGGTTTATCCCCTTCCCCATGAAAATTATGACAAAAAAAAAAAAAATACTAACATTTAAGCATGGACATGGTTTTCAAAACAAGTAAGCGCATTTTTAAATTAAAAGTTAGAAAAAATCAATGTCAGGAAAGGCAAATAAAATTAGGTTTCTTGTGTGTCTATATATATATATGTATATATATGTATGTATGTATGTATATATGAATGTATATATATATATAGTGAATAAATATAAATAGTACAAGAATTACAAAAGAAACAAATAATATAGGTATCAAATTACTAGAAATTATTTGTTTCAACCACATGTTTGCACAAAAATGTTGATTTTTTTTTTTTTGGACAAAAATGTTGATTATTCCTCAATTTTTTTAAGTCGGTTGTACCCCCATAAGATATCCAACTTACATATTTCCACTAATTATTATCACAGCTTATGCATATAAGCAAAAGCTGCAAAGGACGGCTATCACATACCCCGACCGAATGAATATCTGCCACGTGTCCCCATCTGAATTTTGACGCAACAGTCAGAAAAGGGTAATTTTTCACTGGCGGGTTGTCAAAAGCCAGATCACCAATAGCCACGACGACAAAGCTGTGTGGGTGAGTTTGTATGAGAAATGAAAAATTAGGAAAAATTTAACACCAAAAAATATATGTAGAGAGAGAAAGTTAGAGAGAGTAAGAGAGAGAGGGTTTTGTTGTCTGGTGCCTCTCACCTCTAACCTGTTGTTTAGCATCTTATTTACAACAAAAACAAAAAGGCTTAGCAACTAATTCATCAAAATCAGCAGCAAAAAATTTATTTAATTTTTGCATATAAATTATTGTTGTACTCACAGTTGAGCATTTTCGGATGCAGTTGAAATAAGGTTAGGGTTTTAGGAGAGTGCTTGTATCTCTATAAATTTGCATATAATCTTATATATATGTAAGGCAAGCATGGCGACCGCCGCGCAATCTATTCGGTTCACTGGTACGGCGACTTCCACCGGCGCCGGCAATCTCGATGCTCTCAATAGAGTATTCTCCGACCTCTGCACCCGAGGCAGCCCCAAGGTCCGTCCGTTTCTCCTTCCTTTTTTTTTGGTTGTTCATTGTCTTGTTGATAGTCTTGTTTTGAGCGGAAAAATCCTGTATGTTGAGTTACAATTTTTTTTTTAAACAGCCGGTAGCTTGGTGCATTTTTGTTGATTTTGTAATTTTGTATCCATTGCTATGAATTTATGTAGAAGTGAGTGCTTTTGTTGCCTTCGCCGAAATGCTGTGGATTTTTTTAATAGTTTGTTGTATGTATTCCCTCGCTTGAAAGAGTGGGAATTCATGCAAAATGGAGTGATCTAGGTTTTGATTCAGTGTAGAACCGAGTTCATCTTCTTAGACCTGTTTGAGTTTTGTAGATTTGATATATCAGTTAAATGGATAAGGCTTCTATAATTAGGAGGTTCCTAATCCTCTATGATTTTTCTCTTCTGGGAAAAAAGATCATTGTCCGGTATGTTTTGATTGCAAGCAATGATTTTATTCATTTCAAGAGCTGGATACTTGGTCTGCACGCCACTTAAATCTGATGCCTAGATCAGATTTGGCAAGAGCTTCTGCCTTGTTTTGGGGTGTAATAATTGCTCCAGAGATGTGAACCATGAGATATTTCAAGTGAAGTCTCTTAGAATTTTCTCGAAAGGATCATTTTTCTGCTGCTTTTAAAAAATTGCTTATATTTGATATGCAAACCCCTTATAGAAATATTAGATTTGTGCATATATTTGTGGAATGGATTGAGGCATGTATATTCTACATATATTTAAGAAGTATGGTGACTAACTAAATGAGCATTTAGATACACGATGACTAATTATAGATTAGCAGAAAAGTGCTTGCTTTCCAGTGTAGCCTTAGGTGGTTACGTTAGTGTGAGTAAAGTAGCTTATCCAAATAGTCTGCCATAACTGCCAATAAATTGGCCTTTATGGTGCTTGTCAGAGTGCTTATGTTCGCAGTTATTAAATGCTGACAGAATTTTGAATGTACTCCTTGAAAATTCCATCTTCAGGGGTAGTTTACTTTCTTAGTATATCTGCAACTGTAATCAAATTTGAGGTCTTCACCATATCATATTGTTTTCCAATGTAACTACTTGTAGATTAGCATCGAAGTGACTTTCCTTGAAGCATATATCATATTGTTTCTTTAGATATGAATTCTCTGATTACAATCAGAATTGAAAGATGCTACTGAAATACGGACATTGAAATATTGAACTTCCAAAGCTATTGAAGTCCTTTTTTGCATCTTCCATATCATTCTTTTTAGAGCCATCCTTGTGGCCCTTACGAACAATGCTTCTAAAGGAAATATACTTACCATCCAACTTCTGTTGCTTCCGTGTTTAGTGATACTCCTGAGTATTCTTCAACTAGCAATTATGCTTTTATAGTAGGAAATCGCTGAAACTAAGTTATATAGCTATTGCAACTGTACTGCTGTTTCCCTCTTGGAAAAGAAGAAAGTTATTTTGGTGATTTTTGGGGAATGAAGATTTTGGCAGAAAATAGAGTGGGGGTTATATATGAATACTTTTACTGTTCGTGTTGGAAATTTTTTACTGAGATGTCCAAAAAGAAGTGAGATGGGGGTCTACAAAATGAAGCAAGAAAACTAGATCCCAGACAGCTTTATTAACGTAAGCTGATCTTTGGAAATCCTACTATTCTTCTATTTCAAAATGTATAAAAAAATTGCATGACACTTCCATTGTCATGAAATCTTCCTGTATATTTTTCTGCTAAAATTCCAAAATGCACTTTTCGCCAAACTTGTCATCATACTGGAGCATGCTTATTTCGCAAAAAGTTATAGATAAAAATCACTTAGAGCTTCTGGTTAGTAGATTGCAAAGCAAAAGGTGATTAATATTCTCATGCAATTTCTGCAGTAGTTACTAATTGGTCAAGCAACTTCTTGACTATTTGGTTCGATTTTGTATATAACTTTTTTACCTCTGTCCTTGTGAATTGTTTTCCAGCGACTCTTTTCTTATTCTCTTAACTACTGTAGTCCTAAGAAATGCTGGTAATGATTCACTGTGGTGTGGGAAGAGTAGGAGGATCTGGGATGGGGTGTTGTCAAGTAACATGAATTGAAGAAATGGATGCAGTGTTGTTGGTGGTGCTGGATTTTGGGTGTGTTGGTGCCACATGAAGATGGCGGAGAAGTTTTGCGAAGGTGGAAAGGACCATGAAATCCTTGGATTTTGCAGGTTTTTTGTTGGTGTGGTTTTGTATATTGGAGGAAGTGGAAGTAGCAGGCAATAATGTTGAAATGATTTTAGTGTGTGGTTTCATGCACTGTCGATCTAAAATCTGATTTGTGTAGCTGTTAGCACCTTAGGTTACCGGTCATTAACCATTGCGATTGCTATACTCTGGCTATACACATCCATGCATGTGTGTGTGTGTCTGCATAGTCTAACGCATAATATATATCCAACTTATTATTGGCGAACTTACCATTTTATTGATCTATCTATCAGTACATGTAAATGTATTCATAGTTGTTTCAGCTTTTAAAAGTGCGAATTAGATGAAAAAGGAAACACAAAATGGATCTTTTCTCATGATATATAAAGCAGATGTTCTATCTTAGGCGTTTAAGTCACAATTCTGTTTATTACTTGTGCTAAAAAGCTTGTTCCTGCTTGTCGGAAATACAAGGCAATTTGTGGAACTCTTTTTAATTTTTTTCCTTTTCAGTCTAAAAAGATCCTTAGAAATATTATATGCTTAATTAGTCAAATTGTTAGTAGTTTGTTGAATTTTTTCTGTGTCCTGTGTTACTACGTTGTTATAAAATTCAGTGAAAGATGGCAAAATGAATTAGAGTTTTGTCGGGTTTGTGGTCTGCATATTTTTTTAACCGTGTAAACTTACACATGGATATGCTTTCTCTTTATTTCCATTAGTCAAGTTTTGATGATTGTTTTTTTTTTTTTGTTTAAGAGATTAGTTCTAATGGAATCAACATGAGGCCAATACTTTGGCCATTCTGGTGATATTGTCGAATTAGTTAAAGAGTAGAAAAATAATTGCGGAAGCATTCGATTCTGTTAAGGAATAAAGTCCCACATCGGATTCCCAATGATTTCTTAACTAGTTAATAAAGTTTATAGGCCACTTCTCATGGCCAGTTACTTTTGATTTGGATGTCCAAGTTCTTTAACAGATTCATTAGTTGTGGATAGTTTGTTTGAGGTGATATTAAAGGTAATACTTGCATCCCATCCCTTAACCTCCTTACTCCAATGATTTGGAAATGTACCTTTTACGCCAGTGTGCTTTTGACTGAAAAGAGAGGTGGATAGAATACATCCAAAGTAACATATTCTTGCAGGCACGAGACCCAGGAGCAAGTAGGTCTTTGGTATTTTTCTCCCCTAAAGTGCAATTTCTTTATACCCAAAAGGCCCTTAACCTACTCTTTGTTGCTTTCTTCTGTTTCCCCCCTATCTGAGCTCTTGTCAAAATGCAACCCTCTACTAAAACTCTTTCGGTCCAAAGTTTGTCATAATTGTGATGTTTTTTAACCAAGAAACACTCTTACAACCTACAGAAAATTAGAGAGGGAGTGATAAAGAGTTGAAAAATTCAGAGGTAACATAACATTTGAGCTCACGCAGGTAGATGGGCATTAATTGTCTATCTGGCTTTTGCCAAATCAAAGATTGGTTCTGCGAGCAGTTTCGGATTCGGGTCAGTATATTGTTCATACTACTGAATAATATTTTGAAGTTTTAAATTCAATTTGAGCTTGCGGCTAGTTTTGTGTTAAATTGGCTTCCTAGATGAATTTCTAAGTTTGGAATAGGTTTGGGATGATTTAGGAGGTGCATGCAGGTTTGGTGATGATATTGGTAGACAAATCTGGAATGGGTTTGGCTATTTAGGAAATCTTTAATGGTTATTAGGGATTTAGGAGTTAAATTTGTAATGGTATACCAAGGAGCTTGATGATTATCAATACTTTTTCCTGGCTTGTCGGTGGCGATGATAACCAACAAATACTGTGTTTGCCGGTGGGGAAAGGTTGTAGAATTTTGCTGAATAAAGAAGAAAGGTAAGGCAAAAAAATAAAGAAAAAGGAAAAGTGAAAGATGTCAACACATGTTGTTGGTGATATGAAGATAAAATGAAATGATGAGGGCTGCTTGGAAAGTAAAAGAAAGATGTCAACACTTAATGGACGTGATTCCCAGGAGAGGGATAGGAGGATTGTGAAGATCAGTTTAAGCGCTAGGCTGTTCTTTGGGACCGACTCTTCTCCTCTGTCTTCCTTTTTTAATTGACTGAAAGGCAAACGCTGTAATAGTTTTCTATTTGTCTTTAGGATTTAAGGATCTGGTTTTTTTCAGGGATGGTTTGTTGACAGACATGCTAAGAATGGAAAGGCTGTTATCTTGTAGGCACTTTTTCGTTTTTCTCTCATGTCAGGAAGATCTCGTCCTCTTAAGGTGTATTTTTACTCATGAACTTTATGGAATTCTTTTCTTTTATTTGGAAAATGCTACTTATACCATTAACACTATTATGGTGAACTGTTGATATATATAATATATTTTCTTCTTCCTAGTTAGTGAAGTTACTTTTTTTTTCTTTTCCTCATTTATTTTTTTGAAATTAAGTCTCAAATACCGAGCTTATCACCTGTACTTTTTTTTCTTTTTATTTATCTCCATAATTGGACTGGACGAGCCAATAGCGTTCCAATTTTTTGTGTTCGCTTGTCTTGGACCATATATTCCTCTAGTCCATTGCCCACACTCTTTTACATGTATGCTTATCTCAAGTGGTACTCATGAACGAGGCAACCTTCATCAATATGTTGTTGTACTTTAAGAACTGGATGATTATGTCAGTTCTCCTCATGCCATCTGAATTCTTTTGCTGCTGCTTAACATCTTTTGGCCTAGAAAAACTTATTTTTGTTTTGGAAAACTTATGCCCTGAATTTTTATGCACAGGAGGGAGCTGCATTAACCTTAAGAAGACTTGTGGAGGAAGAGGCTCGCGATCTTAGTGGGGAAGCATTTTCGCGTTTTATGGATCATCTTTATGATCGCATAACAAGCCTTTTAGAAAGTAATGATGTTGCTGAGAATTTGGGAGCTTTAAGGGCTATTGACGAGTTGATAGATGTTTCAATATGGGAGAATGCTTCCAAGGTTTCCAAATTTTCTAATTACATGCGGAATGTATTTGAGTCGAAGCGTGAACGTGATATTCTGGTCCATGCCAGTAGAGTTCTGGGTCATCTAGCTAGAGCTGGTGGTGCAATGACTGCAGATGAGGTGGAACGTCAGGTTTGTTGAATATTTTGTCTCTCCTTTCACAAAATACTGGGTTTAATAGGATATCAAAAGAATATCATCTGATCTCTCGCACTTTCCAGATTAAAATTGCTTTGGAGTGGCTCCATGGAGATAGAATTGAATATCGTCGTTTTGCTGCTGTCTTGATACTAAAAGTAAGTTTTGCCCTTTGTTGTTGTTTACAGTTATTATGTGAATATTAACCAAAACTTTTACATTTTTTTTGATCTCATGTTTTAGTGTGATAAAATTTTAAAAAATTTTGCTGATCCTGAAGCCTTTTTTTAATTGAGAGGTGTTTTACCCTTCCCATTGCTGGGGTTTCTCGCTTTTCATAACAAGACAGTCATGCCTGTAACTTCCTTTCATGTTGGCTTTCTTTTTGTTTATTTGCTCCACCATTCACTTATTTACGTGATTAGACATTTTTCTTTGATAGTTAATTAACAGGTCTAGAGGTGAATAAATTTGTGATTGAAGAACTCTTTTTTTTTTTGGGTTAAATATTATATCAGTTTTAGTTGGCTGGATTCGTCTGAAACTCGATTTTTTTTTTTTTAACGCAGGAGATGGCTGAAAACGCTTCCACTGTATTTAATGTTCATGTACCTGAGTTTGTGGATGCTATTTGGGTTGCTTTGCGTGATCCTTCGGTGGATGTTCGGGAACGAGCTGTAGATGCATTGCGTGCTTGTCTCCGTGTAATAGAAAAACGCGAGACACGATGGCGAGTCCAGTGGTAAGTTTTGACATAAGCCATAGACATGAAGAACTTAAGAATTTCTGTGGTGCAGGTTGCTTCAACCTTGATTCAATCTTTATTTTCCAATTTTACTTGTATCCTTCGACTATTTCTTAGGATTTCTGTATCCTGATAATTAGGCTAGGGCTTTATACTCTGAGCTTAAATGAGAATCTTTTATGCATTGGTGGAATTTTACCTTTCCTTCTGAGAAGTTTTTGATTAGAAGAAGCACCAAGCAAATGTGTGATTGTTGGATCCCAGGAGTTCAAAAAATCCAAACTATGTAGGATTAAGATGGCCACAAACTTCTTGGATTTTTTTTTGAGATGAGTTTAGATAGAAGTCTTTTTGTATGGATGGTTAATGATCTGATCCAAATGCAATTATTACATTTATATGAAAATTAAGTTCATAGAGGAAGGAGTAATTTATTCACTAATAATCTCTAACGCCATTCTCCTCCTCCCAAAATAAAAACAAAATTCTATTGGCGTCTTGGAATTCATGTGCATCTTACCCATTTTCTTTCTGGATGTTCGTTGGGAAGTATCATTAGGTAATTGAAACTAGAGTTTGGCATTGAATTCAGTGAAAAGCTTTGAGATAATATAAAGTGGTTCACATTTCTGTTGCCTTTTTTTTTTTTTTTCATTTTCTTATAGTTGTGTTGTTCATTATCAGTTATTGAGGGCCATTCTTAATTTTTTTCATTGGCAGGTATTACCGTATGTTTGAGGCTACACAAGACGGACTGGGTAGAAATGCTCCTATTCATAGTATACACGGTTCTCTTCTTGCAGTTGGGGAGCTCTTGAGGTTGGTTGAGTTTCATACAAACGTTTACATCTACCCCTTTATGGTGATTGGTGGAACTTTACTTCTACATGCATCTGGCTGGCTTTCATCACATAATAAAGAGAGAGAAAAGTTATATCTCTAAATTGAAAGAAAGAATTCCTCGTGTTTGAAGTTCAATCTCTAAATTGAAAAAAGGAATTCCTCGTGTTTGGCTCATATACTTTTCACAATTAATTTTGATCAACGAAATTGGTTATAACATGCAGTCATCTTCTTTGTGGTTTCACTGATGCACTCTTCTCCACTGATGCAGCTGGTTTCACTCTTGTTTGTATTAGAAAAATCAGCTTAGCCTCAGTAGAGGAAGAAAGTACTTTCATAGAGCTTTTCTAGCATCCACTGGTGAGGAATGGGTGGGAAAGGGGAGAACCAAGTCAACAAACAAGAAAAGAGGGAAATTTACAGCATGTTTTGTGGTTTTTTCTTGCTGGAGACGAGAATTGATGCCTGTATCTCATTAAGGGCATGGCATTGAGAATGTCTGTGAATTTCGTTGAAACCAGGAATGTTCTATTTGAAATTTTGGTGCTTGTTTATCTATACCAGTTGTTTCTACAATTGTTATTAGTAAAAACGGCTGAGTAGAAATGAAATTGTAAATAATTTCGTTGTAGTTAGGATGTTCAAATTGATGATATTCATTGACAATCATTTTAGACTCTTCTGTCCAGTTTGCAAGTTCATGTTGATGGGGGTTTATTTCACTTCTTTCATTTGTTCTCACGGTTCTGATCTGGTTGGAGTTCAGTGTCTGCAGAAAGTATCATAACATTTATTCTCGATACTCTGAGTTTCTCACTTTCTAGTTTGTCTTTTTATGGGGTAATTTATTTTGAACATATCTGCAATATGCTGTTCAATCCTTGCTGAGCCTTAAGTTCCTAAATTTGTTTCCACTCAGAGCTGAAAAAGGCTCGAGCAGGACATCTAAGGGAATGCACTTAAAAGCTTTTTTGTTATTTGATATGAGCACCTAGTCAGCATTCTTCCCATCAGTTTTGCATATTCAGTTGGGAAAATAAATTTGTATATCCAACTGGACAGGAATACAGGCGAGTTTATGATGTCAAGATACAGAGAAGTTGCTGAAATTGTTCTTAGATACTTGGAGCATCGAGATCGGCTTGTTCGCCTGAGCATTACATCTCTTCTTCCTCGAATTGCTCATTTCCTACGCGATCGTTTTGTGACAAATTATCTAACGGTTCGTAGGATTTAATTTCTGTTTACTTTAGGGAAATCATGTATCTTTAGTTCATTACTGGTGGATGTTTGTTAAAAGCACATTTAACTTCTGACGTTGTTTGTCCTTCTATGCTTATGGCCTGATTTTCTGTGTACAGATTTGCATGAATCACATAATTCATGTCCTTAGAATACCTGCAGAACGTGCCAGTGGGTTTATTGCTCTTGGGGAGATGGCTGGTGCTTTAGATGGGGAACTCGTTAACTATTTGCCGACAATAACATCGCATTTACGTGATGCGGTATGCTATTCATCTAATTCACTCATGTTCCATTTACTTCTTCGATGTATCTGTGTTATGTTACATGGAGTATCTGATATTGTATCCAGTTTTCTCTTGTTTGAACAAATCTTCATATTAATTTAGCATAAAATGTCTGAGGGTTTTGCATTTGTTCTTTGTAGATTGCTCCTCGCAGAGGTCGGCCATCACCTGAGGCTTTAGCTTGTGTTGGCAATTTAGCAAAAGCAATGGGGCCTAAGATGGAACCTCATGTTCGTAGTCTCTTGGATGCCATGTTCTCTGCTGGTCTCTGTGTCACCTTAATAGAAGCCCTGGATCAAATATCTATCAGGTACTATATGCAATTATTAGTAAAAGAATAAACATTCTTATGTTCCTTGTAATCATTTTACCAACCTTGTGCACTGGTTGATGTTTCAGTATTCCTTCTTTGCTGCCTACCATTCAAGGTCGGTTGCTCGAATGCATTTCTGTAGTTCTTACAAGATCCCATCATACTCAGACAAGATCATCTGTTCCCATGACTCGAGGAAATATCACAACCACCACTCAACAATTGTCTGAACTTAGTGGATCTGTTCTTGTTCAGCTTGCTTTGCAAACCCTTGCTCGGTTTAATTTCAAGGTATGTCCAATGCTATTGCCATTGTGTCCCTTTTTTGCTCGTCCTTTTACTTTGTCATTTCATTGTCAGCTGCTATTGCTTAGGGTCACGATCTTCTTGAGTTTGCTCGGGAGTCTGTTGTGGTATATCTCGAAGACGAAGATGGAGGTACAAGGAAAGATGCTGCATTGTGTTGCTGCAAGCTAGTCGCAAATTCCTTCGCTGGCACACCTATGCAGTTTAGTTCTAGGACTAGTCGTGCTGGAGGCAAGCGACGTCGTCTTATTGAGGAGGTTTCATTCTTTTTGTCTCTCTGATGCATGCCCTACTGTGATAGAATAAGTGGAACTTAAGGAACACCCTTCGGTATTTAAGAATTTCTTTCAAGCTATTGCATATGAACTTGCGAATACATGCAGTTGTGATACTCCAAGTATCCAACATCATGGGAGAAAAGGAAATGGATAAGTATATAATATCTTGAGTTATGGGCTATTAAGAGTTTGGCTTTAGCATTCCGGGCAGTAGTTTAGGTCCAAAAGATATTGGGTCAACCAGAACTGGGGGCAGTAGTTTAGGTCCAAAAGATATTGGGTCAACCAGAACTGGGGTATGACAGTAATGGTCTAACCTTTTTTTTTTTTTTTTTTTGGAGCAGTAATGGTCTAACCTGTATCATGTACATGCAAACCTCTTTTATTAGTCGCTATTTATACTCTTAAGGGTTTCTGAGAAAGGGTTAATTTGTACTTGCACCAGGTTCTGGTAACTCCTAATCTAAATTTTTGGGCCTTGATCCTGAGAAAAATTTAGTAAATTCTTTCAGATGGTTGTTTTTTCGTCAAGAGTTTGAGATACACATAGCAAATATTGTTGAGGTATGAAAGTATCAGTTCATAGTGGCTAGACTACTGTTTTGTCATTGAAATGACTAAGATACTTTTCTTAAGGAGTTTCACTGATGCACATCTTTTTCACAATAATTAACTGAAAACTCCCTAAAAGAAAGTTATAAAGGACTAGGCAACTACTCCGATATGTGCATTCGGGAAGGTCTTGTGTACATTGCTGGTATGTCAACATTTAATTGTGAACTGGGAGTAACATATCAGTGCTCTCTGTGTTGCTCTCTCTCTTTCTCTCTCCCTCTGTGGGAAAGTCAATCGGAGAGGTTTCTTTCTTTGTGTGTTTGGGATGATACTCATATGCCCTCTTATTTTTCTCCATGGAGAAACATATTATCAGGCTACTGTTCCATATTTATACCATTTAAGTATGCAATATGCAATCTGCATAACTCCTTTCTGTGATGTATTTCTATTCATCTGTTATTGCATCTAGACTAATTGTTAATTATGTGCTTGATGGTTTTTGAAGCTCTTCTGGCTGTGGTTCTCTTTCTGCAGATTGTGGGAAGGATTCTTATTGCAGCTGTAGCAGATGCAGATGTTTCTGTTCGAAATTCTATCTTTGTCTCCCTACATGGAAATAGAGGATTTGATGAATTTCTGGCACAAGCTGATAGTTTGACTGCCATATTCGCTGCTTTAAATGATGAGGTAAAAAGGTTCATGTTTATCAACAAGCATTTAGCAAATTATTTTCTTGCTAATTCATAAATTTTGTGCATTTTGGATTTTGATTTGATCAGCTTTTTTTGGCCCATGGAGGTATTATAATCTCCCTTAACCTTTGCAATTTTACTCTTTTAAATGGTTTTCTGTGTGTTTTTATATTTGTTCTTTTTTTCTCCCTTTTGTATTGCATTTGGTGGTTAAGCTTCTCTGCTAGACTGAAACTAAGTGTTGACTACTTCTTTCAGAGTTTAAGAAACTTCCGTGTACATAATTTTTCTTTTTTGCCTTTATAGCAGCCGGAATTATCTGATGCACGAGTTCCTCTTTTCATTGACTGAATTTGTTGGAAGCCAAGATACACTAGATAATGGATCTTAGCCTGTAGCTTGAGTCATATTTTCATTTTTTTGTCATTGACTTTTCTTTGTTTTATGCTTCCTTATATTCTTCAATGGAATTTTTAAATTATGAAATATTCTGTATATCAGCACATAACTTTGATACACAATCCGCTGCGGCCCCTCTTTCCCTTTTTCTATAGGACTTTGATGTCAGGGAACTAGCAATTTCTGTGGCTGGGAGATTATCTGAGAAGAATCCAGCATATGTTCTTCCTGCTCTACGCCGCCATCTTATTCAATTGTTAACTTATCTTGAACAAAGGTAGTATTTCAAGGTTTCATATCTGCTCTGCTTCTACTATTAGTTGCTATATAGAATTGCTTACCAATGTAAGTTGTTCTTTTCTTTCAAATACTTTAAGAAAGAGTATTGCTATACAAACCAAATAAATGGCAAGATCAGTTTGTGAATGTGACTTGACAAACACGTGTTTGTAGTGTGAATTTCATATGCTCCAACCAACAGTTAACCATATTATTTTGTCAAGATTTTCTGAAGTTCTTTTATGATATTTGTGCTAATTTATCTTATTTTCTGTCAGCAGTGCAGATAGTAAATGTAGAGAAGAAAGTGCAAAATTGTTGGGTTGCTTAATTCGTAACTGCGAGAGACTTATACTCCCATATATTGCTCCTGTACACAAGGTTCGGTGCTTGCCTACTTTAGCTTTAACGTGTTTGGTCTTTTATTTTCTCATGTAGTTTTTATATATTCCAGGCGCTTGTAGCTAAACTATGTGAGGGAACTGGGGTCAATGCCAATAATGGGATTATCAGTGGAGTTCTAGTGACTGTTGGGGATCTTGCAAGAGTGGTAAGTTTTTAACTTTATAACTTGAGCTTTTTCCCATTTTTTGCTTGCTTTTGCTCTTAAACCTTTTTCTTGTGCTTTACGTAACCCCAGCTAAAGATACACTTCTTTTTATTAGGCTTACTAGGAAAAGAAATTTATCATCATTCCAACCTTCCCATTAAAAAAGTTTTTCGGATGCATCTTCATCTCTCATTGTGGATATGTACTAAGTTTAGGTTTCCTTTCTGCCAATTGGATCTGTATATAGAATGGTATTCTTGAGTTCTGTTAGAATTGGTATGACCGGTTTGAAATATTGAGCATGGGTGCTCTTTGTTTTAGAAGTTTATGAATTGCATGGGCTGGGGTTTTGTTCTTTGTGCACTTGAACTGGGGGCTGAAATGGCGTGTCCTTCCTAGCAAATCTGAAGTATGTTGGACTCTTCTTTTGCCACACTCGTTGTATGTATATTTATCACTTGGACTCTCTATTTGTCTTTTGTATCCTCTGCCATTTAGTGTTTCTATCTACTCTATCAATGAACTTACAGTGAGGCAAATATATTTCTTTAAGACTCAATAGAGCATGGATCTGCATAAAATGCAATTGAGATGATCAGTATGCGTGTCAAGTTTTTGTGTGAGTGATCCGAGAACTTGTTCTTTCAATATATCTCTTTGAGAATTACTTTATTTCCTATCATGATTTACAGTAGACAATGTATGACCCACAGGATTTGTGATGAAATGTTTTTCACCTTTCCCCATCCTTTTTTTCCTTTCTGGCTATGTGGTTTTGAGGTTTGCTGCATTTATCAAGCAACTTATACAATTCGTCTTTCTACAATCATGGATTATTGATGTGCCTGGTTTAATCACACTTCAATTTGGATTTGGTAATTTGTGGTGAGATCTGCAATATGAATCATTATGCCTTAGGTTTGAAAAGTTTAAATTGGAAAAATGAATTTTTAATGCATGTGCAGTGCTTTTGCACTGGGAATTGATTGATGGCTGATCGTGCTTCTGAATCTTGCAATGGTGAGTGTAACCACTAATGGTATTGTTATTGTCTTTCTTTTTGTGATCCAGGGTGGCTTTACAATGAGACAGTACATTCCAGAACTCATGCCATTAATTGTTGAAGCTTTACTGGATGGAGCTGCAGCCACAAAACGTGAAGTGGCTGTCGCAACTCTTGGTCAAGTGGTACAAAGCACAGGGTGTGTCTTGTTCATATGTCCATTCATTCTTTCCTGCTCATGCATGCTAGTCATTTTTAGGTCTGTACAATGAAGGTGTTGTTAAACCTGACCTATCTTGGAAACAAATTTAAAAATGAGATTCTATAGATGGCAAACTCCTACATGGTTTTGATTGAGAGCTGTTGTCTACATTTCATGTATGTCTATAATTTTGCCTTGCTTAATTTTCAACTGTCTTGCAGTTATGTCATAGCTCCATACAATGAATACCCACAGTTGCTTGGTTTACTCTTGAAGTTGCTTAATGGTGAGCTGGCATGGTCCACCAGAAGAGAGGTTTTAAAGGTAGCTGCGTGCCAACTTGGTTGAGCTACAGTGGCTTCATACTTGAGTTTTATGCTAAAAATATAATGGTGCGTACCAGGTTCTTGGCATAATGGGGGCTTTAGATCCCCATGCACATAAGCGTAATCAGCAAAGCTTGCCAGGGTCACATGGTGAAGTTAGTCGTGCAGCCAATGATCCTGGTCAACACATTCGTTCTATGGATGAATTGCCAATGGATCTTTGGCCATCGTTTGCAACATCAGAAGATTATTATTCAACTGTAAGATTTTGAATAGATATATGAATTTTTTTTTATGTTTTATTTGTCTCCTAACAATCTTTTATCCATTTCAGGTTGCCATTAATTCCCTTATGCGGATTTTGAGGGATCCTTCTTTGTCTAGCTACCACCAAAAAGTGGTTGGATCTCTTATGTTTATATTCAAGGTCTGCCTTGCCTGACTTTGAAGTAGTATTCTTTCTTCTTCCTTCTTGAATTTATAATTTCTCATGATGAAAGCTAATGGTGTTCTAAATTTTCTCTGCAATCAGTCAATGGGCCTTGGCTGTGTCCCTTATTTGCCCAAGGTTAGTTCAGTACTCTTGCAGTTGATCTCATGTTCTGCTTCTATTATGATCATCACGTAGACATGTCTTCTCCACAAAAAAAATTGTTATGCACGTGGAAATCTGCCCTTTTCCCATTCACCTCCTAATCTTAAAGGCCCGCACCTGAAAAGGAAAGAATTCCAACAAATACTAGTTCCCACATGAAAAAATTGAAGAAGAAAACTGCATCAAATAAAGTGCTAGATTCTGGGTTGGGTGGTGTGCTAGAGAATCATAAGTTTCAGCAACATGGTGTAAAGTTCATGAAGACTTTTCCGCCAGCATCCTCACATATCCCTGATGTTAAATATATGACAAAGAAAATTTTTCTTCCACTTCAGTTATGGGTTATTTTTGAAATTGCAAAACTGCATCAAGTTCAAAGGTTGTCTCATTTATGATTTGTATGTAGGATTAGCTTTTCTACTTCCTTGATGTTAGGGTTTTTCTTGGGAAAAAAGTTTAATTCTGTATGCATTTGATGTGTAGGTTTTACCTGATCTTTTCCATACTGTTCGTACTTGTGAAGATGGTCTGAAGGAGTTTATAACCTGGAAGCTAGGAACTCTGGTTTCTATTGTTCGGCAGGTATATTTAATACTTAATAGAATTGCTTGTTTAGTTACCTCTTTTTTTTTATCCAGTTATTGTGAGATTATCCATGTAACTTTATCTGTGCATGTGCGCAGCATATTCGAAAATACCTGCCAGAATTGCTTTCTCTGATATCAGAGCTGTGGTCATCATTCAGTTTGCCTGCTACTAATCGACCTGTACATGGATCTCCGGTAACTGCGACCTTGTTTTGCTAGGATTATGACAAAATCATTTGTTTGCATTTTATTAGAGATCAATATATGTTCTTATGGGGCGTTTTTATTGTAGATTCTACATTTAGTAGAGCAACTTTGTTTGGCGCTAAATGATGAATTTAGAACGTATCTTCCTGTAATCCTTCCTTGCTGCATTCAAGTCCTCAGTGATGCTGAGCGGTTTAATGATTGTGCCTATGTCCCAGATATTCTCCATACTCTTGAAGTCTTTGGCGGTCAGTCTCTGGCAGATTTAGCTGCTGTGTTATTAACTCATTGGTGTAGAATGTATTTATATATTATGACAAATCTTGTCAACTCATACTGCAGGGACCTTGGATGAGCATATGCATCTATTATTACCTGCGCTTATTAGATTATTTAAAGTTGAAGCATCAGTGGATTTAAGGTGTGGTGCTGTCAAAACTCTGACAAGATTGATCCCTCGTATACAGGTAGGTGATGACATTTCTTTTGGCTATTGGATTTGACATTCTTATTTTTTAAATGTTTATGGACCATTCTGTTTCTTCTTTCACCCATTAACTAATCCTATTTCTTAAGTCAGGTTACTGGTCATATATCTGCCCTTGTGCACCACTTGAGGCTTGTCTTGGATGGGTATGATTTCCTCCCATTTTTATATTCCTAAGCCTGGAATTAGAAGGTTGTCTTTTCTCCACCATTCCAAAATAATGAATTCAAATGGAAAAAATTGTCCTTTGCAAGCAGGATATATAAACCAAATGAAAATCTTTCCATTTGGTTTTCTGATGCTTGGCAACTATTAATTACAGTTTTTGCAAGGAAATCAATTATTTGGCCATAAATATGAGAAAAAATCCTCAAGATGTCGCCGAATGAGTTTGAGGCCTCTAGTGCCTTTTTAGGTTGGAATTGCATCTTAGCTTAAAGAGTAGAAAAGGATTCCTGATAACTTTTAGGTGCATGAATAGAAAATTTAAAAACTAGGTTGATCAAAATTCAACATCATTCTTCACTTGTGCTTTCAGAGCATCTTTCCTTCACAAAATGATGCATTGGGGACTCTCAAGTACATGACAGATACATTTGGGCTTAACCTAGACTTTTCCAGTGTTCAATTGCTTGTATTGCTAGTTTGAACTTGTGTATATCCTGAATGAATGCAAGCTGTGGCAAATCACTGTTTCTGGGCAATGCATCCTGTATATAGGGCATGGGTTGATCTTCTCTTGCTGCATAAATCTTATGCCCTTTCCTTTAATTAGCTTGTTTAATGACCTTTTTAAGAAACTAATGTGCTACCTTCTTTCTTCTTTTTAAATGTTTGTTGTTGACTCCAAGATCCTGTAACTTCTATGCAGACTTAGAGGAGTTGACACAATTTCATTTTGTTCAATTTGACTTTTGAAACCAAACTTTTCCAAACTGCTTATGTTATACTTGTGTTCAACCAAGTGCATCGTCTTACCAAGAAGTGTAATCCTATAAAAAGTGCCTTGATCCCATTTTATGTCCACGTTTATGGATTTATACCAAATGCATCTAGATTTATGACTCTGTCAAAAGTTTCCATTAACTAACCTTGGTGGTTAGTTGAACATAACAAACTTTGAAATGAATGACATTTTATATAGTGTGTTAATCATTACTTCCGGTTTTATAGTGGTAACACTTCAATGGGAAAAATAAAAAAGAAAATGGGCCAATTAAAATAGGATGAAATACCTCTTGTACAAAATTGGAATGAAGAAGCTTGCCTCCCTTCTAGTTTTAGTGTGTCTTTTTCCTGTTACTTTGATATTTATCTTCCTGCTAAAATTTTATGATGTTGGAAAAGCTTATTTGTGCCCTGACAAGTACAGAGAGGGATAAGGTTCTTTGGATCTTCCATGCTAGTTGCTCATGTCACTGTTCTATATACTAAAAATTATTGCCTTCCTTAATAAAACGAGGATCTTTGGCTTTTTGGAGTGTGATTTCTGCTATGAAGTTGTTTTTTCTTTCCTAACTTATATCTGATGCATGATTAACAGGAAAAATGATGAGCTTAGAAAGGATGCTGTTGATGCGCTTTGTTGTTTAGCTCATGCTGTTGGAGAGGACTTCACTATCTTCATCCCTTCCATCCGTAAGCTGCTGTTGAAACATCGCTTGCGGGTAATATCTCATCACCTACTCAACTTCATCCCCAAGCACCTTGTCTATTGTCTTAGTATCATATCTGAATTTACAGAGGTTGTGTGTCGAATGATTCTTGTGCAGCATAAAGAATTTGAGGAAATTGAGGATCGCCTTCAAAAACGAGAACCCTTAATCATGGGGACCACAGCTGCCCAAAGACTAAGCCGTCAGCTTCCTGCTGATGTTATCAGTGATCCTTTGAGTGACATGGAGAATGACTATGATGATGGGGCTGACGCTCACCGGCAGCTAAGAAGCCATCAGGTGAGTTTTCTATGTCTGTTCTAGCAGTCAATCATTTGTGTAGTTGTCTTCCAGGTGACTTTGCTGTCAATTATTTGGAAGCATAGGGCCTGTTATTGTGTTCAAATGTAAGTTCTAGTTCGAAATTGACCTTTTTTTGGACTAATTAACTGCTAGATTTGCTTGGATCAATTGAAACTGTTTCATGCTTGCAATGGGTTTTTGATGCAGATATATCTCTGCAATTTCTTTTTTCATACAATTGTAAGATAGTGGGGATTTGTAGATGGAAGAAATTTACCATGTATAAAGCTGGGGAAGAGGTTTGGTGTTACATGTTATATCATCTTTTAAATTTCATTTTTTTTGACCTTATTGTATAATATATCTGTATAAACTAAAACATTGACCCATTCTAACTATTTATAACTTCTACTCTCTTTTTTTTATCATCATTTTTCTTTAAATTTGTGTGCACATAGGGTGTGCCTTTGCACTGGTCATGATAAGTTGCTGAATGTTGAGTTCTTGAGACGCCCAGGGGTTTGCCGTTAGATAACACTATCGTCCTTTTAATACGACCTGGTTGCACTGTAGCATATGTTGAATTGCTTTGATTATTCGTAGTATCACTTTCCTTCAACTTGATTAGGTATCATATATGCTTTAGGGATCATTGACCAAGTAATTTGGTTGGAGATAAGAAATATTATTAATAATAGCAAGATCTGTACTCATCCGATGCCATGCCCAGGAATGGTTACTTGTTTTTCTCATCATAGCAAAATTGCTCGAGTAACTCATTAGCATGTCAATGCAGGTAAATGATGGACGATTACGCACAGCTGGGGAAGCTTCTCAGCGGAGTACTAAGGAGGACTGGGCAGAGTGGATGAGGCATTTTAGCATTGAGCTTTTGAAGGAGTCACCTTTTCCAGCTTTGAGAACATGTGCTAGACTTGCCCAACTGCAGGTAGTATTTGGAACGTTTAATTATCTATTCTTCTTCCTTATCCATGTTCATCAACCCACCACTATCTCAAACAAAGGACTCAAGGTGGAGCCACTTGAGAATGAGATTTTTTATTTATTTATTTTTTTTACCTTGCAGCCTTTTGTAGGGAGGGAGCTTTTTGCAGCCGGTTTTGTTAGCTGCTGGTCAAAATTGAATGAGACTAGTCAAAGACAGCTAGTGCGAAGTTTGGAAATGGCATTTTCCTCCCCAAATATAACCCCCGAGATTCTTGCAACACTTTTGAATTTGGTAAGTTTGCTGTTTCATTGGGGTAGCATTTTCCTGAAAATTCATGTCCTGTATGTCTTTTATGAGCAGCAGTTAGGTTTTTAATGCATGGTGGGGGAGGCCATGTAATATAACTGCTAAAGAGGTCACTGGCTTTTGTTTTCTTTTTCTTTTGGTGAGAGGGTATTTTGGCTGTCCCTTGTACGATGCGGTTCTTTACTAGCTTTTTGGCTTCCGGAACCATCTTGCTTGTTTTGCCATGTAACCATTGAACAACAACACATCCTTGTTGAAGATGTTTGATTTCAGTTGTAATAAGAGCGACAGCTAAATTCAGTTAAGAAAGCTTTTTTCCAGCATGCATTTCCATTCTTGATTTGGCGAATATAATTGCATGAGTAATATAACAATTAGAAATGTCTATATGCTTTTCTTCTGCTTCCGTTTTTGTTTCTGAGCGATATTAGTATTATCTGATTATGATGCTTCCCACATTCTTAAGAAATTCTCCATCTGATAATTGCTTGAATTTGTTCGAGGATGTTTGCATCATGAATTTGAATAGTGCAGCATTGAAATTTTTTTAATATGTATTAACTTTTAAGGCTTTCAGAGAGACATCTCTCTAAAATTTTTGCCTTTGGAGATGGGAAAGAGAGTTTATTGGTTATTATATAGAGGTTTTATAAAGAGCGTAATATCGTTGGAACATGTCTGTGAAAATGTGCACCATCTTTAAGTTGTCCTTATATTGTTGCATTTTTTCCTATGTTGCAGTCTTCTTTGAAAGGCAAAACAGATGGCTTTAAGCATAGTTACTTCCCTAAAAACTGGTATAATGCATTGCCTATTAGAGTATTCATTGTCATTGGGAGTCCACTCAAAGAAAGTTCTCTGAGGCGATATCCTTTTTTTTTAAAAATTTTTTTGGGCTATTGTCATTCTCTGCATCCCATCAACAAAATTCTACTGCATTGAATACCTGTTCATGATTCTGTTGCATTTAACTTGTCTGATCATGATGTTACTTCATGATATCCAAATTTTGGATCTTTCCCACTTATTATATGCATACAAAGACCTTGTGCCTTGTCAAGCATACTGGTTTTCATGCTATTTACACAAATTCTTTTACTTCTCAAAAAGTGAAGATGACAGAAAAAAATGGCTTTGGTTAGTTATAGCTTTCAAATGCTAGCATTTAAAGAAGAGTAGCAACAAACATAACTAAGAAACTAAGCCCTCTGGTTATCTTTTTGTCATTACTGTGAGACTGCAGGCATGCAACTTGATTTTGCTCATCAGTTTGTGTGCTGATCTATGCAGGCAGAGTTTATGGAACATGATGAGAGACCCCTTCCTATTGACATCCGCCTCCTTGGAGCTCTTGCGGAAAAAGTGAGGTTTTCTGCAAATAGTCTGATCTGATTACCTTCTATTGTCTTCTGATTTTTCTCACCATTTCTTCATTTCAGTGTCGGGCATTTGCAAAGGCCCTACATTATAAAGAGTTGGAATTTGAAGGAGCACGCTCGAATAGAATGGATGCAAATCCTATTACTGTGGTTGAAGCACTTATTCATATTAACAATCAATTACATCAGCACGAGGTTGTTATTTATTCAAGTGCACCATTTGCTGTTGCTTGTGTTATAGACATTCTATTGTGTTATTGATTTACCGTTGCGTCTTTAGGCTGCTGTTGGAATCTTGACACATGCGCAACAACATCTGGGTGTTCAACTGAAGGAGTCATGGTACTGTTGATCCTTTTTGCTGACAAAATAGTCATTTCACTTTTGAACTTGGTACCATTGGTACCTGTTATTGATCTCATTTTCTGTTAAAGCATTTTTACTCATTTTAATTTGCATTTCTGCAGGTATGAGAAATTGCAGCGGTGGGATGATGCCCTGAAAGCATACACTGATAAAGCTTCTCAAGCATGCACTCCGCATCTAGTTTTGGATGCTACCCTAGGTTTGTATTGCTCATTATGTAGTGTCTAGTTGTTTCTTTTACTTTTTACTGAATTAAGTTTCTTAGGTGAGGTCAGCAGATTCCTTCTGAAAAATGGGTAATAGCATCATGACAAATTTATGTGTAATTGAGTACCTCATACTTCAGAAATCACAAGAGAAGAGGAAGTAGTACTACAAGGTTTTTCCATCTATATTCCTTTCTCTAATAATTTGATATACCGATGTGGTGATTGGGCTGAAAATATCATGTGACAAGACTGCCATTGTCTGGCTTAAACATTATGTCATTGCAGACAGAGTCTTTTTTTTTTTCTGTGATAAATATGTGCACACATATATGCATCTATGCCTAAGGGATCTTGTTGTAGTAGTTGAAAAAGCTCTATTTGGATCATTTCTTCCAGCTCTTAGTCAATTATCAGGGATTGGGAACATGGCCTATTCTGAGTAGTTTTGCTCTATATAGACCAAAACTTTCACCAAATGGATTGATTCTTGCTTATTGCCTTTTATCTCTGATGGTTACAGTTTCTATTGGTAAAATTTTTTTGCTTCTGATCATGATTATTTGTTTTGATACGCCTGAGATTCATGTATTTTATTTATTTATTTATTCTCGATGAAACAGCAGCAATTACATATTATCTGGTGAGATTAAATGAGTTACGTATATCTTGTGTGTCTCTGGTTATATGTTATTTCAAGTGAATCTGCTCTGTCCATCGACATTAATCCTATTATACTCTTGTACTGATGAGAATGCTTCTTCCTTTTTTCAAGGGCGAATGCGTTGCCTTGCTGCATTAGCACGGTGGGAAGAGCTTAATAATCTCTGCAAAGATTTCTGGACACCTGCTGAGCCAGCCGCTCGATTGGAGATGGCACCAATGGTTCATTTTTTAATTTTAAAATCCTGTGTTGATTAAGGATACTGGGGAACTATTTCCTTTGAATGCCTGGTTTATTGTTTTATGAATTCAGGCTGCTAATGCTGCATGGAACATGGGTGAGTGGGATCAAATGGCGGAATATGTTTCTCGACTGGATGATGGCGATGAAACGAAACTTCGTATATTGGGAAACACTGCAGCTACGGGTGATGGCAGCAGTAATGGCACATTTTATAGAGCTGTTCTTCTAGTTCGTCGGGGAAAAGTACAGTTTTTATTTTTTCCATTTATTTATTTATTTTGATGACTTCTTATGTAAAGTCTTTCTGATCTTGATTTGTTTGCTTCAGTATGATGAAGCACGCGAATATGTTGAGAGAGCAAGAAAATGTTTGGCTACTGAGCTTGCTGCTTTGGTTAGTTCGCTATTCTCTCATGATCTATTCTCTAATTTCAGGAATTAACATGGCTTTGGAATTAAATTAATTGCTGAGAACAAGGCGTATTAGATTCTCGTGCAGTTCTTTTTGTCATTTGGCTGCAATATTAGCATCTGAATATGATGACACTTGTAGGATGCATCTTGTTGTAACTAATTAGGTTACATGAACTTGTTGACATGTCGGAACATGATGCGTTCTTGATTCCAGTGTTCCTCCACTGCCAGCTTGAATGGCAGTGGTTCACAAGTGGTGAATTGACCTAGTATAATGTATGTGTCAAAACAAATCTCACATCACCTGGATCAATTATTTGTTTGGCTGCATGTCTTCCTATTCTGGCAAGTTAACATAAGTTTGGTGTGCTGTTCCATTTGGAGTCAACTGCAGAGAAAATGGCAAGAAGTTAGCTAACTTAAGAATTCTTTTTGAACTACTTTATCGTTACCTTTTTTTTTTTTTTTTAAACATCACCTAGCTTTGGGAAACATGTAGAGTGCAGCTAATAAATAGTTTTGTTTCATGCTTAGGGGTAATTGTTTGATATTGTGTTAAACATCAATTGATTCCCAGGATATGGTAATGGTTTTCCCTTGATTAGGTCCTTGAAAGCTATGATCGTGCATACAGCAATATGGTCCGTGTTCAGCAACTATCCGAATTAGAAGAAGTATGCCTTCAATTTTTGTTATTCATAATTTCTCATCAACCTGGATAACAAATTCCTTTGGCAATACACGTTATTGCTAAATTTGATGTCGTATCAAGTCATAACGAGTAAGTTTATTTAAAATAGGTAATTGAGTACTGCACTCTTCCTGTGGGAAACCCTGTTACTGAAGGACGAAGGGCCCTCATTCGCAATATGTGGAATGAGCGTATAAAAGGTGCAAAGCGGAATGTCGAGGTATATATCTTGAGCTTTCTCCTTGTTACATATTTTGATCTGAGTCAAAGGAAACTGGAGACTAATTTTCTTTGTCTGAAAACAAGATAATTAAATTCCTCCATTCTGTAAATCAAGGACTTTTGGAGATGTTTTCAATTTTTTGGGGTCAACGCTTGAGTTTTAATAATCTAATTTCTCTCAGTCTGGCTATGGTCCCTGGTGATCCTTTTTTTTTTTAGCTCCTTTGGCTTCTAATTTCTTCTAATGCTTAAATCCTTCAACTCAAAGGTTTGGCAAGCACTCCTGGTTGTCCGGGCTCTTGTGCTACCTCCTACAGAAGACTCTGAAACGTGGATCAAGTTTGCTTCTCTTTGCCGTAAAAGTGGCAGAATAAGTCAGGCTAAGTCTACTTTGACCAAACTTTTACAGGTTAGTGATGGTTATCTGTTTATCTGTCGGACGTGATAAGCGAACAGTGTTTCTTTCTGTCATTTATGCTCAAAATGTCTGACTCTTGTTCCTGTAGTTTGATCCTGAAAGCAGCCCTGAAACTGTACGGGTGCATGGACCTCCTCAAGTGGTGCTAGCTTACTTGAAATATCAGTGGTCACTTGGGGAAGATCATAAGCGCAAGGAAGCCTTTGCTAGGTTGCAGGTAAAATAAATTACTTGGTAATGTGCACAAAATACATTATACGCTTTTCTATGTTAATTACCTATGTATGCATCTTCTTGGTGCATTGGTGCAGGATTTGGCCTTGGACCTTACAAGAACACCAAATCTTCAACCTGCCAGTCAGATTAGCTCAATCAGCAACTCCAATGTGCCTCTCCTTGCCCGTGTATATCTAAAACTTGGATGTTGGCAATGGGCACTTTCTCCTGGTTTCGATGATGATTCTATACAAGGTTCTCTCTCTTACTCTTTTATCTTTTTACATACACGGGATACCCAGATTTTGCTTAAGCACTTTTGACAAATTACTCTCCCTGAACATCACTGTTCTTGATTTCAGAAATTCTTAGTGCATTCCGGAATGCTACCCATTGTGCAACAAAGTGGGCAAAAGCATGGCATACATGGGCACTCTTTAACACGGCTGTGATGTCTCATTATACTTTGAGAGGCTTTCCTAGCATGGCTGCTCAATTTGTTGTTGCTGCAGTTAATGGATATTTTCACTCTATAGCTTGTGCAGCACATGCTAAGGGCGTAGATGATAGCCTACAGGTGATATGTCAATCTCAGAAATCTCTCCAATTTTAAGCTTATGTTGAACTAATTTGGCAAAGCTTCTAGTAATTTGTCTTTTCCTGCCAATGCTTTTGATATTATACGGAGCTATATTTTTAGGCAATGGTAGGATGGCAAGTATTGAACTTTCTTGTCTATGTTATGACTTTGACTTGGTTAGTTCAGTATATTCTAATGTCAAACTACTGTGAGCTTTACGATGTACTGCAGTTTCATCTTGATCTTAGCACTTGTCAGAGTTGATTTAAGTCCATGATGCCTTGCAGATTTTGATAGGGTCATCTTTTTTTTCTTTCTACAATTTGTCTAACCTCTTTCATTTCTTTCTTTTAAACTGTGATTGAGACCACTACCTCTACCAATACCTTACGTGTCTATTGTTCATCTTATTCCAGGATATTCTGCGTCTCCTCACTCTATGGTTCAACCATGGAGCAACTTCAGAGGTTCAAATGGCACTGCAGAAAGGATTCACACATGTTAATATTAACACTTGGTTGGTTGTTTTGCCTCAGATAATTGCCAGGATACATTCAAATAATCATGCTGTCCGTGAATTGATACAATCACTGTTAGTACGTATTGGACAGAGCCATCCACAGGTTGGTATCCAGCCTGCTGAGGTGTTCTTCTTGCAAGGCACCATGTGCTACTGAATTGATCTGCATATATTTTTTACACTTTTGGAGCTAATTTTTCCATTGTCGATACGGTATTAGGTTATTATCTCCTATAAAACTCCTTTCTGAGGTCCTTTGTTGGTTAAAATTCTTTTATTCACAGTATCATGGCTTATGTTTTGTTCATTAGTGCACCTTGTTTTTCAGGGTTGGTTTGAGTTTATGTGCTTATTCTCTTAGTACAAATGTGGGTGAGCCAGTTTACTACTTTTGATCTTCGTTTAAGTTGGATTTTGAATGATGAAATCGTATAGTAACTTGTAATTGGTGTAACATAGGAAATGTTTAATCATCTGACTTTTACTAAAGAACTCAAATAGGTTTTGGTTTCTGAAGAGGCGCTCTTTATAATTATGAAACGTATTACTAGTTTTTTTTTTTTTTTTTTTTTTAAATTAAAGACGTATCTAATTGTAGGTTCATCATTATGCCATTTGCAGTACGGTCATATAAGGCCATTTTTATTAAGTGCATTGGATGCTCTTCTGATGTTATTATATGAAACTTTTGCCTATACTGATGTTCGATTTGGGTTGTATTCTGGAGAAGCGCTCTGAAACTGTTCTGTTCTTCCTGTTCTATTGTTTCTGAGGGACACTCACTTCACATGTTTTGATAAACAAAGGCACACAGTTGATACAATTGCTGTTGTAAAGTGTTTCCCCTTTTATACATATACATACATATATATAGAGCAGTTTCCTCTATATTGTTACATTGGAGACTTCAGATATATTGATTTATTGGGTGATGATGTCTAGAGAGATTTTAGACAATTTTAGTTGTAACTCTTTTAATACCCAAATGTATGGTTGTTCTTTCAAGGCTAATATGTTGCTTGATTGTTGGAGAGACTAATGTCAAATTAATCCTTGGATGCAACTGAGACCATTTTGAGGAAACTGTAGAGTAACTGTAGAGATTACACGTCAAAATCATTTAATATGAGTGCTGAAGCAGTGAACAACTGCAAAATTTTCTGTTACATGAGCTTGCTGCGCATTATGGTAAACTAGTTTTTGATTCAACATAAAAGTTTCATGTGGCTCTCTATTGCATGTGCTCCTTCTGTTTCTAGAATTTTGGCATTTACATGTCTTATAATCCTATTTCAGGCTCTTATGTATCCACTTCTTGTGGCGTGTAAATCAATTAGCAATCAAAGAAGAGCTGCAGCTCAAGAAGTTGTGGACAAAGTTAGACAGCATAGTGGTGTACTGGTGGACCAGGTGAAAATGGTGACCAGAATGATTATTTTTTTGTGGCATTTGTTATGTTGATCTGACCGTTCTTATTTTGTGTAAAGGCACAACTTGTGTCCAAGGAATTGATAAGAGTTGCAATACTTTGGCATGAAATGTGGCATGAGGCATTGGAAGAGGCAAGCCGTTTATATTTTGGTGAGCATAACATTGAGGGGATGCTAAAGGTGTTAGAGCCATTGCATGAAATGCTTGAGGAAGGGGCAATGAGGAATGACACCACCATAAAAGAAAAAGCTTTTATTCAGGTGGTTTTTAGTTTTAAATTTGGCTGAGATTTTCTCATTGTCAGTGTACTTTTTCAGCTTTTTTTACTTATAGAGACATGACCTACTTAAATAATAGTTAATTTTTTGAATGGTTATTTTGTCTAAATTTTCTTGGCATTGTGCTAGTCTAACTTCACAAGAATTTATTTGTATACTTCTTCTTGGATGGATTTACTATATTTAAAGTTTTGATTTGCAACATAATTTATATTTTTTACTTGATGGAATGTGAGGAAGTGCTTGAAACACGAAGAGTCCTCTGCAGTCAGCTTGATAGAGCTTATTCTGATTTCCGCAATACTGTACTTAGGATGGATGTTTTCTGTGATTTACAGGCATACCGCCATGAATTATTGGAGGCCTATGAGTGCTGCATGAAGTATAGGAGGACAGGAAAAGATGCAGAACTTACACAGGTACCAGTTGACTTTATGCTTGTACTGGGAAAAAGTTTCTCAGCCCAATTATTACAATTTTTTGTTGCCATATGAGGTGCTCCTTTCCCAATTGGTGTCTGCTTTGAAGGTAGTTCATACAATTTTGTAACCTGTCTTTCGTCATCATGTGGTTATGCTATTTCTTACGTGGTATATGGGGATTATGTTTCATCTTTGATTATTAAGAAGTCTGATTGACTTGGAAGTATTTTCACTCATTATTCAGATTTGATTTACTTTTAAAACAATGAATTCTTTATTTCTGCTGTTGCACAGATCACTTTCTGGGACCTCTATGGCTATTTGAACACAACAGTTATCTTGATCTAGAAAATATGCATTTGAATTTGCATTTATGGTTGTCTCTGCCCAGTTTAAGCTTACATCCTCCTGGCTATTTGCTATGGTAGAATGGACACTGATCAACTTAAAACAATTTCATGTCAGGCTTGGGATCTGTATTATCATGTATTCCGGCGGATTGATAAGCAACTTCAAACTCTTACAACCCTGGATTTGCAGGCAAGAAGCAAACCTTTTTGCACTTATAATTGCTTCTACGTTGTGTCTAATAGTAACTATTTTGTTTGGGAAACCAGTCTGTTTCTCCAGAACTATTGGAATGCAGAAATTTGGAGCTGGCTGTTCCTGGAACATATCGAGCTGGTAGAATTGAAATGCTGACTTGAGTGTATTCCAGTGTTGACCTTTAGTTTTTGCTGCTGCATTGTGGTAACTTGTTGCAATCTATTACCTCAGATTCACCAGTGGTCACAATAGCATCATTTGCAGACCAGCTTGTGGTTATTACATCCAAACAACGACCGCGGAAGTTGACAATTCATGGTAGTGATGGGGAAGACTATGCTTTCTTGCTAAAGGGGCATGAAGATCTACGCCAAGATGAACGTGTTATGCAGGTTCTTAAATGCTTTTATGTTTGTGTGCCTCATCTGTCCATCCTGATGTTCAGGGTTCCTGATTCTTATAACAAAGATTGCTTATGTAACTTTAATTTAAGTTGTTATGAGACTTCATTGGCCTCCCAATCTTATGTGAAGTCTGCAGATTCTAAAATCTAACATTTTTACCAGCTCTTTGGTTTGGTGAATACACTCCTGGAGAATTCTAGAAACACTGCAGAAAAAGATCTTTCTATTCAAAGATATGATGTCATTCCATTATCTCCAAACATGGGGTTGATAGAATGGGTTCCAAATTGCGACACGCTGCACCATCTAATTCGGGAGTACAGGGATGCTCGTAAGGTTCGTTTATGTTTCTAGGTTTCTTCCTGTTCATCTATCTCTCGGTGTTGTTTGCATCTGATGTTTGCACTTCTTTTTGACTTCATAGATCACCCTGAATCAAGAGCATAAACTAATGCTTAGTTTTGCTCCGGATTATGATCACTTGCCACTTATAGCAAAAGTGGAGGTGTTTGAGTATGCTCTGCAGAACACAGAAGGAAATGACCTATCAAGAGTAAGCAGTACTAAAAAACTTGTAGCTGCTTCTTCTCCTCCTCATCCTCTTCCTACTCTCTCTCTCTCTCTCTCTCTCTCTCTCTCTCTCTCTCTATCTCTGTGTATATGTGTATAAAAGACATGCAATTCATACATATCCCAGCAGTTTGCTTTCAGAAGATGATAATTGAATTTGTACAGGTACTCTGGTTGAAGAGTCGCACATCTGAAGTTTGGCTGGATAGAAGGACAAATTATACAAGAAGTTTAGCTGTTATGAGCATGGTATATACCCCTCTTTAACTTTATTGAAACTCAAGTGAGGCCATAAGTTAATTTATTCCAAATGGGGCCATAAGTTAATCCATTCCATGTATGAAATTACATTTTGTGACTTGGAATGATGTTCCTTTTTTCTCTTGGAATGATGTATATGAATTATTATAATTATATTGCAGTCGATAAGCCATTTGGTGAGCAATTAGGGATATCATCACATTGGACTCGGATTGAATGAGAATCAATTTGTTCAGGACATTAAATCTTGCCATGCCATTGTGCATCAGTTGTGAAATGATAAAGTTATTTTTTAACGATTCTGTATTGCATGTTCTAAATCAATTTGAAGAATACATTAATCATTTCTTAAAAAAGTCATGTTTGCCAGCTTCTTTGATATACCATTTTCATGCTACACTAGCTGAGAAAAATCATATGCCTTATCTTTATCTAGTTAGCTCAGTTAACATGCTTAAGGCCTTGATCTATCTTAACTGATATTTGCTCCAATCACACTGAATGGTCCCTGAATTAGGCTATGGTTTAGCAAGAAATCTGTAATGCTTTCCCCTTCAAATACATAATGTACTTATTGGTCTGGGAAGTAGAAACTGCTGAACGATTTTTCTCACTTTTCCCAGGTTGGTTACCTGCTTGGCTTAGGTGATCGACATCCTAGTAACCTTATGCTACATCGTTACAGGTATTTTGATGCTGGTTGTTACTTGTTTATTTGGTTTCGCATTTACTGATTTACATTGTTTGTCAGCGGGAAGATATTGCACATTGATTTTGGAGATTGCTTTGAAGCTTCAATGAATAGAGAGAAATTCCCAGAAAAGGTTTGCCAACCTAACATGTTGTGCTTCCTTAGTAAATCTTGGTTTTATTCTGTGCTTCGACGGAATAGAACTTGTACAGCTCCCTTACAAAAGGATTCTGGTATAGGTTCCTTTCCGCCTCACAAGAATGCTTGTTAAAGCAATGGAAGTTAGTGGTATTGAGGGAAACTTTCGGTCAACTTGTGAAAATGTCATGCAAGTTCTCCGAACAAATAAAGATAGTGTTATGGCCATGATGGAGGTACAGAAACTGAACCTGTTTTTTTCGTTGTTACCTTTCTTATCATACCAGTTGTTATGGGCTTGCTTAGAAAGCATGTTACTGATGGTTCTACGCTTTTATCCTTTATTGAGAGTTATTTATTTATTTATTTTTTTTGGTGTTTGTGTTGTGGGTTTTTTTTGGTTTTTTGTGGGAAAGAAAATAAGAGAAAAAAGAAACCGGGGGGGAAGGGGGAGGGTTTGGGGTTCTAAGTTTTCTTCTCACTAGCCTTTTTATTCCCTGCGCTTAACTGGCTTCTTTCTCATTTATCCTTTGTTGCCAGGAATTTTTGTATTCAGGAAAAAAATAACTTTTATGGCTTTTGCAGGCCTTTGTTCATGACCCTCTTATAAATTGGCGTCTTTTCAATTTCAATGAAGTTCCACAAATGTCTGCACTTATAAATGCACATGTCCCCGCTGTTGTCAATAGTGAGGAGTCTGCTGCCAACAGGGAGCTCCTGCAACCTCAACGGGGTGCTCGAGAGCGAGAACTCCTTCTGGTGTTGATCAATTCTCTACCCAAAATCTCTGAGACATATGCTTTTGCACTTACCACTTCAATTTGTATTTGTAGGCTGTCAATCAACTTGGAGATGCTAATGAAGTTTTAAATGAGCTCGCTGTTGTTGTCATGGCTCGGATGAGTAACAAACTCACTGGACGGGATTTTTCTACCTGTTCTCCGGTGTCAAACAGCTCCATTCAACATACGCTTGATCACGGTACCTTAATTTCTGGTGATACTCGTGAACCTGAACATGGTTTGTCTGTAAAACTGCAAGTTCAGAAACTCATTCTTCAAGCAACATCTCATGAAAATTTGTGCCAGAATTATGTCGGG